>VZRM01005554.1:61560-158980 GCA_013397955.1 Grantiella picta
TTTTTTTTTTTTGGTGGTGGTGGTGGGGTTTTGTTTGTTTGTTTTTAATTTTGGGGTTTGTTTTTGGTTTTGTTTTTTTAATGTAGAAACATTAGAAAGCTTAATTTGGGACACCTAAAAGCCTTATTCCAAATGAATACTGAATTTGACCTGAGTCTGGACAAAATTAATTCCATCTATGGAACTCATACTAACATCTCCTTTGATGGCCTGCAGTTAAATCCTGATTCACAATGAATTAGACTACTGAGTTTGTTCTGATCCCAGTTCAGAAATACTTTACTTTTCCACAGTGCTTCTTCAAGTCCCTCAGTAAAGCTTAATGACATATACTCTTGGTATTTAAACATACAGGGCTCAATCTGTTGCTTAAATATAAACGCCTAATGCTATTTGTCATGCTCCAGGATTATGTGAGACATTGTCAGGAGTCTGGCAGATATAACAGGATCTATGGGAGACTCATGCCCATCTGGAAAAGCAGCTGGAGGCTAGATTTAGGCAACTAAATCAAGTCTCCACTGCAAATTTAAAAAGCAGCAAGCTGGTGTTACATACACTACTCTTCCTACAATTTCTGCCTATCTTATCTGGTGATAACAATTACTATGGAAGTGCCAAAATAAAAATTTCTTTTGTTTTTAGAAACTGTAAGTTTCTAAAAACCTCCTACAAGTGTATCAGTTAAAAACTACAGATTTCATTGGCAAAGAAAGTGTGTCCTTAACAAAAGAAATCACCAGAATCTCAGGTTGCATTATCATTAGAAAGACAGAGTTATATAACGAGGAGGAATAATTTAATATTGTACCTACATTTGTCATGTAACAGAGGTTACAAACTTTAGTTGGTGACCTAATCTGACAAGTGTCACTGTTCCAAATTGAGTGCAACAAGACTGAAGACATGTTTCACTGTAGTCATAAAGACCAATTTTTCAATTGTTTCATTCTACAAAGACAGTTGTAGATTTATTGCAACAAATAGAAGAAATACAGTTAATATTCTCTTATATTGAACAGTTTAAGAGGGTCAAGAGTTAAATGTCTCTAATCTGAAGACAGTAAGTACTGGAGAAGTATTAGCAGTCAATTGTTCAGCCATACAGCCTTTGTCCTTTGGTTAAACATGGCGTGAAGAATGAAATAAAGTCGTTTAGGCTTAATTTTGCTTGTTACAAAAGATTTTTTTTTCTTCCTTTTCAACATCTTAGAAGAGCTTAGAAGAGCTAATTTGTCTGAGTTATTCAGCATCTATTTCTCTATGATTTTTTCTTTTCTATCTCCTCACCTATTCCCCAGTTTCAGCAGGTACTTAGTAAATCCTGACATATGCTTAAGAAGGTCAAGAGATCTATCTCCAGCTCCTACATAAGCATGTAAAATGTTACAGAATGGCCAAATGACACAATAAAACTCATTACCATGGGCTCAGTATACAGTGTATCATATGAACTTGGTGTATAAAAACTTCTTTTAGTATCTCAGACTTAAGATGTAACATCTTTTTAAAACGGGTATGAAATAATTTAATAATTCTTTAACGTGCTAAAATAATTCTTAAAATTTAAAATGAAAAAGAACAAAATACAGACTTTACAATAATCTGTCTTAACTTTGAAATGGATTCATGGACTGGATAATTTTTTTTTTTTTTTAAGGCTCCCTCTTTACGTTATATATGTGCTTAAAAAAATATTGCCCAGTAAAGGGATGAACTTATTTTTGGTGCAGTTCAATCTGAGAAAGTTACCTAAGATTTTTGGGCTTGATTTTTACCTTATATTCTTAGAGGGACTTACAAACAAAGTATATTTTCATTCATGTACATGAATGTATTTGGTCCTTTTATAGTATGATATTAGCAACCAAAGATGATATCCATTCCCTATGTAAACTCTTATCAAGTGCCTCAACATCACAGCATCTCCATTGCACTATTTGAAAATGAAAAGAGCAATGATGTTAAGCTCCTTTATTAACCTTAGATATAATTTGAAGTGCAAAATGTTTCAGATTGATCACAAACGTAATACAGCAACTATGTATGTTACCTCTCTTCTTGTTCAATATCTCCTGTTCTCGTTTCTAGTAAAAACATGTACAACCAAGTAACCTGAGCAGCTCCTTGTAGAAGGCAATACATCACAAACACATCACTAGGATGCAACACATCACAAACTCAAAAACTCAGAGCAGACATTTTCCCTTTCAGAAATGAATGTTGTATCATGCTCTTTAAGAGTGAACACAGAAACTTGGGCCAAATTTGATTTGGTGCAGAGAATAAAGCAATAACTAAGCAAGTAAACCAAAACATCAACCTACCATCAAAGACAAGTTTTCTAGTTTGGGAAAATTTTAAATTAGGAGGGATTTCAGAGAGATCTCAGTGCTGGAGCCAGACACCAGCAGAGTGCACAATACAGAGCACTATAAAAAATTCCCAATACAGTGTAAATTTTTTTCAGTAAAGGCCTGCTATGGGAGAGCAGCAGGAGAGTTCATTCATCCATTCTCTTGTACCCCTCAATGTAGTGTGCACTGCTCAGTGGGGCCACAAAGCCTCTCTGTTTCCCTAAGAAATACATCGGTGCTTCTGATTTTATCCTTCTGCACAAACACAGACACACACAGAGTAATTCTTCCAATATTCTGTCCCTGTTCTAGAAGGGTTAAATAGTTTCTAATTAAAACTTAGTGTTACTTTTTTTAATTGCTTATTGAAGCTTGTCTTCAGGTAAACAAAATCACTGAAAAATATTTTCTCTTTAGAAATTTATTCTTCTGTCCAAAAAGGGTGTATGGATTATTAGATTATTTGCTCTACAAACTATTTGTACTGTGCTTGAATTGAATGTTGTGGCTATATCAATATTAATTTGCAAGGCGTTTCCTTCTCTCTACAGTATTAATGCAGAAAATAAATGCTGCTTTGTGTATAAACTAATTTCAAGGTCTAAAGAACATTTCAAAAATAGAGGAACAAACTTGATTTTTTTCACTTTTTTTCCTTTAAAAAAAACAAAAACAGACAAAAAACCCACAAAAAACCAAAAAAAACCCAAACAAACAAAAAAAACCCCGGCTAAAATATCTTTAAGCATAATTCTTCCTGCACTGGGCCGTGACTGGCTTTGTACTTTTTATAACTTTGTGAGCATTCAAAGTAACTAAAAAATTACTTGTAACTAAAAAATTACATTGTAACACTGCTTTACCAGCGATAGTTAGCTATCTTTGGATTTTCCTGTTTGAACTCAGATAACATAAGATGCAAATTCAACTACAATGCAAACCAGTAAAATAGATATATAAACATAGTATACAAACAAGAGGCATGTTTTTAATTTGAATCAGTTTCAACATTTTGAATGGTTGGGCATAGCACAGACTTACTAGGGTTAAGGATGTGTGAGTCTGTGTGTGGTGGTTAAACCAATAAAGCCCACAACAAAGTCAGATTTGGTGAAAGCCCGAAAGTTAAATGTAGTTCAACCGTCAAAGGAACTGTGCAAATTGGCAAACACAGTAAAGTAGTACTAGAAGAATGGAATCAATTCAGTGAAGAGCTCTAGGCAGTCTATCAACAATTTACCTCTTGGTTTTCTCATGTATATAGAACAGGCTAATGTAACCATCTGGTGATGGCAGTGCTGCTTTAATAGAAGAAACAGAAGGATGAAGAATTCCTGTAAACTCTTCAGTGAATAGGTTGTGGAGACAGAGTTTTCCCAGTTTATAAACAAGGTTTCAGTGTGTGAGGCTTGAGGTGCACTGACAGTTTCAAAAACTGCATTGCATTTGTATACAACTAATCTCCAATAAAGGTTTATAATCTTCAGTCAACTGATACCCTTCACCAGCACAAAAGCCATCATTAAAGAAAGCACAATTACAGGACTACTGATCCTAATGAAAGACAGAAAACTGGAAAGCACACCCATGTATGTCTGTGACTAATGGAATTATCACTTGTGAGCTTGAACACAGGCCACTTCCTTCCTCTGCACCAAGCAGCCAGTATTCTGTACACTCCAGTATTTCAAGATCCTAAACAGAGGATTTTCTACTTTTTCAATCACAGAGAAACTACTGTGGAAAGACCTTTGTTTGATATATGACATCTGTTTGGTTTATCTTTGCTTCTGCCTTTCCAAATTAGGTAAAAACAGTAAAAAATGTCATTCTTGGGTACTTCTGAATCCCAACACATTTTTTTAGCAGATGTCAAGTTAGCTGAAGCATGCTAAACATGAGGAAGGCAGAACATGAAAACTTTTCCACATAGATCTGCTCTTATACACAGGTTGCAATATTCCAGTATTCCAAGGGAAATACCAACAAGGATAGCCATAACACACACTGCTGACACTCAAAAATGTCCTTTTTCTCTTCAAAATTACAACAATTCAATAGGTCTCAAAAGAGTTATCAAGGAAGACTAAAATTAAATTAGCTGTAAAACTTCATCCTATCCCAGGCCTTTTCAAGTGTATTCTGAACTGAACTATTAGCAGATGGAATTCGAATTTCAGCATTTGTAAAATAATTCAGCCCTGTGAGCAATGGGTTCTCTGAGGATTTAATCAGTTTTTCTTATTAACCTCTGCCAGTAGAAGTAAAGAAAAAAAAATTCTAGCATAATCTGAAAAAGTTTTTCCCTTTTATATACTTACTGCAGTGGTGAAAATATGGTTACAATCCTGTCCTTTTAATCTCTTTTTACTCTCCAATGTTTGTGTGTGTTATTGAGTAGCTGCCATGCATCACCCCAGAGGAAGGGTTGTGTTTCACTTTTGGATAATGGATAATGTAGCAGAATAGTTTTTTACAGTGATTTACCTTATCAGCAAAGCCCTAAAGACCGACCCTTTCTGAAATTCAAGACTTTTACATGGTATCAGCTTGTTACATCCATTTCTACTATTAAACTCTTCAGTTTAATAGCTTTACTTAATGTAACTTGAATATCAAGAATAAAAGAAACCTATTAAAATGTGATACTCGCTGGGTGCTGCCTATGAGGAATAGAGATCCACTGTTCCACAGGCTTCACCATATTTCCCTTTCAAACCATTCCCTGTCGGCCAATCCCACAGAAGACTATAAAGACCTTTTTACATTTGTCTGCAGCCTGTCTACCGAGACCTTCTCCTGGAATCAATAGATACATTTTTAAGTTGGTCCCAACTGCTCTGCTATTTTCAATGAGAGCACTCCGCAGAACAGCTGGTTTTAACCATGTTTGTAGCGTTCCTTTTGCAGCTCTCCTAGGCAAGACCTACTGACTGAAGGGAAAGAAATGAAAAAAATCATCTTTTTCTCTCAGAAAAGTATATAGGCATCCAAATTATATCCAAAAGAGATGATTTTGGATATGCAGATGCCAAGGGTTGGAGGAAAGGAGAAAAATTGACAACAAAAATATACCTGAGAATTCAGGTCACTGGATCCAACTTCTTGCTGCCAAGCAAGCATAGTCATAATTAGCAGAAGCTGTCAAGCGCTGTGATAAAAATTCTCCCTCTTCCTAGAAAGTTAGCTCTTTTCTAGTTAGACTCTACAGCTCCTTTTTAAAATACTCCACCAATATGTATTCTTGCTTAATTTCTCCATTTACCTCTCTGCCAGCACAGAATTTTAATAGATTCTTCCTGCTCTGGCACTTGTGTCTTCTCGCATTTAGAGAATATAAACACAGTCCCCTCTTACTTCTCTTTTTCCTTTATAAATTATGTCATCCTCTTCCAGATCTCTCTCATAAAGGAAGTCACTATTCCTCTGAGTATTGTAGATGCTATTGTTTACTGTAATTTGAAATCAGAGCCACAAAAAACTGTGTGAAACACACAAATATATTTCAAATAATACATAATTATTCATAATATTATATAACATCTCCCTGTACTATATAACATTTTCCCTGTACTTTTTCTCCTCCTTCAGTAAAAAGAAGCATCAACAAAACATGTATTTATTAAAACTGCAACTCATCATCAGATTATATATCACTGATACATTTCTTTGCCTGATGTCTAATAAATTAAGGAGCGCGGATTCCAGAAAGAAGCTTTTTCTGTGAAATAATATTCAGAAGAATGATCTGGAACTACATTACCAGCTTTGACAGAGAGCAATACACTCCATGATGCATTCCTGCTTGTTTAGAAGCAAAGCCATGTCTCATTTAAATTCTGAAAATAAGATATACTGCTTTTCTTTTTGTAACCCATTTCCAGTTGCATAATCAAGTACCTCCACAGTGCTGAATAGTTTCAATATGGTCCAACAGGCAAAGAGAAGTTTCTTTCCCTCAGGGAGCAGCAAATCTACATTGGAGCATTTTGCAGGCACAATTCCAACCTGCTTGCCATCCAAAGTCTTGACTGGATCTCACAAGTACTAAGAGTATTTAGTTCCTGACCTTGAAACTACACAGTCACTCCTGAGTGAGAAGCAACCATGGTAAATTTTGGGTGGCAGAGGATCACCCTTCCCCAGCAGTGCTAGACCAGTGCCACAGATCATTTGGAGAGTGAAATAAAAATACAGTTATAGCCTCATCATCTTCCTGCTGCTGTTCTACAACTTTGGTCTGCCAGCTACTGGCACAAAGCAAGATATTTCTCCCAGTTCTTCAAAGCTGTTTAATGAGTGATGAAAGTTGATAATTGAAATAATTGTTATGTATACTGCTCCAAAACTGAAAGAAGAAACACCTACGAATATTATAATCTATACTTTTTTCCAGAAAATTAAGAGATATAGAAGAAGGTTGTTTGACTGCACACAACTATCATCTTCCTTTCAGCATAAAAATGGTTGTGTATCTCTATAATTAAAGATAATTATAGACCATAAAATTTGTACAGCGATTAACCAAAAACAAGATGATGCTCTGTGCTGCCAAGACAAAGACATCCATCACTGAAGTTTCTCTCTGTTGCATTTAGAATTTCCCCACAGTCTATTTCTGCTGCAATCAGCATTGCAGTATATCTGTAACTCCAAAAAAATCCATGATTTTGTAAGTGCCATGTTAAATTTGACTTGCTCCATTATTTTAACCTTAACAGAACAGTGAAATGAGACTTTTACAATTATACTTTAACCAAAGAAGCACATTTATCTCTAATACCTAGGATGTGTTCAATTTATGTCCTGAAATAATAAAAAATGTAATCCTTATAGATATGCTCTTCACTAATACCATGGCAGATACTCTCATTATTAACTCTACATGCCTAATCCCTTTCTGAATACCTAACTTCTCTAATTTCTATAATTATATAGATTACTCAGGCCAGCTATACACCAAATATAATGGTATTTCCTCATTAACGCTATTTCTCCATTCACTTTAACATCCATTACTAACCTGGCATATTTATTTCTTCTAATACAAGACTCTAGAAAGACATTTTTTCCCTTTAAGGGAAAAAAACCCAGACTTACTATCAGGGTTTTCCATGCAGTGATGAGAACATGTACAAATTAGCTTATTATTTAACAAAGAGTAACTCAGAACTCTGAATATCTGCTCTGTATTAAATACATATACCTATATGTACTTTACATCTGCAAAGAGATAAAATATAAAGCCCAAGGTACCAAAAGAAAGATTTCAGAAAGTTACAAAAGATACAAGCACACTTAAAATGGTATTGCCATTCTAATTCCTGTGTATTTTTGTTGAATGAAATTCAATGCAATTTTTCTTTTTTCTTTTTAAATGTGGATTTCATGTACATTCAGTTGAAAAGTAAAAACAGAATATTATGAAGTGAGGCTAGAAGATCAAGAGTTACCCTACCTTCTGTTTGTATTGAGGGTTAAAATCCATGGCATGCAATTGGTTTTCATGTAATCAAACAATAAACAACACTTCCACTGTATAACATAACCACAAGCATGCAACTGTCTTCAAGGGTTTCAATTTGGAAACATATTTGTTTTTCTTTGGCAGGAAGCATTAGGAATTTCTCATTTTCTCTAGAGCTGTTTGGCCTAAATTCAAAGGATTTTTTGGATGCACTGTCATCATGAAAGTGCTTTATTTATATTTAGAGTTCCAGCCCTTCCATGGAGAATGCTACTGAACATTTCATTGCTTTTCATTCATTCCATTTTCACTGGAAAAAATGCACACTGTCTGTTTTTCTCTATGACCGGAAAAGAAAAAGGACACTTTTTAGTTATTAATCTATTTTCTTTACAGATTTGTTGAACAACTTTCATCTAATGGGTCAGTCAGCATTTTCTCTTCCTGGTATTTGTGAGTTTCCCCTCATGACAAGTGATTGACTCTACAGGTCTTACAGCTCTGCATCCTCATTGAAATAACAACAGCAGGAATAATAATAATTTCAGCTCAGGAATTATTCATTAACATACCATGACTACTTTGTTAAAACAAACTTGTTTCTTCCTGGTTTCTAGTTTTTCACAACAGCACTTATTTGAATGGACCAGAAATACCATCAAAGCACATCAGCAAAGTGCATGCGCAAGAATAAATGCTTTTGGTTATGTTTGCCCATTATGACTACCAGAAAAAAATCCGTGGATTAAGTTACTCAAAAGACTTTTATGCAATAAAATTCCATTTCCTTTCACTTTGTCTAAAGAAAGGAAGAGAAAAATGTTAAGTTTATGCTGAAATGGAGCAACCTGGTCGTTTTCAACTTTTTTTTTTTCAAGATGAAGCATGAAGAGGGTCAGTCATTTCACACTGCTATCTCTTGAACTTCTCAAAAATAAAACAAATGTGGCTGCAGTCCAAGAAGCTCAAGCACTCACCCAAGAAACTGACAGTATCTTTCAGGAATGAAAAATGACTGTCAGCATGAGAGACAGTTCTTAGTTTGCCTGTCATTATTTACTTCTAAGGTCTGACTAGTCTGGAGAGATGTCAAGGGAGCAGCTGTCAGACTGAAGGCAATAGAATTGGGAAAACAACCTAAACTTATATTTGAATCATGATTGATCATAACCTGCACTATGCAATCAGATAAGTATAATAAGGAGACAAAAAAGAAGTAGTTGTGCTCTCTCAGTAAAATATTAGCAGTAGTATAAACCAATAGTTTAATTTATAGTTGCTCAGAAATATTCTATGGAAATGAAGTCTCACTGAAAAATAATGATTTGATGAATTCCAGATCTCTTAAAGCATATAATAAACAATGAAAAAACCTTATTTCTATTTGTAATTGGTTTGGCTTTTTTGCACTTTTTGCCAAAGAGGAAAAAAGCTCAAGTATTACTTGAAACATATTTATCAAATTTTCATTCTTTTTTACAATTCTTCATCTCAAAGTATCTAATAAATAATCAGTTACTAAACCATCAATTTTTAAAGCTGAGGGAAGTAAGGAACTAGCACAACAGATATCACAAACCCACTAATGAAACCCACTGGTGAGCTGAGAAAGTAAGCTTTTCTATCTCACTGTCTAGGAGTGGACTATGCCTTTTATTCAGATTATTTGTGCCTGAGCTATCAGGTATCACTTCCTTCAGAGTGAAGCTGAATTCAGTTTATCAAAGTAGTTCATTTTTGCCATATAAAGCTGATCAGTGTTCTTCCTCCCCCCACCCCCCACTCAAGCCTGTTATCTGAGATTTTAAACTGATGGCTAATTCAAATAATGCACAGATCAAGAATTTTGTATTCCTAAAATAAATCTGGCATGTCAGAAATTTACTTTTCACTTATACAAAAAATATATGCAGGTTTTTTAGAAGAGAAAACCTTTAGGGCCATGATATACTGTTGAACACTATTTTGGTTTTCAGCACAATAATCTTGAAGGGTTTATATTTGACAGCTTCTTGCACCACTGAAGAAATAAAAGCAAATGAGAATTATTCTCTTGCAAACATCATGATTTCTTTTTTCATTGCATTACCAAAATATGAACATTTCTAAGATCAAATGAAAATGTCTTCTGAAATTAGATGTCAATATCTCGAAGCTTTACATAAAAAAACTAAACTAAGAAATAATAAAAAAAAATTATAAAAAAGTACATCATGATTTACCTGTTCCCGTGCCTTACCACCTATCAATATACTAACCGCTATTTTTTGCCACATCTAGGCCTTTCTCTCTCTGAAGGAGTATACACCCCTTTCTTTTTCTTGTTTCACAATACATGCAGGCTGCATTACCAAAGTGTCAGACAATTTTTCATTTTTATAAATGCTTGATGTAAATGTGGGGCAGATTTATTGATACACTGCAAATGTTACTGAGCATGTGCAAAGATTATAGGTTGATTGTTAACAAAATTTGTTAACAATTTGCTATTCTATACAGTAAGTTGTGTTGGCTTTGGCTGGGATAGAGTTAATTTTCTAGTAGTATTTTCAGATAGTATGGGGCTGGTTTAGATTTGTACAGTGTAACTATAGCTTCTTATTACCAGAACCAGCTTGTTATTGCGAGAACTATTCTGATCTTTCTCAGTTCCACTGCAATAAACCAACAGCCACCAGTTTTTGGTTCCTTCAGGAATTGTTTTTGAAATCACAAGTATAAGCATTGAACAGTTTATCCTAACAGAAGAAAAGCAGTATCATTGCTTTCACTTAGTTTCTGCAGCGGGTTTTAGTGTAATTTTGAAGGTTCTCTTAAAATTGACCTGCAGCTGATTAACACTTGCTTACAAGTACCGAACAAGGAAAAGAAATATTTAATGTTCAGCCAGTTTATCAAAGATACACCCAACAAACAGCAACTTTCAGTATTGTTCTAACCATTAAATACTGTCATCTCTATCAGATTAGTCTTGGTAGCATAATCAACATTAAAGTAATTTATCTGTGAAATGCATCAGGATAATTTACTTGGAATGTATCAAAAATGAAAAATTATCTCAGAAAATCTAGCTGAATGTTTCCAGGGATTAAATTTTATTAAAAAACGTCCTAATTCTTAGATATTAATGCTGATTTTCTATTTCCTGCATGTTTCAGGGCTGCAGTATAAAAGGAATCATGCCTACCACTGTAAGCTTTCAGAAAGACTAAGTGATAACAAATGAGAAATTACTTGATTTTTTTTTCCTTAAAACCTTTAAGTGAAAAGCATTGTATGTACACAGTTCACTAGAGGGACTGGGAAGAATCTTTCTCCCCAAAATCTGCCAGACACTCAAAAATCATACAATGCTGAAACTGTTCTCTTCTTTATTTATTTATTCATTTTGCTTAATTTTACATTGAAACAACTCTGATTTGCAAACTCTGATTTGATGGTATCTGGCTTTTACTTTCCTTGTGTTCAGACTATGTTGCCTTATTCTCTGTGATCTTTCAGTAAGGCTTTTACTGACGTTACCCCTTTTCAGTTTACTCTCCTTGACCTACAAGGTAGCATTAGTGAAGTTTGCTAGAATGTTTGTATTGAGTAAAATGGTTGTTCTTTTTTGCTCAGAAGCTACACACAAGGTAGCACAGGAGAAAAGTTCTCAAGAGGAAAAAATTTAATCTAATGGACTTTTCCCTACAGTAGCAGACAAGCCTTACACCTGTCCTGTGAAAAATCAGGCTCCTGTTCAGTAGCCTCTGTCTGAGAAACAAAAGTTCTCCTAAGGGTAGGACACTGAAGCTCAGCAAGTCTTATCAGGGAAGAAACTCTACTGTCAGCTTTTCCTTCAATTCATTTCAAAAGTAGCATTATCCCTCTTGGTAATAACAAAACACAAGGAATCACTGCAAAGCATTTGTCAAACATTATTTCTTCAGAGCCAGACAGCAGGTTCTACAAAAATTATTTGTTACTATTTCCTTTTCTGCTGTATTCTTTAAGTTTTCATTTGAAGTTTTATTTCTGTAAACTTCTGTAAGCATTATTTCCTTAAGTTTATTTTTCAGTGAAGGTTCTCTGCACACATCCAGATCCAAAAATTCAAGAGATAGGACAATCTAATCTATTAGTACATATAATGATCCTACAAATCCTCTAGGATTTAATCCATGAATTTGCCAGTTTGTCAATATATTGTCAGATACCAATTCTTCCCCTTAAATATATCTAATTGCTTCTACCATCCTGTTCGTTGGGTTTCCTTTCTGTACGTGTGGCAGACTTCTCTGGGTTTGCTGCCTTTCAGCTGTGACTTTCTATATAGACTTTATATACTTATTTTTCATTTTTTTCTTAATCTAGGAAAGAGCATTCATGTCTCAGTCCACTAAGTTACCTTGATGCAGTATATTTAAGCGGGTATGAAGACTTCCTTTAATAAAGGAATATTATACATATGACTGGAGCTGCATCATCTCTCTTCCTATACTGTGTACAAGCAAATGCTTGGGGCAGTTTTCTGCCAACAACAGTCAAAACATTTGGGGGATTGGATCCCCAATACAAAATCAGGGAGTTCCATCCGCAGTCCTTCTTTGCTTGAACCACCATCTAACTCTCGATAGAATTGCCAACTGTGAGCTGAACAATCATAGAATCATTTAGATTAGAAAAGATGCAACAAGCCCAACCAGCTCCATTTACACTCAACAAATGCCGATTTTGATCATGAGGAAGCACATATAGCCTATCACATGTCCAGAAAGAACCTGTGAATGCTTTTTAAAGTGTTTTTTTGAGTTTTATCTATGTGAAGGGATCACTTTCTGTGTTTTAGCAGCAAAAGAAGGCACAGAACAAAACAGAGCAAATGATATATCCTATAATACCATCATAGCAAGAAGCATAATGGCTTCTTTGGGTAATATTAAGGATCTGATAGTGTTTAACAAATAATCATCATCTGGGAAGTATTACACAAGACAGTAGTAACTGCCAGTAAAGATATGGAGCTAACATTTCATAAAGAATTTCTGATTTGTTCTGTAAATCTAAGCTATTTTTCAGGAATGTGTTGCTGGTTTGGGTTTGGGGTTTTTTTTTTGGGGTTTTTATTGTTTGTTTTGTTTTTTGTTTTGTTTTGTTTTTTTTCCTAAAAAGACTAAATAAAGACCACATCTAAACATCAATTAGTCTGTTCAGAGGAAAAGGTTACAAAGCCTTTCCATTAGTGAAAACACAACTCATACTATGAACAGATGTGAAGATAAAGAGATTTCATTCTGGATATATTGTATAATACATCTCCATCTTCACTGCATCAACACAGTTTTATCTTTCTGAGTGGTCAACCACCACTTAGTGTCACTGGATAGACTTTTTCAGTCTGTTTTATATGTCTGATGTGTCTTCTGGCTATATGTATCAGAAAGAGAGACTTGCACTCTGCTAGCCAGTCAGATAGCTGCTTATGAAAATGAAAGAGAATTGAAAAAGGAATGTTCAGAATACCATGAGAGAATTTCTATGAGATGGAGGAAGAGTTAATGACATTGAAATTAATTTAGTATGGTACCAAAGCTTCTTTGTATTATTCTTTAAAGTGCTTTAGGGCCTAGGAGGACAATAACACCAGGAAAATAGAAGGAATAACAGAAGAATTACAAAAAATATCACTCTGTCTCACTCTGAATGACATCCTTCTACATCTGTCCTTTTTGCTGCTGATTCATAACATGCACTGAGGAGTAACAAATATACATTTGCTCTGGCTTGGCAGAAAGGGCACAAAAAGGGCAGGAAGTCAGAGCTTGCTGCTCATATTTCTGATCCCTTTTCCATGTCTCTGGCTAAATGCTTCTGTGGATGCTTGAAAAGTGGCTCAAAATGGGCAAAAACAGTGAAAAGGAAACAAAAGTTGTTTTCTTTTATATTTTCTATTTTTCATATAGGAAATATAGATTAAGTATTCACTATTTTTATGCCACTATTTTTATCAGTTGCACTACAAAGATATTAGAATTAAAAAATATGTACAGTAATTGGAGCATGAAACATGGGCATTTATCCAAGTTAACAGCATGTGAAATAGAAAATCATCTAAGGAGTTTCTAATAGAGATGCCAGGACTATGAAGTTTGTGTAAAATCCCATCTTCTGGTAAATGATAGCTCTGTCTCATAGGACTCTTAAACAGACCTATTCCTTTAGGAAAAATCACAGCATCCTTAAATAGATTTCTTTGACACCCATTTTTCTAAAGTTATTTAAAATTTTTGATTTTTTTTTTCAAATCAAACCACTCAAAACTCACAGAAACACAGTTGTCTTCATGAAACATTTTTAATATCTAAAATGAAGCTCAAATTGAGAAAAAACAAGAGAGGGATATAAGAATATCCAATAGGTATCATCTAGGATTATTCCTGCATTCAGATGTCCGGCTCCCATAATTCAGGTCAGGACAGTAGAACAGACTACTCTGTATCTCCACAACTGTTAAAATAATAGTTTAGGTCAGCTCTTTCACTTAATGCAGCTCTCCATATCCAAAAGACTGTCCCTATCAACTATCTCCTAAGATGTAAAAATGTACTCTGTCATTGCACTATTATTGACTCACTCAAAGCTCTCAGGCTGATTGAAAAGGACTGCTGAAAACCTATACAGAAAATGCTACCATGGTTTACTACTTTGGGCTCAGCCAAGGATCTTTCCAAGAATTATACCCTCAGAGCCTTGAGACAGCTTATGGAAGTTCTCCCGATCTGTTGTTGAGACATTTTGACTGTGTTCTGGAGAACAGGAGTGATCCTTTTTCAGGTTCGTGGTGTGCAACAGCAGGGACATTTAAAGCTACCCTGCTGCTCTGATTTATCACAGATGTGTTTAGGGTGACAGGAGCTGTATTTTTTACATTGCCTGATCGCATTCACAGATTACTCTAGTCTCAGGTCTTCCCATGACTTAAGATCCATAGCATATCAAGTAAAAAGCAATGCAGAGTTTAATGTGATCTAAGCATATGTAGGTGTCAGCTACAGAACTGAGGTGATTGTTTAATAAAATCCGTGCATACTAAAATAATTTATAGCACTTGATTTTTTTGTGCTGATCACCTTGTGAAATCTCAGGTATTTCCTATTTTAATGCACCTTTGCTTTTCTCTGTATTTACTTTAGATATTTATGGAGATAAATTCAAGAAGATAAGCTAGAGAGATATGTGCTTTATTTATCAATCATGGTCATTATTTGTATTCATATTCAACAGCCAACTGTTGGTGATTTTATTTTTAGCTACATCACCTAGTAAAGAAAATTCTTCACCAGAATTCATTGTATTATTTCAAAAGATGTTTAGTAGCTGATATTTCTCATAACATGCATTTTCACTAGCTCCTATTTTCCTCTCATACTATCCTCTCTACAGTGGGAGTCAAAGTAAGGAAAGCATATGGCTTCTTCAGGTAGAAGTAGCTGTATGGTACCCATACCATAATTAACAGTATTGTTTTCCCAAATCACAGGGCATGTTGTCTTAAAAAAATATCATATACACATACATAGACCACCAGAACTGAGAACTAATTAATAAAGATATTTTTGATTGCGAAGAGTATCTATCCTACAAAAGAACAAAACAGAATTAAGTGGCAAACAGGAGTAAGTGACTATGTGTGTGGTGGATAGGATATTGGTAAATTAATAGTCCAGAAATCTGAATAGAATTGGAATTGAATTTAGCGAAGAGATTAGCTCAGTTTTATTTTAGCCAAACAGAATTATCCAAACAAAATTACTTTTTCCCAGTGTTTGAAGTATTTCCATTTACAGACGTCACAGTTCTCTGAGAAAACTGGCAATGAGTACCAGAACTGAAGTGACACATCTTCTCTATGACATTTATATTTAGATTTTTTAGATAGACCTATAGATAAAGCATAGCCTAACATCTTTTCTTTGAGGAAAGCAGATCTGCTAGAAAAACAACTGTGCACAGCAAGTGTAAAACTATACTACTATAAGTTGACAATTTTTTATGAAGAAAATATTAGAAATATTTACTGTGGTCACAACATAAATGCATATGGTACAGCTGGAATTTTTTCTCAGCTATAGTGCAGTCTCCTAGAGAAAAGAAACAGAGCTGAAATCCTCAGTATCTATTTTTCACACCACAGATACAACCTTACCATATCAATTCTGCCCCTTTGCTCATCTAGCAACAAATACAGGATATACTTCATAGGAATCACAAAAGTATCAGACTTTTTCTTTAATAAAGCAGTTTGGAACATTTATCAATGTAGAAGAATTGTAATAGAATGAAACTTCAATAAAGACAAGAACTGTCTGGTTGCCAGTAAAACAGCAGCAACAAAGAAGCAAGCAACAGATGTTTTGATATCAATACCTCAAAACTAGGGAATTTCAAACACATCTTTTTAGTACTGGGGAGAAGTACAACTCTCTTACACCTCTTAGGCGTACAAAGTTCAAAGTCCTGTAAGACTTCTATCAAAATTTTCCTTCGAAACTAGATTTCACCATGTACCTGGTCTTGGTATGCACCTCGCTTCCAAGCCGAACTGCAACCTTTCAGCTCCCACACGGTGCAGGGACAGCTGCTGCCTGTGTTAGGGCCAAGCTGCCAGCTGTGCAACAGCAGCCCTGCACCTCTGCAGCAGCCAGGGCAAAGAACAGCTCTGAAAACAAGAGAAAACTCTCTAGCAAAGCAGCATCCCTGAGTCTGCACCAAGGAAACATCTCTCTGTTTAGCAGGAAGAGAGTCCATAAGAAGTATATACAAAACTATAGTATTTTCCAGTATTTTTCAGTCACCTATGAGAGCTTTTACTTCTTTGCCCTAAAAGATCACAGGACCATATAACAAAAAGGGTTAAGGGCCAAATTGTCCTTCAAGCCTTTCTGCAAAACCAAGAACACTTCATTTTGGGCAAATTCAAACCTAGAATTGTTGTTCTGGCACTTTAAAAGAAAGTCATAGAGAATAACAGTGGATAACATGTTTTTTTAAAATTTTTCATCTTCAGAAGCTGTTTATATGTAAACATATCAAATCTCTAAGGACACTAGGGAAAAAAGGGCATTTTTCAACATTTAGGGTATAACTTAAGAAGCTTCAGGTAACTGATCAGTATCAACCATGCCATATCTACCAGAAATATTTTAAATACCAAGACCATAAACTGGTGATGCACAGGACATAATCTTATTTCTGTTCCAAAGGGACCTTCAAATTGGTGACAAAACAACTTTTGAAGTAATTTCACTGTCAGCCAGACCTGCAGTCTGATAACTGAAAGTCTACAAATGAGTCAATGGAGCTTTCATTTTTGGGAATAAGGTTGTATTTAACATGTGATACATGGCACAAATAACAGTGTACTAAATTGCTGAGGATGACAGTATCGAAGAAATGTAGATATGTTTAATTAATAGAAATAATTAAACACATAAATAACTGCATTTAATATACATGAAGGATTATGACAACTAGATTGAACTGAATGTGGTCTTGATGTACTCTAATTAAAGCCTTCTTTTTATTCTTTCATTTTCTGCCCTGAGTGTGTGAAAGTGGCTCAGATACCTAATAACATTAGCTATACTTTCATGCAGACATAAACACTTGAAACATTTCAAACTGATTTTTTATAAGCTCAGTACATCAACAGTCTGAAACTGGAAAAAATGATGGCAGGCTAAAAAAGCAAGGAAAATGTGTGTGTGGGAGGGGGCAGATCAAGTTCAGTGAAGGTGGAATGGTGCTCTGCCCCACATCCCATCCCCTTTGGAAGCTCTAGTGCTGATTTCAGTCACTGGCACACTGGCAGCAATGTCTTAGCCCTGCCCTTGAGCCCCAGTGTAGCCCCAGAGTGGCTACCAGAGCAGAAGCCCCATCTGGGGGAGGGTGGCCACAGGAGGCCAGAGCAGACATAACCGTTGCACAAAGACACTCGTGGTTGTGTCCCTTATTGCACTTTTGGAGGAAGCATTCTCCTGTTTTTTCCATCATAGCTTGGCCTTTGTATGATTTAATCAGAAAAAGAGCTTGGGACTGGGCACTGGTCCATGAGGAGGCTATAAAGCAGCTGGGTTTTGAGGGAGGAATACATCAACTCTTGGCCCCATACACCCAGATGACCTTTTGCAAGTTGTGTAAGATTTTGCTGTACATGGGCTGTCAGTTCATGTGTGGCAGCTTGGACCACAAGACCCCACTCATCCAATCCAGTTTAACTCACACAGCTTTAATGATGCTGAAAAGCAAGACCTCATACAGGAAAAGGGTTCGTTTGTGGGGAAATTGGCCCTACAAGAAGCAGCAAGATTGTAAGGCAGCAGACAGTACTACTGAGAAGTCCCTTTAATGTCCTTAAGACAAGGATTTTGGGCACACCACTCCCTGTCAGGGCAGCACAAAGGGAAAGTGTCAGGAAGTGGTGTGCACTGAGAGAGAACTATAGCCACATTCACACAGGGGAGTTGTTTCCTCTCCCCCCACTCAAAAGGGTGTTTTTAAAAAAGCTTATGTAAAGCTTAGGAATGATTAGTAGAACCTGATGAATAGTAATGTGCAAAGTAAAACAAGGGGATAAAAATATCTTCCAAAAGGTATTACCTCGCACAATCTGCCACTGTACCTTATCTGCTGCTGTGATAAAAAATTAAATTAAGAAACATCTCTAACTAAAGGTTTCTTTGTGAAAATACTTGGTAGCTAAAATATTTGGTAGCTAAGAATTGCTAAACCAAAAGCAGCAGCAGAAACTAGTAAATGTCACTAAATTAGCAGTAACTTTTCAACTCTTTGACAGTAAGTCTTTTGTTCTTCAAGCTGGCTCTAGAATCCAAAAAGATATTCACAGTAAGCTGATCAAAAGCCTTCATATAATCAGTGTCTTTTTCTGTATCACAAAAAATGTGTGCTAGAATGAAGCTTAATAAAGATGTTCAGTTGAGTCTCTAATAGCAACCTAACCTATACGGGAGTTCTGCTATGCAGAATGCCCACAGAAGTGTTTGCTTAGGTGCAGATACTATGAATTCCTCAACTTCAGACAGTAATTGAAACTGATGAAACATCAAAGATTTATAATGACTTGAAACACTATCACTTTTGCCTCAAAGGAAAAAGTTAACCTCAGGTCTTCAACCCTCCAAATTAATAACCAGTCCTTAGAACTTAAGGTCTTTATTACGTCTTCAAATTTAGTGTTCTTACTGTACCTCCTACAGTTCCCTCACAAATTTGCTTAAATAGGAAGAATTATTTAATTCCTAACAATAAACTTGGACCAAAAATAAAAGAACAACATTGTGCACATTTACAAGTATGCATCAATACATTAGCAGCAAGGAAACATATTATTATTACAAAATGCATGCCTGAAATTACAAGGCTTCAAAAGCATTTTTATTTCAAATCAGTTTTTAAAGAGTATGATTTGTCTAACATGTTATTAGGACCTCTTCAGATGAAAGGAGAAAAATGAATTAATAACAAAGAGCATGCTGATTGAAATCTAATTTCTATTATCACAGCTAAATGATGTTTTTGCATGCAAGCTGAAGCTGTGTATTTTGTGATATACAGTCCCCTTCCACAATGTCACTCATTTCTCTGCTCTTACTTAGAGCCATTTTCTGTTGAATTGAAAATAACAGTGTCTCAAGTAACCGCACAATATAAAATGCTTCCAGTTAGAAGCCAAGTCTCTAACCAGAGAAAATAATTAAATCAATCATTCCCAAACAGTGTTTTCAGCTTAGGAATAATATCAACATAAAAGCCTTTTAAAATAATGTGCACCTGGATTATTATCAGCACTATTCAGATGATTAATTTTTCATCCCCAAATCACACAGCAATAAAACTTCTAAAAGAATTTCTATTCCATGGAATAATGATACATTATAAAAACACAGAACAAAAGAATCAGGAAGAACTCTAGGAAATGAAAGATATTGAAGACAGTACAGAATCAAAAGAAATGTATCATGAGCTGCCCCAGGTTCACAGATCCTCAATGTACTGTCAAGTACTCAAAATTCCAGAAGCTGATCCAGAGGGTGAGAGTTAATTTAACCCGAGAAGTGAAGCCCCCTGAGCCAGACAGGCCTTCTCAAAGCACAGAGGCCTCCAGCTCCAGCCCCACCCCCAGCTTCCAGGCCTTCAGGGTTCCTAGGAGCTACTTCTAGCACTAAAACACCAGGGCTATGAGCACAGCCCAATTTCTGCCTTCCAGGCTTTGTGGCAGACAGCTTCCATAATAGAACTGTTTTAATTAGCTTCTGTTGGGAAAGCACGATTATTCCTAAAAGTTATCAGGGAGCCACTTGTAATGAAAGACTGAGGACATACATGTTAGTTTCCACTAATTAGCATTTTCTGATGTGAAAAAAAATTCTTGAAAATCGTAGATCAGTTCTCACCAGTACTGACACCACCCTGTGGCTGCCAGAATACTTTTGATTGCTGAATGCACTGAAAATCAAACACCTGCAGCACATGTGCTTAGTTATCTTGTTAGCTGCTAGACTGAGGGATGTGCAAGTAATTTAGTACATCTTTCACTAACCTTTTACAGCAACAGGGACAAGGAGTCTCTTCATAAAAGCAGGGAGAAGAACTAGGCATCATAAAATCAGAAGTGCTGTAATAGCAGAAAATGTAAATGATGGGACATCACATATGGAAAGCCAAGGCTTCCTGATCAGCTACAGCCAATAGCTACACAGTAATTTCAGGCCAGTTGAAACCTAACTTTTAGTCTGGACAATAAAATGGTACTAAGACATTTAATTTTTTTGTTTCGAATTGATGGCTTGTATCACAAAATCTAACGAGCACATCAAATAAAATAATTCATCTTTACAATGCAATGATGAAAAATCTATTTTCTTTCCCTAACAATAGCAGACTTGATCTTAAACACTCACATCATGACACTGAAAGTATTTATGAACCAGAATATGATACTATATAGATATTGGTAAGACATGCCCTGTGATTTCACTTTTCTATCAGTCTAATCCTGCATGAAGCTACAAGTATCTGTGTCAACTGCACAGCTAAAATAACAATTCTGACACCACAACCCCAACTTTTTTGACCAGAGGACCCATTTGCAGCTTCTTGTTATCAGTCTTTCAGCAGATAACACAGACAAGCCACAGTTTCCATTGCATACCTTTTATATCCCAGTTTGAGAATTTCTGCCTCACTCTACAGTTAACTACTATTTCCTTCAACTGATGTATTGTTTGCAAAAATACCATCTCCTATTAAGTAATTTTTTAGAGTTGTTGGAAAGTTCACCTGAACAAAAACAAGTTGACTGCCTGTGTGTCAAACCTCATATTTAACTTCTGACTGGGCACTGTATATGACACATCACTTCAGCCAGAGACATCATTTTTACCCATGGACTGGAGCTTTTCTAAAAACACCATAGAAATCATACTGAAAACGCTTAGAAACAGGATGCTGAAAATCCTCTTTCTGTTGGAGTGCATGACTATTTCAATGACAGATATTCAGTCTCCAAACACTGGAGCCCATAAATTGTCCCTGTTGCTGTGGCCCTGGCTCAGCTGAGCGTCCCTAACCCATTGGCAGTGCCCCACGGGATGAGTCATGGGAGCAAAATAGCCCTACAGTCAGGGTAACTAAAAAGAGTGCTCCCAGAGGGCCTCGGAGTGAGAATTTTTAATATGCACGAAAATATTAAGCTATTGGCCCAGCTTGTCTCACCTGCCACATTACACATAAAGATTAATTCTAGAAAGTTCGCCTTTGTTTGCCAATGCCGTGTTCTCTGATTGGAAAATTCAAAGTTCTGTATCCTCCCTCTTATTCCCTCATAAGATCAAGTTATTGTCAATCCAGAGTTCTGTATACCCCATTGGCCCTTTTGGTTTCTCCCCTCCCTCTTTACCCCCGCCTTATAAGCTGCCACACAACGCAGAACCCCGCTTTTGAGTCGCCAATCCTGACCTTTCCTGCTTCCCTTCCGTTTCCCTCCACACCCCCTCAGTAAACCCTCCTGGACCGCCAACTCGACTGCCTGCATTTCTTGCCTCCACTCCCGATCTCTAAGCTCTACCGCTCCCTAGAGAGCTCAGCCTCTCCTTCGCTTCAGCCCCGCCTTCCCAAAAGCGAGCTGTCCTGCCCGAGCCACAGAGGGCAGCCAGCCCGGATTGCGAACTGAGTTTGGGGTCCAGGACCCCATCATGTCCCCAAAAATGTCTGTGCACAGAAAAGATGAAAACAATGCCGTGAACAAAGCTGAATCAATTCGCCTTTCAAAAGTCAAGCGAATAACAGAGATCCAACATGAACCTCAAAAACTGTGCCTTTATCAGGAGAGAAATGCTTATGGCAATGAAATCAAACATCAACAGAAGAAAAGTTAAGATTGCTGTTCCACTAGCAATACCAGAAACAATACTGCTACTGGCAGGGAGGGACAATGCTCTGCACACATTGCTGTGGGAAAGAACAAATGGCCTTTTTAGCCTCCCTTTCTGTACTAGTGCATTAAGTCAGAGAAGGTCATTAATATTATTTAGTGTCTCCTCCAAACTGAAAAATTTAATCAGAGTCTACACTTCTGTCAGCCCCTGTGTAGTTGTGGTTTTGCAGTTCCTACCAGAAAAGGTCACATTACTTCTGCTTTTGGGGCAAGTTAAGTAATGAAGGTATTTATCAAGTGCCAGGTCATTCTCCTGACCAGGTAGGCCCTGTATAATTTTTTTTTTTTTAAGCTTTGCTTATCAAGTAGGATTGATTTTAACTTGTATGGCTATGAAACTTCTTATGTAAAGCTTAGGAATGATTAGTAGAACCTGATGAATAGTAATGTGCAAAGTAAAACAAGGGGATAAAAATATCTTCCAAAAGGTATTACCTCGCACAATCTGCCACTGTACCTTATCTGCTGCTGTGATAAAAAATTAAATTAAGAAACATCTCTAACTAAAGGTTTCTTTGTGAAAATCAAATCATAATCACTACCTAAATTGAAATCATGATCAGTGTTACAGTAAACTTATTACACTTACATGTTGTTTAGAACATCTGAGAGAATATCAGTCCGTTTTCTTTCCAACTCAATAAATAATCATGATTTCTTGCAATAAAGGAATTCATTTCTGAAAGACAAAAAACCAAATAAAACCCAAAACATGAAGTTAAACTATTCACCATTTTTTAGTAGCTGTGTTGTGATAATACCTGAAAATACATTACCACAGCTGTGAAATTTACAGCAACATGCTACAATTTCATCAAAAAACCCGCATAATTAAATCCGTATTTCTAAGTGTAAACATGCTATTAATATTTTATAATATTCAAGAATATGTTTCAGTGTAGGTAAAAAGTTACTTGAGCTGCAGGGAGTTTAATATTTCTGTTTTATTTTCTACCACAAGGAACAAAGGTTTTATTTTCAGGAAGCAAGCATTCTCAATTTCAACCAAAAATGCCTTTCACAAATAGCCTAACAGAAAATGGAATCTTGTCCAAAAAAACCCTTAACATTGTTCTTATATTTAAAAAAAAAATCAGATTTGCCTTGAATATTAATGGGGAAAGGATTTGAAGAAAATCTTGCATATTATATCCCAGAGTACCTCCCTTTATCCCTTTTCAATATGTATTGAGAATATTAAAAAAAAAAGGAACAGGTATGCTGAATAACGGACTCTTACAGTGAAATCAGTTTAAGAGCATAATAGGCTGGCAAAAAGATGAAGACTATACATATATACCTGTATATATACTCTAGATACAGTTCATTTATACTGCTCTGACAGAAATTTAAGAGAGCATAACACTCCTTATAGTAGGAAATTAAACTGATTTGTAAAATTTTGCCTTGTGCACTTGTAAACAAATCCTAGGTAACAAGTTTTGTTTCTTGTCCTAAAATAACAAACCACGGTAAGATTTTCATCAGTGTTGTGGAATGTTCGTTCCTTGCTGTCAACAAGGAATTTCAAAGAGTTTTGATTAGTGACTGTATTCCTGCAGATTCCTGAGGATTTTTTTACTAACTAAACTAAATTACTAGGGTTTTTCTTTTTTCCTTACTCTATACTTTGTGAACCAGGCCTCAGCCACCCCACAGATAAGGACACAAAACATTGAGAAAAAATTACTTAGAAATTTTTAGTAATTTTTAACCTTTCAAGACTGAGAGAAAATATTACTGAGGGTGAGCTGCAGTGAGAGAGTATGTTAGGTTATGTCTAATAAGTCCACTCACCATCTAAAGCTTCATCAAATTCTTACAAAGAAACAAGTGATGGCATGCAGGTGCTCATGGAATGAGTGCTGGTAGTATGATACAGCTTTCCAGTTTTGTCAGCCCTTCATGGAACAGTGATTCTGACATCCTGCATTTATCTAGCCATAAAGAAATACAGACTGGCTACAAGCAACTTGATTTAGTGGAATATGTCCCTGCCCATAGCAGAGGGGTAGAACCACATGACCTTTAAAAGAGCCCTTCCAACTCAACCTGTTCTATGATTCCTTTATTCCCAATAACCCCTTGCCTGGTTCGATGACTTCCAGTCATTCAAAAGTCACATATGGGTTCACAGAGAGTAGACAAATGCATGAAACACAGTAAATGATCTTTAAATTTCTAAGTTAGGTATCTATAGCCTTTCCCTTACCAAACGATGTCTCTTATAAGTAAAAATTTCCAAAGATTCATTCATATGCAGCTCACCTGCTCTGACTCTCATAGAAATGTCTGCACAGGATAAGCTAAAAGATAACTTAGTCCTGCCAAAAAATGCAGCAGTTCAATGCAGCCTTTCTGCCTTGGATAATATATTGAAACTTTGTTTCACACCGTTAGACATGGCCATATAGTATTAGCACTGCCACCTAAGAGCGTACGTGTGATTAGGGCCTGCAGGGATTACACAGAAATATCTAGCTCCTGGTATCATCTACTTGTTATGAATATACAGTATATGGAAGCAAAGATATCAGAGTAAAAATTATAAATTATATATTTATAAGTGATAAATTTGANTGACATCTGAGAAATTGTTGGCATGGCACATCACAGAAAAGAGTTCAGGGAACAGGAGGAGAATAAAAACTTTATGAAAAAGTAGAAACATGAAGCACTTTAAAATAATTTCTCTCATAGCCCATTCTCAAATAGAGACCAAAAGTATCACTAGTAAACATAAAGGGCTGAAACCAATTATCTTCTGATGTAAAAACATTTTATATTTTAATAAGCACTACTGAAACTTTAGCACTATGAATTTAAGGGAGAAAAAGTAGTAAGAGAAGAAGGTAAATTAAGGTGAGAATCTAAAGATGAAAACACATTTAATCAGCATGATGCAATATTGATGTAATTATAAAATTTTTGTGCTGCTACTGTACTAATACATTTTATACAAACACTAGTCAAGGCTGTTACAATTAGTGGTGTCAACACCAGAGAGGGTCTTGAGCTTGAAACAGTGTAGCTAAGAGAATGATAATGATTAAACATGGCAAGTTTAAAGACAACAAGATGTGTAAGATGTTTTCATCATCCACACCCCCAGAGTAATGTCACTTGCTTTTATTTATTAATGTCCTCCAAATGCAGGATTCCAGAATAATTCAACTAATCACTAGCGCACACACACTAATTTACTGAAATATAATCAAACTCTTCAGACAGCCTTCTGCCTACTTGCCCTCCAGTTATTTCAAGAAACTATTAACAAAAACATACATTACAGTATTTTTCCACTGTTCTGTTATTCTTAATATCATAATATCATATTCCCAGTGTTTGAAACTAGAAAGTAAAAAACACAACTTCTTGTCTCACCTGCAGTGAGAATGAAAACAACTGATCTCAGTCTTCAGTGTAAAAACCCACACTACAAACCTTTGGGAATTTCACTGGCTTTGTTTTCCTACTATCACAATTTTTGTATTTATCAAAACTTCTCCAGTACCCAGATGTAAACGAAATGCCCCATCCACAGTTAAGTGAAGTGGAAATATTACTATGTCATACATACATTTTTATTGCATTTGTACTTTTTTTATTTTAACTTACCACTGCAGCAGCAGGATAATGAGTTAAATGTACTTTATAGTTCTGTATAAGCCCCAGCCAGGTGCAATGCTGACCCTTTTCAAGCTGTCAGTCCCGCATGTTCTCCAATATTAACAGTTTCTAGTTACTTAACTACTTCCAGGATATCAGGATACAATAAATAAACAACTTATACTCATCTGAGTCAACTCAGTTACAATTATTCTTCCCTGCATTTTAATTTATTTAAAAATAGGCTTGTAATTAACTCTTTTCTTGTGAAGATTCACTGAATAATTAATCTTCATTTCAGGCATATGCTATATGCTCACCCCAAAATATCATACAATATCTTTAATATTTTCTTAAAGCTAATGTTTTTCTAAAACCTTCCCCTTATAATGTCTTATACCCTTTCTGTAGTTATAAGTTACATTTTGACCCAGTCTTTCCAAATTTTTCCTTATACAGACATTTTTCTCCACATAACTACATCTCTATGTTGCTTTTCCACCATACTCTTCGTTTGGTTTTGGTTTTTGTGGTGTTTGCCACGGAGGCAACCCATAGCACTACCATGCAAAGCAAATGAAGTTTTCTGGATTACAGAAAAAACAGCAGAGTTGACGCAAGGCCAACCAATTAGACCACAACAAAATGTATTCAGTGCTAGTCAGTCCCTTTAAATTAACTTAGAGGAGCATAAGGTAATAGTGTAGAGGGGACTAAAACAATGCTTATAACGAGCAAAATAGGGAGAAAATGTAACAACAGAGCTTTCTTTTGCCAAAAAGAAAAAAAAAAAGGACTGAATTGTGCCTTATTTCAGTAGTGTTGGGTAAACAGAAGGGCCAATTAAGGACTTTGCTTCAGGTTCAATTTTAATCTTGGAAATGGGTTAGCATACCTGAAGCTTATATAACATTACTCTTACATTTCAAATTATTTCTTTCCCTTAAAAACATTAGAATGCAAATGCAGCAGAGTCACGGACAACTACTCAATCAAAATCCCTCTGAGAACACAGAACACAACTGTCTAAGAGCCAACACAAGTGCATTACAACACAATTCAAGTTAGCACTGGTGTTATTAAAACAGAAATTTCAGAAGTTATATACTTATGCAGAATTAACTCTACGAGATCAGGTTTTGGTCAATATTTCTACTGCTCAAAAGCTAAACCGCAGATAATGTAACTACTTCAAGAAAGTTTGTAATAAGCAATCAGGCAAGGTATTTGTGAATCCTGGTCACTCATTGAACTGAGCTGTTTGAAATCAATGGATTTTAAGGTGTCCTGATAAGGAACACTCAAAATTTACAGGTTAATACATGCAAGACTAACTTAATTCCCCATATTTCCCTCATGAACTGTGCCATGTTACTTCACCTTCAAATTTAGCAAAGAGGAAGTTTCTTGAGATTACTGATGGAAAATAGGCACACAGCTCAGAAAGAGTAAGGTCAGAACATAAGTTTAAACAGGCTTTACACGCATTCAGTCCTGAAATTGAAGCTCTGCATGTAAAGAAACTAAAGCCAGTCTGGTTGCTGTATTTCTACACTCTAAGAAGCAAGTAGTAAGGGGAGATGCACCACATCAGTTAAAACAGAATTCAGAAAACAATACATGTCACATTTAAATTCTGAGACTGTCTCATAATTAATACACATTACTTAACCTTCTTAGTTCTGTTTATAAACATGTAATCCAGTTGTTGGCAATTTCTTAGCGTTTAGTGAATATTTCAAAGCACTTCCTTTTTGAACAGGTGTTCAAACATGGATTGCCACCTTAATATCTGAATGCTTGCATGAAGCTACAAATTTCATCAAAACACTAGGCAACCTAAAAGCAGTCCAGACAACACCATGGGAATCCAGTGTCCATCACATAAATTTGATGGAGTATTTAAAAAACAAAACATAACTGCAGGAACTGTAATAATAATGAACTGTCAGTCATAATAAAAGCAGAAATCATAAGTCAGAGAGCAGGCCATACGTTGATTTTTTCTTCAGACCTCATGGGGTGGTGGTTCCCATGTGGCTATTGCAAAACACATGGATAAGAAAAATACAGAGTATTTTTAAATGTTCCTGCCAGTTGCTGAGACAGATGCTTCTCAATATAATATCTAAAAGGCTATAGCATTCATGAAAACAATTAGCAAATAGCAATTATATTCTATTATACAATGTTTGCAACCATTCGGCTTATTTATACTCATACCCCTGCCTATGCACATGATATTTTTTTTTCAAAACATAGACATTTGCTGAAGTTAAAATTTATCCTAAGATATAGTTGAAATTTTGCTTATAATCACTGCTTTTAAACAGAATTAAAACCTTAATGCTCTGTTCAAAATAGAAATGGTCTTATGGATAGGCATAAGAGCTATCTGTATCAGTTTTGTAAAAAGAGCCAGAGGAAAAGCACACTGTCATACTGAAATAGGAATCCTAAGTGGCTTCTCAAAGTGGAGAGGGGTTACCTATGTGAATAAATGTGTTTTGAAAATTGTCATATTTATTTTCAGATGTTGATTTGCCTTCATTTAAATATTCCCTTAATAATTTTATTTAAATTGGTATTGGCCAAATTATACCACATTTTTGGGAGCGTTTTAGATCAGTATTAACAGGCAAAAAAACTAATCACTATGAATAAATCTAAAAGCAAATGTTAGAAAAATACTGGAGTAAATTGAAAATCAAATGGAAAATATAAACAATTTAAGTAACACCAATCCACCTCCTGTAATACACAGTACAAAATTTTCAGTGGCATTGACTATAACCTTCGACATTGTATAACTTTTCAATAAAAAAATAAAACTATGGAGATAATTGAAACTAATAAAAATTCAACAAGTGTTAGCCATGAGCTTGAAAGTATTTGTGAATTATCAATAGATGAACAGTTATGAACATGAAATAAACAAATGCTTATGCATAGTAGTATTATTATTATTAAGAAATTATCAACTTGTTAATCCTAAATGAGTTCACTACATATTAAAAAAAGAGCTAATTATTAATCTGTGGTTTCAGAAAACAACACTATACTACCAGCAGATTCATTACAAAGCACTGCATAAAAGCTTGTAGCACCACATAGGCGGAATCTTGGCTAAACCAGACCAACAACCAAACAAATAAAGCAAATAAAATAACACCTATCACCATAATTTCATCCTCTTCTTTTGAGTTTAAACAAGAATCAGTTTATTGGCAACTGAAGTCACAACAGCTAGAAAGCAATCTACACTGTAAGTCTCCAAAAAAAAATATGTAAGGCAAGTTTGAAAGATGATCAGAAGAAAGGAAACTTAATGCAAGCTAGATTTTATTCCAAGTACTAAAAGAAGCAGGAGAGAAGGTATAGAGTTGAAAGTGAAAGAAATAATGGAAGGAAATTATGAATTGAATGAATTCAATGAATTACTGAATGAATATTGCTTTTTAAACCCAGTAAGCATCTAAGCACACACAATTGCCTGCTTACTTTTCACCTGCTGTGTGAGATAGAATTGCAATGCTAAAGCTGTGGAAGCTCATGTGTTGAAATAGTTTAATAAGACAAAAATAAAGGAGGGATATGCCTTTTCCACCCCCTAAAAACAAAATAAAATAAACCTGAGAAAAACAAGTGGTTAAAAAAATCCAACCAAACTCATTGCTCACCACCAGCTAACCAGTGTTCAGCCAGTCTCCAAGCATCAGCAGTCCCTGCAAACTTTCTTCCCCTCACAGTTTTCATTGCTGAGCATTATACCAGACGGTGTGGAATATCCCTTTGGATGACTGGGCTCAGCTGTCCCAGCTGTGTCCCCTCCCAGCTCCTTGTGCAGCCCCAGACTGTTCACTGGTGGGGCACTGTGGGATGAAAACCGAGTCTTGATTCCGTGTAAGTGCTGCTCAGCAAAAATAAAAACATCCCCATGTTATCAACATGTCTTCAGAGCAAATCCACCCCAGCTACTCTGAAGAAAATTAATGCTATTCCATCCAAAATGCGTACAAAAGCTTCAGACAGTAAGAATAAAAGACCTCAGCGCTGAAACAAAAATGAAGCTAAGAATTGCAAAGGACTCTGAAGGTGAACTTCAGGTTGTATAAGGCTAGAGATCACATGGGATTTGAGACAGATGCGTGAGGTGAATTTAGTAAATCAATAAGGGAAGTGATTCCAGTATATACCCTGGAGAGATCTACTGGTTATGAAGGGAATTAGCTAGCAATACACTAGGAGAATATAAATTAATATTACTATTTTTATAGAATGCAGCTAATACATGGAGAAGACGTCAATGTTTGTTCTGATTTCTATCTATAATTCTTGCACATCAAACAGTCTTTTTGCAAATCTTACAGATTTGCTTAGAAGTCCTCCCACCCTTCTCTCCTGCCCTAATACTAAGGCATAGTGGCTGTTGTCTTTTGGTAGTATCTTGTCTGATGATCATGATCTCATGCTGAATAACATAGTCCATTCCCCCACTCTTAAAATTAGTTTTAGGAATATAGATATGTAAAATTATAGAGAATTCTATACAAAATGACGTTTTCTCAGGTTTGAAACCTCATCCTATTTGAAGCAGGTTGCTCTTGTTGCAGAGAAGTGTAGGCCTTTAGTGCAAGATCTACTCACGCATAGACTCAACTCTTTTTTGCATTTATACTTAGAAGTAACTTATCATGACAAAGTAACTTAATGAGCATTACTTAAAATATTTATTCTCCATTGCCAATATCGACAAATCCTGGCCACCTTTCTCTTTCCTGCTTAAAAATTCCTATGAAAATATTTGTTAACCCTGGTCTTACAACTAGGATTATGAATTTTCCGGCCAGTTTCCCCAGACACAGAGAACACCTGAAGATAAGAGTGAGAGATAAAAAGAGTGTGTCATTAGCGAGGAGAATCTTTCTCCTAAATCTCTGTTCCCAGGCAACATCCATCTCAAGATGAGATCTTGAAGTGAGGGAAACACATACCCAGAAAACTTTCACATCAATATCTAAGACTCACTTATATTCTGTTTTCCTCTGCCCTTTGAAGGAGCTGAGAAAAACTTTTAGACAAATAAAATAGTTTTAAAATACTTATAATAGGCATATTTTAAAAGGGGAAAATTCGATACAGATTCCAGTATTATAATGATGATGACTAAATTAGAGAACTACTCAAATTAAGGACTCAAAAAATGCTGATAGCTTAAAGCAAGAAAGTAGAAATGAACAGGTATTTTATAATAATTGGCTTAAAATAATGAAACTCTAATATCTGAAGTTTTTATAATTCTTAGTATTGATTAATTTCTTGTGGTGGGTGAAGAGGAGAACCCCGAAAATTATGTAAGTTTGACATACTGAAAATTAAAGGAAAAAGTAAATCAGTGAAACAGAGCTCTCATCTCCCCACACCTATTGCATTCCATCCCAAACATCTGAAAGATAAGAGAAGGCCTTAAGAACACTTTCAGGAAATAACTATCTCCTCAACATGTATCAGTTTCTCTGCCCTATTTATTTTCCTTCTTACTGCCTCAAGGGGACAGACTGGCACAACACAAGTAAAAAATAATGGGAATTTCCAGTATATTTCAATACTATAAAATTAGTGTCAGTTGTGTTTTCTCAGAAGTCAGGCATTGAATGGGTTCGGGTTTGAATATTGCATTCTTACAGCAATGGTTGTTATGATGACAGTAGCAAATGTCAGGCCTTGGATCTACTTACAATGCAACAATTGTAGCACAAGGTCTCAGACAGACAAATGTTCTAAACTCTTCACAGCTTTAAGGTTACAGTATGCTGGTAATTCTCAGTGCCAGCAGTGCAAGAGTATGAATAGCCTATTCTCAGGAACATTTTTACAGTGACTAACCTGTATTCCTGACAGTAGCAACCCACAAAAGAAAACTGTGATTTCCTAAGCCATGCTCAGTCAAACTGCTTGAGCAGAAGTAATCAGTAAGACGACCTTGATCAGGAGCATCATAATTTAAAGCTCAGATCACACGACACAGCACAAAGGCTTTAAACACATTCATGACTAACCTGCCATGCACACTAGAGCTCCAAACGTGAAGTAACAAGTTGGTAAATACAACATGCTCAATCCCAACACTTCCATTTCCTACCCCATCCTTGGAGACGGTCTTTTAAAAGCTTATCTGGAAGACCAACGCTCTAATCTTGTCTCTCTCCTGATCACTACAAAAGCACTCTCTCTTCCAGTATGAAATCTGAAGGTTTTAGGTATTGAGAACAGCCAGAAAGATGTGCAAGGCTGACAGATGCTGTGTGGTCCCAAGGAGGATAGCTGCACTCTTGCACCATCAGGATGTTGCTGTCAGTCCTGCTTCTACAGACTTTGTGGGGCATATCTGCAAACTCAACCAATATCAAACCATCAGCTCCTGAGTCCCTAGTTTGGGAAGGGTATGGTCTTTTGCTAAATCCTCCCTACTCATGTCTGACTTCAGCCTTGGTGATATTTTACTGCCATCTCATACTGCTGGTTTCTTATATCCACATTTATACATTTATATTTACTTTCTTTTTTTTAGATTACAGACAGAATATGACTCACACAGAGAAAATACATTACATAACAACTACCGCAATTTTCCAGCATTTTTAATTTCTAAATTCTTATGTTACTCTAAATTTTAGGCCAGAAGACAATAATGGAGTCATCTGATCTTACTGAGCACATCACAGGGTGTTTTGGTGGTCGGACTGTTGCTAACAACACTTTGTAACAGAATTAATTTCTTTTGAAGGAAAATGCAAAAGTTCAGGATCTCATTTATTCCTGCAAAGACACAAAGCATAATTTTTATACCTACATACTCAGAACAGTGAAGTATGAATAAAGCTCCTTCCTAAAGATATAGAATTTGCAACTTCAGGCAAACACATGGAAAATTGATGAATGCTTACTCAAACTACCACTGACTACATTGAGCAGGCATCTAAACATAGCAATGATCAGAGGAGCATAACTCCCTTTTCTCCTCCTGCCTGACATGACTTATTTCAGCAAAAGAAAGCACAAAACACAGACAAGAAAACAGCCAGTGGAAGATGGCCACTAGATGCTTTGGAAGCAAATAAGAGCCAAATAATGCGCCCACATTTTCATCAGAAATGTGCTTATTTTCTCACACTAATAATCATAATATAAACAGAGAACTATCTAAAAACAAGTCTTTGTAAAGTTTTAATTGAAGCTTGTGGCAAGTATCAAAGAATTTAAGAAGAGACTAAAAACTTCATGCTTCAAGACTGATCTAATACTTAATTTTCAAGGGCAAGGGAGACAGCTAAAATCTCTGGGAAAGGGCACATCATTAACAGCCTTTCTTGAATGTTACTTTCAAGAGCCCTTTTCTGGCCACTTTCAAAGCTCTGATGGATGCTGCACTGAATAAATGACCAGGCAATATTCTGCAGAATCTATATGGGGCCTCATAAAAATGCACTAATAAAAATAAAAAGTTTCTGTGATTTGCTAGATAAATATTGAAAATAACTGCATCTTTATATCAGAATACTTCACTTTCCAAGATTTCAATTTAAATCATCATAATAAACTCCTTAAGCAGAGTCAAACAAAAACACCAAAGAAAAAAAATATTTCACATCCTCTTTAGTGAACACAACTGGACACAGAAGTAGCAAACGAAGATGTTTTGTTTTGAGGATTATTTACATGCTCCAGTACAGCCTGTGAAAAAATGGATGCGCTGGATGGCAGTGGAGAGGCTATTATTCCTGCAAATTCACTGAACTTTTCCAGTATTCAGAGCCCCAACAAATAAAATGAGTGTACAGTGCTGGCCTGAGCAGTGCAGCAACAGGTAATTCACTAGAGAAGATTAGGACATAGACACACAAGGTCAACAGAGTAATTCAACTTCTGTGCTTCTATTTTATTTTGGTCAATGTTGTCTCTAAGAATATATTTTCTTGTCTGTTGACCAATGCAGTGTTAGGATAAATATGAAAGTTAGAAATTTCAATGTCCTGCAACCTAATAACTCTCAAAATTGCAAAGAATGTTCTTGAGTCTTCCTAAATTTATCATTTTTTATTTTATTTCTACAAAATACATCAACTGCACTTTTACTGGAAGCTAGTAACACTACCCTGTTTGAAGGTCAGGAAGAGAGATTCTTTCAGTTTAATTTTACATGTCCTAGAAACAGATTCTTAGCCAGCTGTGCTCATGGCTCTTTCCATACAGTGCTGATGGAAATTGGCAATTTTCAGAAAGATGAATTTTCACTTCTGCAGCTCTCTGTGAAACACCTTCTAATGTAAAGATTAATTGGAGCAGAAATAGCTCTGACTATACCATTTTAACTCCTGTCAAAACTATTTTGTCAGAGAATTTGAAAGAATCCCCCCCAAAAATGCATATGATTTAGAATTAACATAGTGGTATGGGAACAGTACATATTATTAAGACTATTTCTGAACATACCACATCTCTAAGGGAATCCATAAAAAGGGTTTTAAGAAGGAAAAAAAGATGAGGGCTTCTCTGAAAGCGAAAAAGGGAAGAAAGGCACAGTATGAGAAGCAGGAAAGAAAATGTTTCCAAGATGCTGGCAAAATTTGATGCTTTGAAGGTGTCTTCAACGACAAAGACATGGTATGTGGCATACAGACAGCCAGAGAGGTGAATATCTAGCTCAGGGTCAGTTTGTTCTTGGGTAAGCAAAGAAGAGTAGACAATCACTGCTGACAACAAAATCTTGATAAAAAACCAGAAAGACTCTAGGTAACCTGGAATGTGTACTTTGTCAAAGACAATGCAAAAGAAACTTAATCCAAGGATGAGAGCAGCAGCTGATGAAAGTTGGTCTATTTCCTATATACTGAAGTGTGATTATGTCACCTCCATGCTGTATATGTTTAAATGTTTAATCTCTGTCTAAACACATATTTTTCATCCCACAGCACAGGTCCAAACTATACTATTCAAGGCAATAAATATGCAGAGGAAAAGTTTCTACTTATTTTCCTACAATTAACATACTTTTTTTTTTTAAAAATCTTAGAGGTTTATTAAAATTGCTCAAGAAATTACAAAGCAGAAACTATTCAAAACATATGACATTTTCTGAGTAGGGGAGAAAAAGTAGTTGCAGAAATAAGCAGTGGAAGGAAACAGCAGCCTGTATATCCTGTGTCTGCAGAACACAGCAACAGAGTAATTTTTCAGCAAAGAGGTACACTTATTTAAAAATTATAGTTGTGGCACTGAGCTTCTTTTTCACTTACTTGACATAAGCTGCTCCGCAGATCCACTCTGTGTCTTTCCTGCCTTCTAGAGAATTAAAACAGTGGAGTTATGGGAAGAAAAAATTCCTCTATCAGCCATTTTTCTGTGCAGTTTTAAGACAGGCTGAGTTGTTTCACTAACACGAACATGGTCCTATAACCCCAAGTCATACCACAGGTATGGAGAAGGGAAATAAACTCTAGCAGAAGTTGTCACTCAAGCGTAGACGAGTACCTTAAATGAGGGTTGACAACTAATTTGTGATTTGAGGTAGATATCACAATGTCAGCCTACTGAAAATGGAACACAAACAGTATCCAAAAATATAACATTAGCAATTATATATCAATACAGGAAAAGAATGAGTAAATTCTGTTCAAAGACTGGATTTTTAACGACAGATACTGTTTATAGGTGAAATACCATCGCACATCACAGCGCACAACGATTAAAATGCAAATCTGATATTTAAAAATGCTTTATTCTGGGCTCTGATATGTATTTGCAATGCGCAGTAATTCTCTGTCCTCAAAAATTAAAGAAAATACTAGAAAGGTTTTTATTTTTTCAGCGCCCAAGGGAATTAGGATCTTTGATGACTTCAATGCAAAATAATCTGAAGTCATGTAAGCACATTATGAAATTGAAAACTGGGAAAAAAAACCCAGCAACTTCATTTTATTGCTTTTAAAACTATTTTCCTAGAAAAATTTAACAAAATTGACTCACTTCTATTTGAATGTCACTTTGTATTTCAAGAGAAAATTGCTCTGCCAAGGGAATGTATGAATAAAGAGAAAGGTTTGATTTGGGAAGGAAGAAAACAAAAACCAAAACAAACAAACACTTTTCTTAGTGAGTTGTTCAATTCGTATTACCTCAGTTTGACTGACTATAAAGCTCTTTGTATTACGTGAATTATGTGAAAGACAGGAATAAAATTAAATTCTTCTCCAGAAGACTCTATAAAGCAATGCAGCAGCTCGCTGATCTCAAAATACCTTTTTCCAAGAGGATCATCAGATGTGCTGGAAGTATTGAAGCTGGTGGCTGGAACTGATCACCTTTAAGGAGTGACCCATCAAACTCTGTCCCTGAAATCAGAGCAGCTAAAAATATTTTTTTCTAAAAAGATGCACCACTTTATCATTACCCAAACCCCAGCATATTTCACAATATATTGGAACATACCCAAAACAGCACAAAACCAGCAAAAAGATCAGCTAGTAACCAAATTCAAAACCAGTATTGTCTGAAATAATGTGCTGCTCACTTTCACAACTGACATAATTCAGTGGAAAACTAAGTAAAACTGTAAGAGTGGTGACTTCTGTTTTGCAAAAACTTCTCCATCCCCATACCACGCTTTCTGGAAGAGAACAGGGACCAAAAATACAGTGTAATACAATGCAAAGTTCAGATTTTTATCATGCTTTTCTGTATAAAATATTATTAATTCAATTCAATTTTGATAAAGTTCCAGTGCAAAGTAAATAGAATTTTGCCATGTCCTTGCATGAAGACAAAGTTTTCTTGGGGGTGGAGGTCTCAGTTTAATAAACCAATGTGTTTTTCAGTTCAGTGTAAAGTATCCCAGAGATAATGCTTCAGATATAATTTCTTAACAGTTTAAGGGGATAGAGAGATATTGTTTTTCAATGCAGTCAGAAAAAGAGTTTTATCCTTGCTATGGTAATAAATATTTTTTTTTTAACTTTCCTTCGTCATACCATACAATTGGCAGGCTTTAAGCATTCAGACTGGACAACCAAGCTTCCTCTTGCCTGCATCAACAACTTGCCATAAAGAAGTGGAAGAAAATAAAAGGCTGCAATCACGTCAAAATAAATTTGCTTGAAAGTTAGTAGGTTTTAAGCTTTCACAGGGCAAACCACAGTAGCTGATCAGACCACAGAAGGATGTGTTTCTTCAGTCTTGAGTAAATAAAAATTCTGATTTGAATGATCTCTAAAGTTCCCTTACCCTAAGGAAAAAATATGTACCCCATGGTGGTATTTCCAATGGAGAGAAGGGTGAGGTCTACTCTCTGTTGCCACTTTTTATATTCCATTTTGAGATCTCCCATGAAACCTGAGAAGAGGCAAACTGCCAAGTATGGCAGGAAGCCTTTTGACTCTACTGAGAAGCAGTGTGTCCCCAGAGAACTGGGGGACAAAACAACTCAAAGTATAGTTATAAGAACTTTAGCACAAAAGCAGATTTGTTAGCTTTTAATTACTAAAAATAACACATTATGTTCTTTCCCAATATAAAAAAGACAAGAATAAACAGAAGCAAGTCCAGTGAAGGGCCACTGAGATGGTCAGGGTTGGATTCACTAGTGCTGTGAGGAGAAAGTGAAGGAATTGGGAATGTTTAGAGCAAATGACTTGGGGGGCTGGGAGCTGGCAGGAACAGTTTCTACGGGAGGATATCTTCACCATGGTATAAAGGAAGAAGCCAAGAGAGAACACATATAAGGTGAAACAAGAGAGGTTCATACTTGCCTGTCATGAGAATAATCATGCATTCAAGGACACCAAGACTGCAGTGTGCGTGTCCTTGGAGGTTTTCAAGGCTCATCTGGGTAAGGCCATGAGCAACCTAGTCTGACCCCAAGCTGTCCTGGCTTTGAGCAGGAGGCTTGACCACCAGTGATCCCTTCCAACCTCAACTACACTATAATGCATTATATATATGGAAATTTTCTACATTAAACACATTACATTAATATGTCTGTACTACAAGGTATACAAATCCCTTAATGGTTTAGCTGAAACAACCTGAGAGGTTTCAATGTCCTCTCTCTGTGATCAGAAGTAGGCAGATCTTAAGCTAGGATGAAGGATTCTTTCTGGAGAAAGATTTTTTAGTTTGTGGAGACAGATTCATTACTTATAGGTTTGTTTTCTTATCTCCTTTAAGACCAAGTTCTGTTCTAAAACTTTATCCAGTAACAACTGCATTGCACTTGCTTAGTGTGTGTGAGATCACATTCTATTTCAGACAAAGATCTGTTAGTGTTCTCTAAATGCAAGCACCCAACCTCCAACTTACAGCTACAAGCCAACATTATTTGTTTTCCTAAAAACGCTATTTCACTTTCATAACAACATAATAGGAATAATCCTTTGTAGTAGAGTCTACCAATTCTTTCAAGCCTATCTTGTTTCTGAGAAATTGTAATCTTTCCATTTAGTAGTAGTCCTACTTCAGTTGATTTAAGACATTTCTGAAAACACTTTTTTAAAAAAACTTATCTTTGTAGTTTGTGGTAATAATTAGAATATCCTGTCTATTACATTGCTGTCTTCTCTTAATGAGTTCTGCTATATTATCTTCTGAATACCTCTCTAACATTGTCTGAAATGAAAATTTAAGCTGTTGGTGAAAGACTGAAATCTTACTACTGAAGCACTCTTTCATCTGCATTGCAAATTAGCAGCTAAGAACATGTCTACTTGAAAATTATGCAGCATAGGTATGGAAATCTCACAAGATCTAGGAAGAGGTTAACTTTTCCATAAAAGCTGTGAACCTGAGATGTAAGTACTGCTTTATTCCACAATAATATTCTCATTACTTTCACAGGCTTACTAAATATTATATGACATTAAATGAATATATTTCAAGGCACAAGACTAATTTCATTTTTGAAACTGTGTCCATGGTGCTTTATAATTGCAAATTATAAACGATTTCAGTGATAAAATGGGCCTATGTATCCAGGAGCTAGTAGAATTCACATGCAGAAACATGGGGCTAAGCTCAGAAACCAATTCAGTTATAGCACAGAACATCTAAATTGTTTCCCTTTCCAGACAAAAAAAACTGTAACAGCTTGTTTGAATCAGATTCAAACCCCTATTTTTGAATTAAGAATACATTTTCTAAAATATACTTAAAATTGACTATAACTGCTTTTGTTAAACACTGTTCTCAAAAAAAAATCAAGAATATATTTAGATAAAAATTGGCCTCAACACACTTCATTACTGTAGAACAAACTACTCTAAAAAAAATCCTAGGAGGAAAATCCTTATTGCCCTACACTTACAAGTAGCTTGACGAAAGCAGTCATTAAACTGCCTAAACAAAGTTACTCTTCTGTTCCAGCTACTGAAATTACTTTGGCACTTCTGCTGCAATTTCTGTTGCATTGGGGTAATCAGTCTGGATGACAGCTCTGCCATTGGTAGGGTGGACATGTAATGATGACAGACAACTTTTTTTTCCACTACCATGTAGGATTCACAAAATACAACATGATCATATCTTGTATTGGCTGTGCGTGTCATGCTTCTAAATGTCATCAAGCCAAACCAGTCACCTCCCTGGATAGTGGCTTTTTTCAGCTCCTCACAGCAGTAATGGCTAAACAGAGCCGTAAGATTGCCAGCATCTCCCCACCCATTTTTTTAATTATTATTGTTTATTCAAGAAAGCTGGAGCTTCAAATCTGATAAAAATCAGTTTGGTGAATGCAATTCAGACATCATATAGGTAGCAACAGTGTCAATAAAACCACCCAAATTCAGAAATGTGGTATTTTCTTTAGAAGACTGCATAAAGTAAACAGAAGAAGCAGGTCCCTGCTCTCCTCCTGTGGTTTCTTCGCTTCATATCATCATAACACATTAATAAATCTGTCTGAGCACCTGCCTGTTGTTATTGGCTATAAATCCCACAGTATTACCAACCACTCCAATTTCATTTTAGCAAATGTCTGTTACTGATTTAATGCTCTATGTTTCAAAGAGTTGCATCTTCAGTTGAAGATGTATGGAAACAGTAAGGCTAACAAATCAGGCCCTGAAAAGGATTAGAGACAGTTGTCATCTTGAAAGTCCTACTTTACATTCAGCAAGGTTACTGATATCCTCAAAACATAATAATTGTCATAACTGGGAGACTGGAATCCATAGGTCTTGCTCCCATGCAAAGTCTTGAGACCTTGGAGTTAACACCACCAACAAAGAAATAAATTCTACTGTGCCATGTTACATGAGTTTTTTAATTTTTTTTATTTCTAGCCTCATTTTGTTTAATATACAAATGGTGAGGCCACATTTGCAACTTTGATAAAGAACAATCTATGTGCAATCTCTTCCTTCTCAATGTACTTGAAAGCTATGATGAGATCATCTCTCAATCAACATTTTGATAAATTTAGCAGACTAAATTTCTGAAGTCTTTCACTGGTAATGGTTCCTAGATTATAGGCCTTTCTTGCAACTCTTCTCTGAATTCACCTCAATAATTTACATTCGCATAAAAGCACAGCTAATTTGGACATTAATATATAGAGAAGTTCAGTATCACCCTTCACAATTTTGCTTGAAGTTTGCCTTCTAAATCAACAACATTTTTGAGACAGAGGATATTTACATGCTCTTAAGAAACCAGCACAAGATCACATGAAGTAAAACATGAGGCAAAATACTTTTAATTACTTAAATATTTCTAGCAAAAATTAAGAATTCAAACATTAACATGTTTTATATTTTCTGCTTCATCTAATGCTGGAACACACAAAACTCATTTAACTATTCGCTGCAGCAATTTGTGACTATTTCTACCAGGGATCATCTAACTACTCATACTGTCAATTAGCAAAAAGTACATGATGTACAGTGTCATCTTCTCTATTATCTTTTTATTTAAATTTGGCAGACTTTAAAATGTCATGTCAGAAGCTGGCTATTAGATTAAAACTGTGATCAAGTACAATGCTGTTGCCTGCCTGTTTTCAATATATTCAATGTGAACAGTGGAAGACATGTAGAGATAGTCTAACAAATACTGTTATTAGGTGACTCGCATTAAATTCTAGTATTTCCTCCGCAATTACTGCATGTCATCATACACGGAATGTATGTTTTATCTTGAGAGAGTTTTATCTACATCTGTTGAAGTGAAGGTATGAGTGTTTCTTCTCTTCAATTAGCTTTGCTATTTGGGGTTTATATTCATCTATGAGGTTCTACTTAAACACCATTCACTTGACTGCTTTCCTCTACCTCCTCCCTGAATCTCTCTAGTAAGATTTTTTTGATTTCCTATGGAGTATCTGACACGGTAGTGTTAACTACCTCTACCTTCACAGAATGCACATTGATGTCTTGATTAAGATTGGATGCTTCTGTTTCCCTCTTCAAGGCCTTTTTCTGATGAGGTCCCTCAGTAAAACTCCATGTAATTAACAAATGTCTCTGCAATACAAATACCTACTGAATTTCAATTCTGACCTAGCTTGACTTGCCACATTAATTGAATTAAAGTGGTTTCCTGGAAGGACATTGCTTATTGATGAGATGACCTAATCCAAGTTATCTTGGCAGGTATCCATAGTCAATATGGAACCATACAGAATGTGGGGTGGAAAAGCAATCAGATTGAAATTTGCTTTCCAGTTCCTTTTGAAATTAGGGTATTTCAGTTCTTAAAGCATTCCTAATACAACCTACATAAAGCTCTGGGAAATAATCTGTCATTTAGAAGTTGTATCTGAAAATTTTCACTAAGCTACTGACTTGCTTTGGTAAATATAAACAAATCATGCAGATGATTTGCTACTGCTAGGGACTTTTCTAAGAAAACAAAAGGTGTCTAGAAAGAAAAGTAGTGGTTTAAGGGTTGACATAATCAGCTTTTGGGTTTTCAGTACTTTCAGGCAAATGTACAGGGCTCAGGGAGAAAGCAGATGCAAAGACAATCTGTGCTTGGGCAGAGGAAGGTCCATCTTTTGACCACAGGATGTATTTCATGGCAACATAATACAGCTCAGATAGATTAAAAAATATTTTGCTTACCTAATTACAAGTGTCTTCGTGATTGAGGGGAGACTGTAACAGAAACCCATAGAGAGACAGAAAAATTATGACTAACCCTAAAATTTTAGGAAGTAGAAGAATCACAAGGAACAAAGGAGAGTCCCTGAATATGCATACAAAGCATCTAAACTGACAACATGATAATATAAGTATTATAAAGGTGTACAGATACATAGCAGGATGTATTCACATCATATAAATATGAAAATTTAATAAACAAACAATTTGGCCTCATGATATTAAGAAATTCAACTAAATAGCTGTCTACTTAGAAAATAACATTGTTTGAAGTAGACTGCTCAGCAGCATATGCAGTGTCCTATGACAATTTTATGACACTTGGCACGTTATTATATAACAGTATTTCTACACAGCACAGTGGTGGAACCAGGAGGGCAAAAGCTGTTTCTACACTTGGGAACAAAACACAGCTGGGGAGTTTCAGGTTTTTAACTAAATTCAAGTTCTCAAAAAAATACTGCGAGAAAAAAAAGAAGCCACAAAACAATCACATGAGTAACCACCAGCAATTTCTTTCTACAACAACATAAAAGGTTTCATGAAGATTTCATATACAAGCATGTGAATTCATGGTAGTATATGAAACCTTCTGATATAAACAGCCCCATCTGATATAAACAGGACAATAAGATCAACCTGGAACAAAACTGATTATCACAGAGGCCATGTTGCTCAGAGAAAATTCTTAAAACTTATTTGTCAATGCTATTTCATCAAATAAAAAAATACATCTGTTGAAGTTTCCTCTTGATTCAGGCCCACTCAGTGTTTTCATTAATGATAAGGACATTGAAAGATAAAACAAAACTTTCATTTCTAGGCTTCCAACTGGTTGTCATCTTGACAATGTGTAATTATGATTTCAAAAAAACGAACTGAACCAAGCCAAATTATCCGTAAAGATGGACAATATTTTGAATCTAGGGTCAGAAACCTGCTACACAAATAGTGTGGAAGTGTGGAAATATGGTTTCACAGAAAAGGATTTGGAGGTTTTTATGGTTCAAGAGCTAAACATAATTTTATGCTTTTGTAAAAGCAGTAAATTGTATTTGGGATGTACCTGCTAATACCTAGCCTTGAAAAGGCTGGAAATTATCCCCTATCATACTTATCAAGGATAAAGACTCTCACAGACTATCATGTCAAATTTCAGGCATTTCAATGAAGATTAGGGTCAACTACAGATAATCTACACGAAACAAGAAAAATTACAAAGAGATTAATAGTTGTGAAAAAGGAGGAGGAGAGAAAACTATAAAAGAGTAATAGAAGGTTATGATAAGTTTCCAAATACCTAAAGAGCTGCTGCAAAGAGGATAGCATAAATTCATTTTCTATGCCTAGGGATTACATGACCAAGAGTAACAGATTTAAACTGTATCAAAAGGAAGAACCAAGTTAGTCCTAAGGAAAAAAAGCCCAGTCCATGTGAAAGATAACACAGTAAAATGTAATATGGAAATTGTGATGCCTCTGTCCCTGCAGTAAGTCCCTTCAGAGGGACTTTGGCCTTCCACAGACACAGCCTGACAGAGACCTAATGAAGTCTGACAAGGGCAAATGCAAAGTCCTGCCGCTGGCATGGAGTAAGCCATGCCAACTGCACACAGGGCTACATCAGTAAAGTGACAGCCAGCAGATTGAGGAAAGTGATTATTTCCCTCTACAGCACTTGTGAGACTCGACTGCTGTCCATGGGTAATTCTTGCATAAAACACAGATTGCAAGACAGGTTAATGTACTGAACTGCAGCCAGTATGAGTTAGAGCCTGGTGAACATGATGGATAAGGAGGACTGAAAAACGAAGCTGGTTAGTCTTCAGAAGAGAGAGTTTGTGGGCCAGCTTACCTTAAGGTCTAACAGGAAGCTGTGAAGGATAGAGAGAACATGAGACCCTCCTCAACAGTGCCAGTGACACATGAAAGGAGATTAACACAAACTGCAGCAAGAGTAATTTGATTAAACTTGCATTTAAGTTTAAAGAAAAAGAAATCACCATGAAGGCTGCCAAATATTCAGCTGGCTTCTCAGAAAGATGTGTATGTCCATCTTTGGAAATACTAAAAACCTGGGTAAGCAAAGTCCTCAACTACCTGCTCTCATCTGGCCATACACTAAGTAGCAGCTGCACCAAACAATCTCCACAGCTACTGTCCAGGAAATCAAATCCTCCTGAAAAAGTATCGGGAATGATACTTTACAATAAGCATACTTGATTGTATCCTATATCACAAGGATGACTGCATTACCTTGAGCTATTCTGTCAATTCCATAACTCTAGAATTTTCCATCTTGCTGGGGTGTTTTGAGGATATGTCAGTTGTCAACAGAGGATCTATCAGCAGATGATATCAGAGAATGACAGAATAGTTGAAGATGGAAGGGACCTCGGAAGATCACCCAAGTCCAATCTTTGTCTCAAAACTCATTCAATTAGAGCAGTTGATTCAGGACAATGTGTATCTGGATGGAGGTAACATCAAGAACAGAAGACTGTTGACGACCAGTTTAGCTTCCTGTTTTGCAAGTTTATGGCTCACACAGTAAGTCGAGTTTGCACGGCACATATTCCTACCAAACCCATAGACATTTGAAGATGCCATAAAAAAGTGTCATTGGAAAAATGAACCTACCTGTAACTCAGAAAAATGCTTGCAACAACCTTGATACATTTTTGTTGCCTTATTTTTACCATCAGCACCACTTATAAGGATAATGCAGGGAATCTGCTATCTTTCCTCAGCACAGCTGGAAAATTTAACTCAATTTTGCCTTACACCACCCCTTTCCCATGTACTCTGCATGCAGTTATTTGTCATAAACAAATAAATTAGCCTTTAACTGTTATGAGCAAGCAGAATGCTTTCAATTAGAGGTAGCACCTTCAGACTCTGTTCACCCAGCAGCAGGAAGACAGGAAAATGTTTCTGTTATTGAACTCCTTGGCACTGTCTTGCTCGAGGATATTTATTTAAATAAACACAAGGTCGTTATGTTGGCATGAGGACACCACAGGTTCTCCCTAAGTGTTACTCTCCGATTACATGTTATCTATCTTGCTATTGTATCTATAGCTGAATTCTGTCAGCCTCAACTGAGCAGCTCCTGTTAAAATTAGAAAAAAACCTCAAGGGAGGGCTGCCTCATAAACAGAGGGCTCTAATTCTGGACAGTTAGCAGACAGCTCCATATGCAGGAACAGCTCCAGCTCCTTTGTGCTTCTTGCTCTATCAAGCACCTGTCACCTCACAGTAAGCTGCAAGAATTGCATCTACGGCTGCATACTAAGGACAAGGTTGTTGATGTCTTACTCACCTGTTTTATTTTGTATGCAGAATTGAATGTAGCAATGGAGGTGTGGTCATTAAGGACCTTTTTTAAAAGTTAGAAATGTTAACATATTATTCCTGACAATCTAGAAAGAACAATTGCACACTCTGTTTGACACTTCTCTGTTGTAGACTAATAATACTGTCAGACCAGATATTGCCATTCAGTTTTATGGATGTTTTAATCCACTTCTGCTGCCACAAAACACCAATTTGGCACAGTAGAGAACACCAAAAGCAGTACGATGAAAATTCACTCATGGTCCTAATAAATATTTTTAAAAAGATCAGTGTATTTCCAGTGAGAACAGTCTCATTGTTACTTCTTCTATATGACAATGAATGGAAAAATAAGTGTTCTTAGAAAATGTTTGAGAGACATGGTACTGTCCTTTGCCAGTGGTGAAATGACCCAACAGTCTTATCTAATATTTGAAATCATAAAGGAAGAGAATAAAAAGATCATTGAAGGGGGAGGGACCAAAACCACTGAACTCTCAAGCACGCACTTCTATTAACACATCACTTATCAGAGGATTGAGCTTTTCCTGAATCAAAATATAGAGACTACACTCCACCATCTATCATTACATACACTGAAAAATACAAGGAAAACACCTTGTTGCAATTCTGTTGAGCTAACAGATACAGCTGTGACTGGGGGTTATGTGAATCAGGAGAGGGACAGAGGGAGTTTCTTTTCTTACTTACTCTAACCCAAGGAAAGTTTGGAAAAGAAATGATTTCAAGCTAAAATAAAAATATAATGCACTATATGTCTCAAATCCTGAAAAAATGGAAAAGGATGGGGTTTTTTTAAGACTTCAATTATTAATTAGATTCCTTTTTCTAAAATCAGAATGAAACTTTAAAAGTTCATAGCAAACATATACCTTAGAAAGTTGCATCTATGACTTCATAATGCATTTGAAAATCATGTATACATTGTGTGTCCATTTTATGAGGCTCAGAGAATAGTGAAAACATTCCCAATAACCACAGTAATGTGTAACAGTGGAAATACATTTGTGCTTCCTTCAAAGATGGATAAAAATTTGGCTGCTGCCAAGAGCAGTTAATCTTCATGCTAACTTTGCCATTTATAACAAAACCTGCAATTCAAGGAGCATTTTTAATTATCTTTCACTTTCAAGTTGTCAGCTACTATGGCAATATGTAATATATTCTTTGTTAGCAATGATCTTCAGGATATCTGGTTTCTTAAACATTTTCCAGCACTTTAGTTCCCTCAGGATAAATAACTTGCTCTGTATTTTGGTGAAGACTAGCAACCAAGCTCTCATTTTCAATTCTCATCCTTTTTCCTATATACACTCTTCAAAGAAACAAGGTCTTCTACACTTGGAAGATTTAATGACAAAGGACAATTCAGCCACAAAAATAATTTCTCAGAGCTCTATGTTCAAAAGGTGCTTATAAAACAGGTTTCAGCGCATTTTTTTTCATACTGAGCGTGACCATTTAACTATGTTTGCTCAAATACTTTGCAGTCCTGTGCCATGTTTGCCATCAACTGTTACTTCCATCTGGTTCATGTGATTGAGCTCCCTTTCTCAACTTTAAGCACCATAGATACAAATTGTCTTCTCGCTAACCCTAACCACAAAAATTGTTTCACAGTTTGCCTTTTAAAAATTTACCGTGTTGTGAATGTTCCTCTTTCTGATATTATTCATTATTAAACATCTCTTCTGACTCATACACATAGTAAAGCACAATTGCCTTAGCATTCTGTATCTTTTTGTGCCTATTTTGCATGCACTTCATCTCTACTACATATTGTTATGCGCATCCAGATCCATTCAATCCATTAATGTCCTTGCAGTTCCCACAGGTGATTCAATGCTTTGTAAAACAGATGCTAGAATCACATATTCATAACTATTATTATTGTTATTATTGTTGCTGCTGTTATTATTATTATAGTAATAATAGAGAGAAGGAAGCATTGATGTAAAAGCTGAGTTTTTACATGTAAACATATCTCCTCCTTGGTTTGTTATAGGCTTCACTACAAACCATTTGGTACACAGATGTTGAATCTGTCTGGAATCAAACATTCTTCTTGCAGACCTGCTGCTCAGCAGCTGAAATCTCCCCCAGTGTATTTGTCCTTCAAAAAGAAAGTGTCCTGCTTTGAGTTCTAAATACACTTTGTGGGGAGGGGAGTAGAGAATGGAAGAGCTGAATAGTAACTCTTAATGTACTGGTATACCACAAAAAAGTAAATAAGAAATGTAATCAGGATTATAAATTAGAAGAAAATATTAAATTTTTCAATGTCTATTCAGGAAAATGTAAATATTTTTCAACTAATTAAAAACCTATCAAAATTACTCAGTATTTGCAAAAGAGATAAAAACTTCCTGCTAGATTTCAGACCGCAAGATTCAGATGTGGGATTCAGACCTGGCAATGTAATTGTTGAAGTGCTTCTCTCTTTGTTTTGAAAATCTCCTTCTCAAAAATAAGTATTCGACTTTTGTCCAACCCCCTATTGTACAGCATCATTCAGTCTTAACTAATGTCCATGCTTAGTCACTGATATCATACATTTTCTTAGAGAAGATTTGCCCCAGGGATTAATTTAACCAAATTTGGAAAATACTTTAACATCATCTAATACAGGGTGTTGCATAAAGAGAGAAAGGGGGACACCTATTGTTTAATACGAGTTAGAGATTTAAAGAAATCCTCAGAGTAATCACATATTCCTGAATACTGCTGTGCGTTTTCATTTAATAGCTCCAAAACTAATTATTATGTAGCTACCTCAGTGTTTTGAAAAACATAATATGCCGTTATTTTGTGATTGCATGTTATTTTTTCATATCAACCTTGTCACTTCAAGAGGCCTTAAAACATAATTAAAATATCAGAGATCCTGTGATTAAGATGAAGAGAGCTTGTGCTTTGAAAATTCATCATTCAGCTACACCATTTAATGGCTCTTCAGAAAATTTTAGCTTAAAAGACATTTAATAATACGTATTTAATCAAGCAGCAAAAGGAACTGTTCCCATTTCTTTTATAAGCTACATTACTACATTCAGCCATCAAGAACAACCTCTTTTTGGTCTCCTGAAAATGGCGATTCAATAAACCAAAAAAAAAAGAAAAAAAAAAAAAGAAGAAAAAAAAATCAACCTGAACATTTTCGGCAAGTGGGGCAGCCAAGTACAAACCCATTCATAAAAAAAAAGAAGCAAGATTCAAGCAAATTTTCTATTCATCAGACCATTCACTGCTTTCCCACAGAAAGGATGAGAAGATAATTGCTTGCAGACACAAAGTATGCAAGAAGTACCTCAAAATCAGGAATTCACTGACATGTCTAGAAGACATACATGCTTTCATAAACATAAAAGAGACTTATTTTGTGATTCCAACCCATACACTTTTTCTAAGTTACATATTCCAATGTGCAATAATACTAAAGTCTGTATTAAAGTGTTTGAACAACTATTCTTATTTAAATAACACTGTATAGGACATAAAAACAAATGTGGCATGGAGCTGGAATTAATTCCCTTGTTCCAGGGTTTCAAATCTCCATTAAAATCCACCCTAGGCATCTCTACTGTAATCCAAAATCAAATCGGTAACCAAAAAATATGGTGGTTTCAACCCAGAGCAGCATTTTTTAACTATCAGCAGTGTTGAAAAGTAAGAATTTCATCACTGAACTACAAGCTTTTGGAAAACACTAAATAAATTATTCGTCTCAACACTTCTCCATCAAGATGTGGTGACCTAATACTCAAGTTCAGATGTTTACTGGCACATCTTTTCAAGCTATTGAGTTTTTATAACCTTAAATTTCACTTAACAGGACAAGGAGGTGTTTAAGCCTCATGTCAATATAGACATCTCTATCATCTCGTAACATGTAATCACAGAATGATAGCAGATCCTGAGTTGGAAGGGACCACAAGGATCATTAAGTCCAATTCCTGGTCCTACACAGGACAGCCCCAAGAATTACACCACGTGCCTGATAACATTGTCCAAGAGGTTCTTAACTCTGTCAGGCTTGGTGCTGTGACTTCCCTCAGGAGCTGTCCCAGTGCCTGACCGCCCTCTGGGTGAAGAACTTTTCCACAATATTCAATCTAAGCCCTCACTGACTCGGCTTTGTGCCATTGCCTTGGGTTCTGTCACTGGTTACTGCAGAGAAGAGATCCATGCCTCCCCCTCCTCTTCCCCTCGAGAGGATGGTGTAGACTGCAATGAGGTCTCCCCTCAGTAATAATTATGTGTAAAAGATATAACAGAATTCCAACAAAAAACCCAAGCGTAAACATGGTGAGATTTTTATTACTTAGAGAGTCTTAACAGAATATTTTGTACTGAATTCTAACATTCCCAGCAAGAGAGAAGAAAGGCAACAACCCACTTTAAAGACCAGAGAAGAGTGAGGGGGAATGCACATCTAATGACCTGGAGTAGTACATTAATAACTTTGGTCTGTTTTATACCTATGAATAAAGAGCACCTTCTACTCAAACTAGGACATATGTAACAATTGTTTTCCCCCTCCTAGAACCCCATTATGGACATTCTCACATATAATTTTAAATATTTGAAGTTTTCAGTGTGATAAGATCATCCTAAGCAGTTAGCAACTCACAGCTGAATTGAGAAGATACTGTCAATTACTGTAGAGAGAAAAGATAATCTTGATGTTCAAGGTTCAAGCTACTTGTAGGTTTAAAAAATAATGAATACTGTAACAAAAATAATGGACTATACAGCTTTAGATTTACTATGTTATCACAGCTGCTGGCTGAAAACACTGTCAAGAGTAAAAATTAGAAACTAAGAATTTACTGGATACAGGGTAGCCTATAACTATGGACCCATTCAACTTGCACTATTCGGCTTCTGAAGGTTAATTTTCTAGCCATTATTTTTTTCTAAATTATCTGTAATAGAAAGTAAAAGCACCAAGCAATTAGATCATTTTAAAAACCTCAAATTATGGAAGATAATGCAGAAGCAGTACAGGAACTATAAAACAAAATTCTTCATTACTCCTACTGGGAAATGGAGATTGCTAATTTCTTTTAAAAATCCAGCAGCTATATAAAATTACTAGCACATAGCACTCAGTTTGAAGACTGTGTGTGATTGGAGACTTGGAGAACTTGTGGTTATCTTGCTCAAGACATTTTTTTTCAAACCTAATGGTGGCTAAAATAAACACTAATGCATGAACCAAAACTCAAGAAGCAACATCTTTAGACGCCAAAAACAATGACTAGAGGGGATGGGGACTGTTTGTTTTTAAGATTTCTGGTGAATGCATGGAGAAATGAACAGGGATTTCCAATTGCATGTTACAGAATCCATGGATTTCTCAAGCTGTTTTCATGATTTCCCAATGCCCCATTTGATGCACCAGCATGCCTTTTATCTTCCTGCACTGATAAAGAATAAGTCAGAACTTTGACCTGTTTTCTCTGTCCATGACAATATTTCTATTTCTTTGATGTGACTGAATTTTACTTGCCCTGACTGCTTTCACAAATGCATAATTTATCTCAAATGGAAGAAAAAAATATTACAGATTTTTCTAATTCAAGCATTTAGAAGTGAGACCTTAAAATTACTTGAAATTTATTTGCTGAAGCAAAGGGAGAGGTAAGGTACAGGAACTCTTTGGTCAGCTTCACCTTCATTTTGTGAAGCAAGAATTTCACAAAAATCTGACAGTTATATTGGTAGGAAATGCCAAATCTACCACCCAAACTGAACCGACATTAGTAAGAAGTGGGGTGAGAGTGCTCATAACCTTCTTTTCAGCATCCTCTAACAGAAGCCACATAATGAGCTCAAAGTTAGAATGCCATATAACAGTGGCAGAGGACACTTAACTGTGGATGCAAAATCCAGTGAATCAGTGCAGACATGTGAAATACACAACACAAAATCAGAAAGATATTATTCATGGAGAAGCTGGCAATCTTGAGCTGTAACTTGCTCTCAGCAACTGACCCTCACTATGTGAAATGTTACTTATGCTAACTAGCAAGGCTATAAGAGTCTCTGGCACAAGGAAATACCATTCTCACTTAACACTTGTAAAACTGAGCACAGTAGATTAGAATCTGGCTACAGCAATATCAGTATGTATGCACTATAGAAATCGAATGAAAAATTATTACATGCTCTTAAAGTTAACAGAGCTACCAGGGAAAGATCTAGCTGTCTGCAGAAGAGGAAAGATCATGCATTTAAAAAATGCCGTGTAAAAAGTGACCTGTTTCATTTGACTTATTTACAAGGTCTGAGGTAAAGAAAAAAGTAGAAAACTTCTCTAGCGAAAGGTATGAATCACTGCAAGGACAAGAGGACACCCACAGTGCTATAGACAACTTGAATGAAGGGAGCCCAGATGGCTCTGAAGTAAACACAAGTTCATTTCTGGCTACCCCAGCTTACTTATCAATAGCAAGGCATAGAGGAGTGAGCAAGCTGACTGCACATCCATCATTCACATTTCTCCATTTCATTATAGACAGAAAATGCACTTACAGCATGTCAAGCTGAAATAGCTCTTGGCATGAGTCAGAGAACAAAAATTATAAAAGATCAGCCAGGAAGAAATGCAAAATTGTTTAAAACTGGTGAAGTGTTTGTTTCTCCCAAACCCTGGAAAAGGAAACTGCTTCATTTTGCAGAAAACTAACTCAACAAAAAAGATCAATGCAGAATTTCTTATTTCCTGGTTATTGTTGAAAAGTAAAATGATTTTCTAGCTTCTATTCCTCCCTATTAGCTGTTCAAGAGAAGGACAGACACAGACAAAATTACTATTTTCTAGAATATATCCTCTCCTTTTTCCTTCCATGCCTTTTTTTTTCCCTAGGATAATCGTGTCTTACTTACACCAGAGACATTAAGGATGAGACAGTATTTTAAAATACTGTTTAATATATTTACTGGGTTTAGTCATCCTTTACTATGTCTAGAGGCTGAGGCACATAATGGCTTTGCCTACACTGCCTGCTAAATGTGCTCTAATATCATGAAATTCTGCTCCCCTGTTTTGAACACCAGTGAAGAATCCTGCTGCTCTTTCTCTGCCTACACACTACTACCTCCTTCTGACTGAAAATCAACACACTAGTCTCCTTTCACAATCCAGATGGAGGCAAATTCAGTCACCTCCCCATTGCTGAAACCATGTTCTGCAGTCATCACATGATAAAATGAACCTGAGAAATCTTGACTCATTTATTTTATCTTTATCACTTCATGTTCTGCTTCAGTAAAAGGACTGTCAAATAATTTTATAAGGGAAAAGCAAAGCATCCAGTAGTTAATAACTATGAAGCATTTAATATACAGCATAAATCAAAAGGCAGAAAAAACCCACAGAATCAAAAAATTAACCATTTTGAGGGTAATAAGGGAATGTAAAAAAAGCTGAAAAATAAAACTCTCTGTGCAATACAACTACATTATTAATTGCAGCAGCTTCTACTTTCTCTAATATTGTTGCTCACAGTTGGTGCCTGTCTTGCAGGCACCAACTCATTACTCACAAATACCCCTACTGCTAGTGGTATTAACAGGCCAGATGAAACTATCACAAAACTGATCCCCTATTAAAAGGTACATAAACAAATATATAGATATACATGGTACTATATACAATAATATATAATGAAATAATAAATTGACAGCCGACTGACCATGAGCCAGCAGTGTGCCCAAGTGGATATTTAGGTTAGACATCAGGAAAAATATCTTCACTGAAAAAGTGATTGGGTACTGGGATCTTCTGCCCAGGGAGGTGGTGGAGTCACCGTCCCTGAAGGTGTTTAAAAAGACTGGAAGTGGCAGTTAGTGCCATGTTTTGATGAGGTGATGTTAGGTCATAGGTTTGACTTGATGATCTCAAAGGTATTTTCCAGCCTAGTTAATTCTGTGATTGCCCTATTTTACACATACCATGTACAGCGTCCCACATGCTTTCTTTTAGGGGTCTTTCTCAGTTTTAAGGCAAATCAAATAATTTGAAGATCTCCTCAATATAAACATTTTTGATCCAATGCATTAAGCAGCCACAACTCTAACAGTCAAATGCTAATTTCTACTACCTGTCACGAGGGTACCTGCATCCAGCCCTTCCCTATCTCTCCCAACCATAAAGGAAGGGAGAATAGGCAATAATCCAGTGACTACAGTACTAACAGAAATACGAGTACAATGATGGTAGGTTTCTCTTGAACTTTGATCTCCATGGAAATCTCCATTACTCATTATATATATTAAATTTTTTTTAAAAATCCCCAAAGTATATCATAAGTCTCTAGCACCCTACATCCACAAAATATTAGTCCAAAGTTCACATGTTATGAAGCATCCCAGATCGTAGGTGTGTCCTGCATTCTGCTTATATACGAAATCAGACAGTGAAGAAACAACCCACAAAAAAGGTTTTTCATTTTTCTCTGCCTGAAGATGTGTGTGCCGTGCATGTGTCAAGATGTTAGTCACTACTGGTTAAGGCACATGTATATAGACTGTGCAAATGAGGACAGAATATTCTATCAGACAGAAGAAGTCAAGTTTCTGGATTGGTCAACAAATCCCCAAACTCTCAAACTGAACTCAGATAAAATAAGATCTTAGGAAACAAAAGGAATATTTCTGCAGGCTTTGGAATTTTACATTAAGGGGTTTTTTGGTTTTTTTTTAAACAGCTCATGATCATATGGTTTCTTACAAGCAGAAGCTTGTACCCATGGTGAATCAACATACAACTATGTCATATACTGTAACACAAAACTATCAATCTTCTTCATTCTTTCCTTATAGAAAAAAAGACAGTTTTAGTATTTTAACATTTATATTTTTATTTCTTAATACAATGTTTGGTACTGCTAAGCTCTCATAAGATTTTCCTTCCTATTCCAGGTTAGTGGACAGAGGAAGACAATAGTAGCACAACCAGAAAAAAAACCAGATTTCTATATAGTTGGTTGTTTTACACACAAAGAATCAATCAAGTGAGAAAACTACACCTCTGAAGAACATAAACCAAAGGAAGAAACAGCATCATTTACATGCAGAAATACAGCTCTGCAAACATATTCCTCCATCACAAGTACTTGATTCCATGCCCAGTAAAACTGAAAGTACAGTCAAAATCATTCTGGAGGGATTAAGGATTCTGGCTGGTACTTGTAGTCCCAAGGAGAAGACCTAGAAGAGGAAGAATAAATTAGGAAGGTTGAGTGAAACTTATACTGACTGTCTGGGACACAAAACTCAGTCATCTGTTGTTTTTTTGTTGAGGGAAGTTAGAAGGACTGGGAAAAGCACACGGTGAACCTGTGGCACATACAGGCCAGGTTCAGACACAAGACACTGCTTAGAAGTGTGTTGCAGTTCAATGACCCACTTGCAGTCAATCTTATCACTGTGAAAAGTAATTTTACTTAATGAGTGGAGCACTATTTTAATATTTCAGATTAATCTCAGGAAATGAGAAGTCATCCAATTTTTCTTACTTTTTTTCCTAACCTCAGCCACATTTGACCAAGTATGTTTTTTCATGCAAGAGGAAAAAAAAAAAGATTGCAACCAACTACACATTTTAATATGCAATGCTCTGTGTGTTCAGGAAAATGTTATGTAGTCCAAATTATGGATGTGTATGAGAATAATACTTTCCTATAAAAATTTGTGAAAACTAATAAAACAGTTTTCCATCAGAAAATGAAGCATTTTGTGGGAATGGTGTGGACAGAATTTCACAGAAAGCAATGTCAAAACTAATCACTATAGATTCCACTTTAATTTCAATAGTTAAAATATTGTTTTGATGAAGTAAATACTAATCCCTAGTATATCCTTTGTTTTAACCTATGACATAATTAAATTTGAGCTGTATGCACTAGCATATTTTGAAATTATCAAAACAAATTCTTTAAGAAACAAGAAATTCAGTTTTTCATTGCAATTTGGAAATGAAAGAAAACAATGTCAATTTTTTGGGATTTCCCATTGGAAAAATAATTCAAGATTGTTTGTAACTTCAAAGTGTTGTTTGTGGCTAAATATATTCCACACTGAGAAACCTAAGAAAATTATGATTTTGAGCATATATGAACATGAGACATGGGTGTCTCACTATCTTTGTGGTCACTGCAGTTTCACTGGTGGTCAGTAATGAAAGAATTTAAGATCATGATCTGATCACTAAAATGTTATCAACTGTAGTGCAAGATGACTTATTTTTTCAGATAAGTTATTTATATATTCTTGGCATACACACAGCTCACTATCTTCATATTTCAAAGTCCTAGTCTTTTATGTATGTAGATGTTCATTGCCACAGCCCTTTAAGAAACTCGTAACTGGATTTTCAGGAGGACAGAAGAGCATTTAACATTGTCTAATATTAGATAATAAAGCTGGGAGATTTGTCTTCCTTGGGGCCCTAAATAATCCACAGTGAGCAAGAGAATTCTTCAGAGAACAACTAAGACTCCTTCCATCAGACTTCCGCTCACAATCACCTGATAAAAGATCCTCTCTGTCCTATTTAGATATCAAAGACTTCTTAGAGATTAAACTAACATACTTTTAAGAAATGAACATTCTCACCTAAACCAAAGTACAGATATTATTTCCTTCCTCCCAGTTTAAACAATGCTCAAATTCATACTTGTAGAAGAAAAAGACTGGTACAAGAATTGGAAGCCATGACTCAGACATCAGAATTAGAGTTAAGAAACCCTCATCAAGTACAAAAGTATGAGGAGTTCACTAACAAATCTTATTTTTAAATTGGTCATTGTTTAGCTATCACATGGAAAACACCTCCATTAATTTCTTTGAACATGATTTCAGAGAAATCACAAAGAGAACTCATTTTTGTTTCTCCATCTGTAAATGGACATCTTCGGGTTTAGGTCATATCTGTCACTACGACATATATATGAAGGGATAGAAGTACACCCAAGTGGCAGTCACACTAATTGTTTAGTAATGGAAAAGCAACTTCAAGATATGAACTTCATATTAAGTATTACAAGCTCCTGCCTCCTTTCAAAACAAAGTTACTAGTGCTTGCAAAAGCAAAAATGACTCCATGTAATTAAACAACCAAGACCCCTGCTAACTCTGCAGTGTACAAGCCTGTACCCCAGTCAGAAGCCAGCACACTCAGGACCAATCCTGCTGAGCTGTCCTCATTACAACAGGGCAAAGAAAGACGTTTTCTTTATGTTCTCTCAATAATTACATTTGATCTGCCTCACTGAGGATCTCCTGCCAGCAATGAAAAGTATGAAGTGTTTCAATGGGTCAGTTTCTAGCTGTTTTATTTTCATTTCAAACATTGCAGAGGCTTCCTATTTATAATCTCCAAGGCAATAACCAGTATACTTTCCCATCTTAAGCCTTTCCAGTGACAATGAGCCAATTATGCATCAACTGCAAGCTCAGCTAGCAATTTATCCTAATTTGCCAATGAGCACAAAGTAATTTGGGCTTTTTCTAAGACTTCAGATGTTCTGTGACCATTATAGCCAGAAGTACTTTGAAGGTTCATCAAAGTTAGTTCAATGATTTAGGTTTATTTTCCTTCTTGCTCAATTTCCAATATACATTTGCTTCAGAAACTGGCGGATTGAAAAGATTAAGGCCTATCTCTTCACATGAATGCAAAAATAAAACCTCAACATGGGCTTATATTGGCTTAAAATAACATACACTAACTTTACCAAGCACTGAGACCAGTTATTTGCACTGAAAAACAAAAAAAAAAAAAAAAAAAAAAAATCACTGAATGGACAATACTCTCAATTACAGAATTTATCTAAGCAATTTTTCATACAGTAATAGTTCTATATGTTAAAGACTAAATAGTCCATCTAAAGTTCACACAGAGGGTCAGGACTGTAGAAAAGCAAGCTGAGTTTGTCAAGACCTGGAACTTGCTCCACACGTGATTTCTGATATAATCACATAATTGCATGGCCTGGTATTGCATAAAATATGTAATACAATTTGTGAAGACTCTCATGCCCAAATCGTCTTCAAAAAAAAATTAATAAAAGGGAAATTTGAGGAAACAATGTGGGAAAAAGACATTAACAAGTTAGGTTCATCTCACAATTTTCACTTTTCACACAACAAATTTTAGACCATACAACAATAATCACTGTTGTCTTTACACAAGTGGTAAGGCAAAATATTTTCCAGTACATCACATCAATTATTTGAAACTATAGATTTAAAATGAAAATAGATACGAGCTTCCTGTTGACAGCCTCCTGAATCCCCCCAGTAGGGATCTCCTAGCTGAAGAAGGGTAAGTTCATTGCAGGATAAAACATAAAACTTGAGGCGAGAAGACAACAAGCAGAATTTTTCAAAGCATTCAAAGTAAGGAAATACAAACTGATTAGGGAGGTCATTTCATTGCTTCCTGTAAGGATTAGTGAAGACTCATAAAGCTTGTTTAAACAGTATCTAAACAATTATTTCATAGCCTTTTAGTACAGCTTCCAGCTTAATTTGACGCAGCCTACTTGAATCCTTGCCTGTTCAACGTCTTCCCTAGACAGTTCCAGGAACTGAGCCTTAGCTTAAATTCCAGTGATCATATTTCAACAATGGGATGAGCATCCCTGAGTGCACACACTGTCCAAGAGTACTGTCATAAATGAAACTTTCCCTCCTGCATTAATCACTTAAGGCTCATCTTGTAGGCTTACAACCAGCGAAGCTTTGAGAAGCAATAAGGCAATACATCTTCTCAGAGCAAATGTTGCCTAAGCAGCTATGAACAGAATAACACTTCTGTGTTCCCCCACCACGGGCAGAGACAGATTGCAAGGCATGGCAAAAACATCTCTACCCACCAAGCCTTTGGCATCACATCAGCAAAGAAAGTTCCCACCACTACGAGCATGTATTTGACCTTGAGAAAAGCTTAGTGTTAACTGGTACCAAAGGGATGAGTAAATGAACAATTTTTCCAACACAGTTTTCAATTAATTTGATGAGCAATTAAAATGTTAATTAAAACACAATCCAAAACTCAGTACTCAGAAGGTTAAGAAATAATAAGCTCTTGTACACTCGCTGCATTGGAAGCACTGAGAAGGTCACAATGCAGCTGCAGCAGAGAGGTGCTAAAGAGAGGGACTACATTATACTCGTGGTTGTTTGTTTATTTAAAAAGATACTTTAAATACATCTGGCAATGTGTTTTCTAAGTGCTGATTTAGACCAAAAATTTACATAAACAGTAACTTGGCAGATAGTGGCTTCAGGCAGAAATCATCACTCACCTAGGACAGGAAAACAAACACCTGTACTCTGTCGTCACCTCAAGAAGTTCAGAGTTCATCAGTCAAACTCTAAAATAATGATGAATTGTATAAATAATTAGGAGGTTTTTTAAATGGATACAGTTTGGGCTTACTTCTTTTCAGCTATCAAGCTCACATCTGCCATCAAAAGAATTAGAAACTTGCTCCTATTTCAACTTACTGCTGTGATTCTCATGCAACTGTAGAAATTTAGAACTTGGTGCCTGCAGAAACCTCCTAATTACTGTGAGTCACAAAAAAAAAAAAATTTGAAAGCTAGTAGCACTGCCTCCTTCACTACATAGCAGTTAAGACCTGTTCAGGAGGATGAAGAGGCTCACCTTTTCCTCCAAAGCTACTAACTGAGATCTTGTATATTTACCATGCTGTGTTTTCCATCGTATCTACAAATACTTGCTAGCAAAAAACAAAACAATTACCCAAACCAACAAACAAACCTCAAAGTTTTTTGGTTTTCTTTTGTTTGTTTTGTTTTTTTAATGCTGCCAAGTTATATTTAATGCAAGGCAGGAAACCAACATCCTTGTCACTATGCACTGACTCTATCATGGATGAAGTGATTTTCCCTTAAATAGTCTCAATGGCACAAAGTGCATCATCATTAAAATTAAAACAAAGCAGTAAGGTAACCTCAGCCTTCTACCATCTTCAAAAGGTCACTGTGATTCACTAAAGGCAAACAAAAATGTTTCTTAAGAATACAGGTTCTTGCCATCTATTCAACAGCTGTCACATCATGTGATTGATATGTAATATTTGAGGTTATAGATGGAGACATTTTGCCTTCTTAGAAACAATTGTATGGGTTTTCCTACGAAACAGTATTAATTTGCTTTTCTATCCTATAAAATCATACTTATGGAATCACATGGAATAAATTGCCCATGTCTTACACTTCAGTTTATCCATCTGTATTTAAAAACAAATAAAAAAGCAGAGAAAATATGACTGGGGAGTCAAATAGCAGAAAGCACAAGAAAAATATTTATATCACAAAATACAACTCAGACCTTATCTCAGAAGTTAAATTCTTGTTCTAGTGATATAGCTTCTAAAACTGGATTGGACTGCATGGTTGCACAGACCCAGACACGAGGCCAGAAAAACAATTTCATAAGTAGTGTCACTGAAGTAAGCCATATACCACCTGGCAAAACCAGCCTAATCTAACCCCACTGCCGAGAGCATGTTAGTAAAAAAAACACTAATTTTTTGCCTTACAGATTGAAAACCATAATAAGGTATTACTGAAAGGTTTATTTTTTTTCCTGTTAATAACATTAATCTACAAAATAATCTGAAAATTAAAATTTAAATCCTTGAATTACACTTTCCATTTCAGTATATTACTGATATACTTTCTGATTAATAAATCTCCAGGGCTTTACATGACAGCTGTTAAGAGAATCGAGTAATGCTGCAGGAAAGAAATAAAACAATTCTGTTCATTAGAAACTGCCAGGTGAAACTTGATCTGCTAACTTTAATTAACATGATTGGCTTTTGGCCAAGACCTTGTGAAGATTAATACTTCAAATTATGATACAGATCAAATTAAAATTTCAAAGAAACATTACTATAACCCTATCATTAATTTTATTTGGCTATATCTTCTGAAAGTCTACTTTTCGATATTATTAAAAATATTTTACTAAACACTGAAATGTTCAATTGAATGCTATCAGCAAAAAGAAAATGTGGCTGCAATGATTTTTTAGGGCAAAAGAAAGTCCCTAAGGTATAAGCTTTCCCTTTATTTCATTATAAATCCCCTTAAGTCTGCTAATCCAACTTCATTTTTCCAGCATCATTTACATTTTGCATGGGAATTTCCCAGCAGGTTCCGGCAGTTCCAGGTATTTTGCTTAGCAGAATGTCAGAGGATTCTCACATTTTTTCTGTGCCACAAAATCCTTGTAATGCCACCAAAGTAGTACTGTGGTACATGCTAGAAGGATCACATTTCTTTGCTGAAAAGGTGGAAGTAGCCTTACCCTAATGCAAGAGAATCAAATATAAAAGACTATATTATTAGCATAAAGAAAGTTAGTGGTTTCCCCAACTTTGATGGAGTGTGGCTTCCTAATACTTGTGCCATAAAGAGCGTAAAAGAAAGTCACTGAAGGAACTGACCAACAATCACATTTTTAATTTAGGTTTTCATTACACATATTAAGGAATGAGAGCTCTGAAGATGAACAGGGGAGTAGAGCTCCCCTCTCCCTTTCCTACAAGGAAAGTCTTGGAGAAATAGGGTTGTTTGGCCTGGAGAAGACTCGGAGGAGAATTTAAACACCTTCCAGTACCTAAAGGGGCCACAAGAAGGCTGGAGAGGGTCTTTTCACAAGGGCATGTTGTGAGAGGACAAGGAGGAATGGCTTTAAACTGAAAGAGGTTTAGTTTAGATATCAGGATATCTTTACAGTGAGTGTGGTGAGGCACTGGCACAGGTTGCCCAGTAAAGTTGTGGATGCCTCATCCCTGGCAGCATCCAAGGCCAGGCTGGATGGGGCTCTGAGCAACCTGCTCTACTGGAAGGTTCCCTACCCATGGCAGGGTGTTGGAACTTGACTGTGTTTAAGAGCCCTTTCAACCCAAACCATTCTTCTTCTATCACGTTATTCAAGAGAGCAATCATTTGTGACACTGGGGAAGAATACTCAATACAAATAGTTTGACAGTACTAAGAATTGAAGCAATTCCACCATTCCATATAACTTAAACTAAACAAGGAACTGTACCTATAGTTTTCAGTAGTTTAATACCTAAAAACCAGCAATGAATAGTTTGTATTCTACAGAGTCAAGAGCAATTTCTGCACAAATATAGCTATTTTGTTCACTACTGTTTAAATAGGTTTCCATTAAATATAAAATTACTAAGCTATTTCTCTTAATATCCACAGCTGGTTTAAAAGTACTGCAAATGTGTGCACCTTTTCTCTAGTTTTCTCTACCTTTCCTTTGTTCTAACATGGAATTAGTCATCCCTTTCAATTATCATCACAATACCATATAAAATTGTTAATATGGAAGTTCTTATGAAGAGCACCTCTCAGCCCAGGCCCACAGTTTAAAGGCACTTTATCTGAAACAGGACAAGGATAATCCATGGTGATGCCTGATGGGTTTTTTGTCCTTTTTTTCATTATACTTTTATATTCTTTTATATTCTCTATACCCTTCCCCATTCCTGTACTTTTTACTCTCTGTATCTTAACCCTACATGTTTACAACCCTTGTACCTTTGCCTCGCTCAGAATTCTTTGGAGAAGACAAAACAACCTCCACAATCTCAAGAGCATGAGGCACCAGCCTTGAAAGGAGCCCCATCACTGGGACATGTTTTTGTAAACTAAGTTGTAACCGTTTTGGGGGGAGGTAATTTTAACAAGGGGGCAATTACTTCATTTGTTAGACCTCTCATTGGAGAATTTTAGATAGGTATGCTAATGTAGGGAGTCCATAAAATTGCATACGGGGAGATCGTTCTCTCTTCGTCATCGTGGTGCACCTGGAATCCTATTAAACCAAGGTAATACCCTTTTTCCAATACTGCATGTCTGCGTCTCAAATTTTTTTCCAGCAATTTTAGGCATCAGTGGAAGGGAAGAGGAAAAATCACAACACAAACAGAAAGAGGAATTATGGAACCCATAAATCTGACAGAATTCAAAAGTTTTCAAAACAGATTACAAAACAGCAGATACCAGAGAAGAGGAACACACAGGGGTTTCTTCCCCTCTAAAGATGTTAAACTGAGTAACTGTTTATTCTTAGGGATGGGCTCAAATTGACTTTTCTGCAGTCTGCTACTAATATTTTTATTTGTGTTATAGTAAAGAAAACATTTCTGATATAGTTGCTATTACACCTAGAGTTTAGATATAGACCACAATTCATAATGCTAACTATATCCCTATGGTCTATATAGCCGAAATCATGAGATCTGATGCTCAGCTGTCATTTGGATTAATGTTACAGTATGTTCATTATGCATACATGTACATTGATGCTACGTGTTTTTTTTCTTTTTTCCTTTACTATCAATATTCCAAAGGTTCTGCTGAGATACCATGAACACGAAAGGAAAGTTTGGTTGGGGTTCTTTGATTAAAAAGGTAGGAGGAGAGGAGTCACAGCAAAGAAGTCATGACCCATTTACCTCCAGAGAAGTGAGAAGAGGAAAAACTAGTAGGAGTTGTCAAAAAAAAAAAAAAAAAAGAAGGAAGCATGACAGTATGGCTTCAGTAATTCACCTTTCCTGCTTCCTTTTTACTACAGAAAAATAACTCTGACAAATAAAATACATGCTTTTCTATCTGCTAGGGCAGATTACTTCCTGCTTTATTTACTTCAGCTGATCACTGTTCTCATTAAAAATTGCTTTGTTCCAGGAATGCATAACTTGTTGCTCCTTTCCTTCATGTGCCATTTTAATTTGTGTTCCTTTGGTTTCCTTTTCTCCCTTCCCCAAGAAATTTCTTTTTCTTTCCCTACTAACATTCCCCTCAATATTTTTCTGTTTCATATGCTGGTATTTTTATATTGGATTCTGTGAGTCAGACTGTGGCTTTACAGCCAAAATATTTCCATTAACAGTATAAAAGACAGATGGCAGAATTTGCAGCGTTTTAGTAGTGATGGTCTTCTACTAACAGTGAGTACAAGGAGAAAACAAAAGGTTGCCTAAACTATTTCCCACAAACATTTGGAAGTAGGTAGAAGCACTGGGAAATCCTGGAAAGTGGAAACCTCTTTGCTGAAAAATTCAAAGATGCAGATAGAGTTCTCAGAGTTGCACATTCATGAAAGGAAGGCATTAAGTCTCCTTTAGGCAAGAGAGAATCAAATATAAAAGATTATATTATTAGCATATTCATTACATTACAGTCATTGGCAGTAACTCCAGAACTCACTAATTCTTTCCCACAAGGCAATGTCCTGGTAAAAACTTGCTCTTTGTTTACAACTTGTAGGGCATTCCCACAAGTTTTTACTGCTTTACTACCATTTCTGATCAAGTGGACAACGAAGGCATATAAAATTTAGCTGTGTTTGCAAGGACATAAATGAAAGGATGCAATGCTCAAGGGCAGAAAGATTTGAAAGTTAAACTTCTAAAAGTGTTTGCAGGAACTACAGCTTGCAGACAACAGCCTGACAAATAGTTTTTCTTACAGTTTCATACTCACAAATACTCCTTCTCTCAAGAGTTTAAAAGCATGAAGGCAGAAAAAAATGAGGATAAGAACCTCAAAGTATCACCATAAGGAAAGTAGGTGGAAATATGTTGGGACGTTGGGATTTTCCCATTTGTTTCCTTTCTCTTAGGAAGTTTTGTCCCATCTGCTGCTAAGATACCCTATACTTCAGGGAGATAAAAGATGTGGCTGGAATGAGGTGAAGAGAGCAGAACACCGCTGGCAACTTCCCTTGCCCTGGGAACATCGGAGGAAGCAGCAGGGTTTCCACAGCTAGGAGAAGGTGTTCTGTGGCCGCCAGAGACCAGCTCGGCATTCCTTCCTTACTGGGTAAGCTTTCGTTTATAAGAGCAGCTGTTTTAAAGTGAGACCTTATTAACACCAAATTTGACAGGGGAAGACCGTTACCATCCACTCGGGTGCCTCAGGGGAAGCCCAGGGGCCTTTCCCCCTACCAGGAGTCCGGCTGCGACTCCCTAGCCCTGCAGCTTTCCTGCCGCTGACTCGGGTTGTTTTTTCTACCCCGTGGCCCTGCATCCCCCACCTGCCGGGGCACACCACGGCTCCCGCCACAGGTGCGGAGTTTCCACCACCTCTTTGTCGCTGCCCCGGGTGAGCCAGCCCTGCTGTTCCAGCCTGCTGCTCTGAGGTTTCCTGCTGCTGCCCTCCCTGCCATCGCCCGCCATCACTGCCTGAGGGAGGCTGGCCCGACCGCGCAACACAGCGCCCCCTGCCGGCGCGGGAGGCATCGCACGGCCCTGCCCGGCTGGGAGCCAACAGCGCCCCTGCCGGCTGTGAGTGTAACTGCACCGAAGGGAAGGTGCCTGGCAGCCCAGCGCGAGCTGCAATCCGGTTTCTGGATTTTTGTTTGTTGTTGCTTGTTTACCCCGTCAGAGATACTAGTAAAGAACTGTGATTCCTTTTCCCATGTCAATCAGGGCCTGAAAGCCACTGATTTCAAAGTTATAATAATTCGGAGGGAAGGGGGGGGTCATATTCTCTATTCTAAGGGAGGTTCCCACCTTCCTTAACAGAAACCTGTCTTTCAAACCAAGGCAAAATAATAAAATGGAGACATTTATTTTATAATGTGTATATCCCCACTGCACCTCCCAGATTCACCCATCTTTTCATTCCAATATTTCTGGGCAGTCACCCACCTAATTCATTGTTGAGTTTTTCAGTGCACAAATGAAGCCTCCAGTTTGCAAATGGAGAACACAATTGTACCAGAAATTGCATGCTGACCCATAATTTAATGTGAATCTGCACATAACAAATAGTAAACTTTGCTGCTGCTGACTCTTTTGGAACTTCCCAAGCCTTATAAAGAAAATAAATTCAATTTTAAAAAAAAAACAAAAACAATCTTGGACTAATTTGAAATGGATTGGTAATTTTCAGTGAACTTGACACAATTACTTATAAGATGCATGTAGTGGGGTTTGAACTTTTTGCATTGCAATGAGCTTATGCCACCTGTCTCAGACTCTTTGCTAGAGAGACATTGGAAGTCACAGCACAGCAGCCCCAATCAAAACAGGAGAAAGGGGGGAAAAACTGAACTGAAAGAATAAGGGAAAGGATTACCACTGAGTTTTCTGTTTGATCCAGCAGTGTTCTTCCCTCCTGCTTCCCAGGACTGAGCAGCATGCAAACATCCAGCTAAAGATGTGTCTGTCAGGGTTCACAGTTCCTTTTGTGAGTTAGCACACGGCTCCAGGTCTCACAGGGGGAAGGAACTCCCTCACTCTGCATTTTGGTATAAAAGTGGAAGCTCACTTCCCAACTAATCTCAGATTCACAGTTACAATGTGGAACATCTCAAGAGCAGTAACAGAAGATCCTGTCACATCTCTGCATATGTTTTCCTCTCCACAAGCCAATGGCCTGTACAGCTCTCCAGAGAATGTCACTACACACAAACTCATCTTGTCATCAGAAATATTCCCTTTAAATTAGACCTATTTTCATTTTAACAACAGCCTTCTGCTATTCAATCACATTTGCCAGTTTCAATTAGCATCTGAAAATCTTCTCTATTCACATTCCAGGGCTTTAAAATGGCTTAATATCTCATTAGCTTTTGCACACATAAATTTAACATTAATATTTTAAAAAGAGTAGATTGCTGGGATGCTGGAAAGACAAGAGACAAAAGTGCAAGACTGCTTCAAATGCAAATGAAATCTCAGTAAGACATTCACCTTTAACATTACTATCTATCAAAATACTAGGAACATGGATGAAAGATGCAAATCAAAACAACCTTTCAAAATTGTCAATTAATATGGCTACTGCAGGACGTAATTTTTTATGCTGCTTTGGGCTGTCTATAAATTATGTATAGTTACTACTTGCATAGTGGTAATTTTATTTAGTTCTCATTTCCCTAGTTTGCCTCTGAACATCTTCGGCTTTTGTTCCTTTTATTTTTTGTTCAATTACTGATTTTTTTCTTAAAAGACATCTGATGATGCAATACTGATCTCTATTTCCTATCTTTCCTCCGCAGCAGAGAAGGAATCATTTATCATTTTGCCTTTAACATCATATCTCTCAAATCACTAAAAAGCTCTTATTCTTTAAGTTAGTTTTCCAGCAGGCTTATAGAAGTGGTGTTCTGTTAGACACCTTAGTGCCAGCAGAAGAAAAGAAAAAAAAAAAATTCTTCCCATTTCTAAAGCCAAGAGATATTCTACCAAATCTTGCATTTATCATATTCCAGATAAGGTAAATTAACAGATTTGTAAACAAGGTACTGGTAAATCTAACCCTCATTTTCTTAACAAATATATAGTAAATGACAGCATCAGGGAAAAGAAAACATAAAACACAGAAGGTAGAAGAAAAGAGCAAGCACAGCATTTTATATAGATAGTCTTGGTATGATGTAGCAGCACTGCGGGGACTAGTGCCAATCCACTAGACATAAAATACAAGCTCAGATGCTAAAGTAAATCTCCATAGTCAAAACCATGAATTCTTGTCATTGTGTAGGACTCCCTTGGTGGAAGGGCTGCCCTGCACACCCTTCTCCAGGTTATATCACCTCGCCCCCTTTAGAAGTGATCTTCCCTACCACTTATCTGCCACTGTAGAACTGTGCACCTCTAGGTAGTTTACATTTGCATTTAAACTGGATTACTTAAAGAATTTCATGTTAATAAAAATAAATCAAAAATGTTAGAAACAGAGTTAACTCTATATCACCACATTCATCATTCTCAAAATTAAAAATTTTCAGTCACCTATTACAAAATAACAACAAATTATGTACAGGCCAGCTATACCCCAAGCAGTGAATAACAAGTAATTGAAGCAAATAAATTCCTCATTTTCAATGCTTCATTTCATGCCATTAGTTGTTGAAAATCATTTGCTAAAAATAGCAGATATTTATGAATGACTGTGACAATCACAGAAATAGGGATGTATTAAAAGGTAAGGAGAACAAGCGACTGCATTTGTAATTAATAGCAGTGATAATTACTACTTTAACTAGTCTCATCAGTCATGCATTTTATTCCAAGTGACCAGACTTGCTGAGTCTGAAATTATCTGAAATTATGATTCCATGCCTTAGAGTACAAAATTAAAACAGAGCAGGAAACAGCAGCTTTTACAGGGCATGCAGAAGGTTCTAATGTTTCAAGCCATCTAATAAGAAAGGTGTGCAGTGGTGACAGATGGGTCTCAGTCCTGTTGTCATTCGTGTTATGCTTGACTCCTTCATTCCTTTGTTCACAAACAAAGTACAGCTGAAGAAAAGTGTTGTTGCTCTAAACCTGATATTATTGCTATATTTTGTTTTCTTGATGCCTATTAGGAAACCAGCTACACACCAGATCAAAAACCTCCTTCTGCAAAAGCATGAATTTTTTTGGTCAGCACTCCTCAGTTTCTGAACAGGCAGATCTCAGCAGACACCTGATGAAACATCTGACCTTCCCTCTTGCCCTGCTTTCAAAGTGCTAAGCACTTCAAAGGACATTTTCTCTTAGTGTGATGGAGATACAAAATGCATGATGATAAAAAACATTGAAAAAACCAAGGAAAGAGGGAACAAAAATAGCTTTTTTAACAATCTGCATGGCATGATATAGTTATTCCCACAAACTAAAATGAAATACTTCTACATCTGAGGCAAAAATTTAATGAGTAAAATAGTAATTTTTAAGACATGGCAATTTGTAAGAAAAGTTCCCAAATTCAAGATACTAAGTGCTATTGTATGTGGATGTAAAGTGCTAAAGAATGGACAAAGTACATATGCTAACGAGAAACTAATTCTTTCATGGACTGTAGAAATAGAAGTCAGATGATGTTTTATTTATTCTACTGTACCATAAGAGAAAACGGTAAGATTTGTCACATTGTTTCATCCCAAATGCTCTATCTGAGTTCAGGCAGTAGCCAAAAGTTGGTCTCATCAGAATGCAAGTTGTGAGCAAATATATGTCATATCTTCCAAACTCTACAAATTCTTATCTATGTGAGACGATATTAAAGATTTGATTGATTAGGGAATAAAATACCCAAGATATGGGTAAAACTTGGATTTACACAGTGACACAAGTTATCTGTTTTCCAATAATTTCTTTCAGTTAGTTTGTTTTTCTATTTCTTTTGATTTGCTACCAGATACTAAATTGATACCTTTATGGACTTTTTGCTGTATAACCTCACAAATCTTTTCTTCTGGCTACTAAAAGTCAGCTCAGCTTTCATAATTTCATATATAAGACCAAAATTTATATTTTTCATGAGGAAGATTTAGCCTTTACCTGCACCAAATTTCATCTGCCATTTTATTATGCAGCTACTAACTTGTGTAAGATCCTCCTTCAATTCTTCAGTTTAACTTTAGTATTTCCATTTACAGACACAAATAAGCTTTCTTACTCTACCAGTTTTACATTGTTCCATACGCTAAATAGCCCTTGTCCAAGCACTAATATCTTTCAGCTCCACTGGTGACTTAGGGAGCTGATCATTTGTTCCTCCCCTGTGTTTCCCATGTTTAAATCACTGATTTGTCTATTCAAGGGCTTCCCTTCTTATTCCCCTGCTCATTGCTTTGTACAGCATGATTAATTTTACAGAAGTTACGCTGACCTTTCTCCACGTATATATCCACAAGGCCTTTTGCTTTTGTACAGGCTAGCAATTTGCCATGTACAGTTCTCCACATCTTCCTGAAGCCCTCTTTAGAACTTGTATTTTGGACCTTGCAGCCTTGAAGTACATGGGCAGCAGGAAGCAAGAGGACATAAACTACCTTTATTGGTTATGCATGGTGTAGTTTGACTAATTCATCCTCACTTTCCTTCTGCATTCTTTTCTGGTCCTTGCCTATTCATCTCATCTCTTGGCTGCACAGGCTCTACTGACAATGTTTACTCTCTGAAATGACATTGGTCCAGTTTAAGACCTCAAAAGCTGTCATTAATGTAGGCAAACCAAGCAAGGAAACACTGCCTGTCCTCTGTAACCCCATTTTTAGATTTCTTTATCAGAAGAGATTTAAACTGATCACATCATGCCCCAAAACATGAATAAAAGCTTCTCCACAGGGACAGAGTATCAGTAATCAGTGTTACTCTTTTCAGATTCACACTCCAAGGTTCTTCAATTATGTTTTGTACAGACTATACAGTTGCTAATGAAGCCAGGAAGATCCACAAGGACACTCCTTCTCAGCAAATTTTTATGGACAGGACAAAAAAAAAACAAAACCAGAAAAAACACTACCAACAAACCAAATCTTATTCATCTGCACTTTTTTCATAATACTTTAAAGTACTTATTTTAACACTCAGTATAAGAATTAGTTTTCACGTACTTTAGTTTTAACGTCTAATACATTTGCAAATGTGTGACTCAGTCTTAGATTTGCATTGTTCAGAACTAGAGAAAAACCCCAACCTAACAGAAGAGAGGCCTCTGACACCCAAGATAATATTTCTTTGGTCTGGATAGTTTCTGGAGAGTTGTAACTCTGTTTTGATCTATGGGAAATTCAGGCACAGAATACAAAGCTGATCTTCTGGAATTTAAATTCCTTTTAGGTGGCTGCAAAAGGGTGTTCTAACATGCACTGACCAGCCTGTTTCGAAGGACTGATAAAAGTTCAGATTCATAATTATACCCATTGCTTTATAGAGCACATTTCCAGAGCTGAAATAGAATAGACCTTACAAAAAAAAACCCTAAGCTGAATCATTAGCAGAGCTAGCAAAACAGCTTTGCAGATATTAACAGCCAAGAATTTACATGCACAAAAATCTCTCACAGTAAGACAGTTCCCCATTACTGCTCCAATGCTCTCAGGTCTGTTGGATGTCAGCTGCTTAATCCACATGTGTCTTCTCAAATCTTTCCCCTTCTGATTTTCTGTTCTCTTGAAATTCAGAGTACAGCACAGAATAAATGCAATCGTACACATTATTACCCTGTCCCTTTCATGTAAAAGAACACACTTTGGCAAATAGTAGTAGACCTTCAAGTATTCAGCTCCTCCTACTCAGTGGTAGAATAAATACTTCATATTAATCCTTAATATAATAAAAGCTGTTTGAATGGTTTATGGCCTTGGAGCCAGGACATATATTTCACGTTGAAAATAAAATGCTGACCAAGAGAGAAGACTACAGATTTCACATTGTGGGAAAGGAGGAAATCAAGGAAAAGAAAGGAACATAATTTAACAAGCTAGATGACTAAATCCATCCCTAAAATAGCTCTACTGAAAGCAAAGCGGCTATTTCCAGCAAGGATGAATTCATGCCAGAAATATCAGTTATTGGATTGCATTAGCAAACAGTTTTACAGCAGTGAAAATTTCTTGGATGCATAGCAGCAAACAGAAATGAAGTACATGTCTTTCAAGGCCACTGCCTCAGCCTTCTATGATGAACTTGGGATATATTATGCCTACAGTGTTCCTTCTGGAGTCACTTCCATCACCTCTGTGGGTAAACAAAGCAGGGGAAATGACAAAGTGTATGATACAGAAATTAGGCGAGAGAATTAAGAGAAATGCAGGAAAAAAAATTGAGAACTCCTAGCTAGAAAATCTGAGATCGAGCAGAGCAGGTAAAAACTCATAAAATACATTGCCCTTCTCCCCAGTTACACCAGGATGTGGTGAGAAACAGACCCGTTGCCACATTCAAGAAATAATAAAGAAAGGGTTCAAAAACTCAGTATGTGTTATGTAACTCTTCACTGCAATGTCCCAGTAAGTCCAACAGTAATTGCATCACCTCTATGAAAACATGAATTTCAACTACATAGTAGGAATACATCTCAGATAAATTCCTAAAACTACATTGAAAAGTATGATTTATCATTGCCACTTTCAAAGATCTAAAAACATTTGTTGCACAGAACAAAGATGAATACATGCTCTAAACTGACAGCCTTGAAAGCACATAGACATTAAACAGTGATTAGAGTGCAATAAAATCTCAAAGTATTTACATACAGGAAGGGTAACTTAATAGCCACCAAATCCTGCACAAAGTCAAATTAGAATAAGATCTAATTATTTTCGGGATCATCTCTTCAATTAAGAGCCTGAAATCAAAATAGATAACTACTATTTGATACAAATCTAAAACCTCACAAATTAAAGAGACTTTTTGTCACTCAAAGATAAACCCCTACAAGACAGAAGGTAACTGTTTCTAATAATAAGTACCATTAGCTAAAAGCAGCAGGCAGGAAGAAGTCCTCAGTAGCATTGAAATTACTATACTTTTACTTGGTACTGAAAGTTATATGTCCTTTTTGACTGCACCACCCAGAAATACACTTTAAAAACAAGACAATTAACATTTGAAATATTTACTGTTTCCTACACCTGCACTGATATCCATGGCTTTATGCAGCCTAATTTATGCACAATTTGTAAACCCAATGTGAAATATACTACCAATAAATATATACATAACATATATAAATAATATAAATAACATGTATAAATCATAACAGCTACTCACTGTATTGACAAAATGCATGTATTGTGTATAAAAGTGGCTTTACATACAATTCAGTACACAACTATCATTCTCCAGTGCATGCCACTTCTTTTTTTGTTCCATATTATTGTAATAAATACTTGTAAATCTATGCATCTTGCTACTCCAAGTCTCTGTTGTGCTTTTACTGAAAACACGGCAAAATATTTCTAAGAACTCTCTAATGTTAAATGGAGTCAACCTCACTACATTCACACAAGGTAACACTTGTAAATGAGAAAACAAAAGCACACAAATGGTTTTAAATTTAGACAACACTTTAATGGCCTTTAGGCATCTTACATGATAAACCTCAGGAACGCAGCTGTATGGTTTTGTTTTAAAATCAGCTTTACCACAACTTAGCACAAGTCCCCACCGAATGTGTGATATGGGGAGGGCTTTCAGCTCATACTGCATGGTGGGAAGTCCTGACCACAGGGAATCAGGACATGGATGCAATGTGGTACCCTGCAGAGTTATGCATTACGGGGTTCAGCCACTTAGACCACTGGGTAACTGAGGGGGCTCCAATTCAGGAGGAAGAGCAAAATGAAGCCTTGTAGCTTCAAGCACATTGTAGGACTTTACCCTACGAAAGCAGGCTGCTTATTTAGTGTCTAAACCAGAGTAATAAGCCAACACTAATGGTTGTTACTAATTAGACTTTTAAAGAGCTCACTGGGAAATTGTAGCTAAAAATTACTGTGCCAAACCCCAAATAACTGGCCATATTTTAACTGCTTGACTGTGGCTGAAGCACACAGAAATAGTCTTAAAATGTGGCATAATTATTCAGCTGTGTTACTAGCTAGTAGTCAATGTTAATTATGCATTAAAAGCTAAGAATGTTATTTATGACTGTCCAGGGTAATATTTATTTATAATGTGTACTCAGGCTTTTTGACAGAAAGCTGTCTTATATGTGCTCCATGATTCAGGAGCAGGAAAGAGGTCACCAGATATCATTTTATATACGTGACACTCATCTCTTCCTGTATTGTAAATGTAAGCAGCCACTCAAACTAATTTTTTGGTTTAAAATATAATCAACAACCAATTAAAAGAGCAAGTTGACACATAGATCTGCTATGCAACTGACACTAACTTTAAACACTCATAACTAAGAAAAATGTATGAAATATCTCCAACACCTTCCCCCTCACCGAGTTTCATAGAAAGTTACATGATGCTCCACAATGGATTCAATGCAGCAATCAGTCAACACATCTTCTCACAAGGTGAATTGACAAAAGACAGGGATTTAACAAACCAAAACAGATCCTTTTGTTGGTTTTCTTCTACCAAGAATTTATCACAGATAACTGAGGCGTTGTCCCCTAAAAATCAGCCATGGCCCCAGTGCCCCAACAGAAAGGCAAACAGCTGTTCCGGGTGCACGGGCTGAGCGGGGTAGCACCGGAGCCGGGGAGCGCACAGAGCGGCATGGAACTCAGGTGACAGAAACTCGGCAGGAACCAGGGTGAGGCAAAGAAACTGACACTGTTTGACACTGTTCTTGCTCTTCCAGGGAGGTTTATTAAGGATCTTCTGGTACGGTTCAGGGGAGGCGAAAGGGAGGAGGAGCGTGGGGGAAGGACGAGTGGGCTGGGAGCCCAGAAACAATGACACTGAACTCCTGCTGGCAGGGGTTTATATGGAAAGGGAAAAGGGGAGGGAGTTATCTCTGAAGAGCCAACCCAGGAGAGTCTGAGGGAAGAAAGGCAGGGGTACACACCAGTAGACTTCTGATAAGGCAGGGCACATAATTCAAAACAGCCAATAACATACAGAGGAGGAGAACAAAGGAAAAACCTCATGAAACTGCAGAGACACGTTGCTACAGATCACCATGACCCATAGCTAGCCAATAGGTAAATTTATTTTTCCTAAATTTAGGAAACTTCCTTGAATATGAACCACATAAGATTTTCTATGATGACCACCAGCTAAGACCTGCTTTCCAGCCCATGCTAACACAGTAACAGACAGCAATACCACTTAGGTAGGGCAAATTCTTTATGATGCTTGGTCTTGTGCACTAAGGTCAGAAAGAAGCATAATGGCTTAACATGTGGCAAAGTCTATCGGCTACTTTTGAAATTAGATTTAATACAATGGCATTCCAGGGGGCTCTTCGGAGAGATGGCAGAGAAGGGGAGAACCTAAAGATTGCGAAGGCTGACAGATATGAACATTTGAGAGCAGATATGTTCAAGGCCCTGTTCAAGGACACTGCATCAAAATTATTAATGTGTAGTAATCCAGAAGTAAACAAAAAATTGGCAGGAAGTATGAAGGCTGGAATTATAAAAAATACAATTGTAAATTGGACAAATTGTACTCTCAACTAAATTTCTTTACATCCTTTGAAGACCAGATAGCTCATAAGTAATTTAGAATAAATGCAAATTTACTAAAAATAGGCCTTTAGATTTGTTCTGCACAGGAAAGGAACAGATTTACATCAGAATTCAAATAATTTCAGAATTATGCAGGCCACTACTTTTGAACTTAACAAAACCAATAAAAAGACTTTCAAAAGATAACAACAAACCCCCATTTTTTTTTTCCATAAACCCACCCGTAATTCTACCCGTAAACGTAGAACTGAGAGAAAGACTCCTGATTTTCAACAAGTTCTCAGTTAGAAGTGTTCCTGGCCATTCCTCTATTATTCAGCCACACTTATCTTTTTCTATTCATACAGGATACATACACTTGAAGGAATAACTACTGCTATTTTTGAAATTCGTGATACAAAATCAGTAGAGAAAAGGACAGCACATCCCTCCCTCCCTTCTCTTCAACACAAAACTCTGCACTTTAACATTCTTAAAATCCATTCTCAGCTTAATGCCTCTATTTCTGGTTGCCTTTCATTGTCAGGATGGGTTAATGACCTGTTAAAGAGCAATGAACTACACTGTTGTAGTGCTCCAGACTTTAATGAAAGAATACACAGATTTTGGTTTGCTAAGGTTATTCTGAAAGAATAGGGAAAAGTTTATACTCCATCCTTTTTTTCTTTCCTCATGTTGTTGTTTTCATGATTAATATAGCCCTTGCCTCCATCTTAAAGTGAAACCTTCTCTAACCTCTATTTCTTTTCATGGACAAGCAAAGTGACTGTGATAGGACAGCTGAGACAGCATTCTTCTATTTTCTCATGCCAAAATATAAAGACTCAAACTGAGCAGCTTGCAATACAGAAGGAAAGTATATTATTGCATCAAACCCTATCAAGAAGTAAGCAGATTAGGAATGCTGCGAAATAAGCCAACTTGAAATCCTTGCTGGCTATTTCACTTCCCACCGGATTTTAGAGGCAGTTCTGATGAAGCTGCCATCCTTGCAGTCTCCAAAACCTTTGCCTATAACAATTTTCTTCTTATGAAGATTAGCAGGTTTTTGCTAATAGTAATTTAAACCTCTCTGCAGAATCACAGCCTCTTTTCTATCATGCTCCAGCCTGCATTTAGTGCATGTTTGTCTTCTTTTGCATGTTTACATGAAATAGTCCTTTAGTCCATGCAGAGATTCACAGGAAAGATTTCAGTGTCAGTTGCATACTACAAGAAGGGATACCATCTCCAAATGAGATATTGAGAACTTACAAAAAATAAGGATAAAAAATTTGAGATTGAATATGAGATGGTATGATAAATGCAACCTGCATACCCAGTTAAGAACTCAGCTTCTAAAAGGGGCTGCAAATGCAATACTCATTAGGTATGGCTGGAAATTTGAGTGGTCAGCCTCATAAGCCAAACTCAAGGATGTTTAAAAGAATGCTCACCAAAATGTCAATAGAAAGGTGCTGTCTGAGGTACTGATCCTAGCAGAGATGGGTAACTGTCAGTACCACAAACACCACTGAACTCAGGTAAGGTGTGAATGAAAAGTCATTCGAAAAGCCTTCCAAATGTATGCTTTTAAAAGTAGGCTTCCAAACCAAAAGCATCTAACACAGGGAATTGAATTATTTTTCCACTTTGCAAGATGTAAAACATGCAAAGCATTAAGATTAAAATACTCGTGCAGTTGGGTTGTGTCTCCCCAGTCTTAAGGATTGAAATGTTGTCAAAAGGCACAAAACATTGCTCCACCACTAGCCCTATAAAACTTTTATGGTAGCAATAATATACAAATCCCTACATTAATATGACCACAGATTTATGCAATTTACAACTGTGCTTCACCAGACATTCAGATCCTAATTCACCCCTTGGCTAATCCTCCTGCTCAGACATTCAAAGTGGAAATGACCGTTCCTACCCATATTTCCAGAGGTGTCTTTGAATTTTTCCAAGGCTGGACATCACTAGAAATCTTTTAGTCCAACAAATAGGACAGTAAACATACATAAGGGTAGGACAAATTACTTCTTTGCATCAAAGCAGTGGTGGAACATACCAATTGTGCATCATTTAAACACATTATTGTTTAAGAAAAGCTCAAAATTATATACTTGACAAACATTTTCAGAGAAATTAAACATTCCAAATTTCTGAAAGCCAAGTTCATTTAACACACAGTGGTCTTTTGACATGCTCCCTGCTATCCCAGCACTTCAGCTCTCTGTCTCATGTCTTTTCCATGCCAAAAGCCACAGAACCTCCCTTCCTGAGTGATACAGGAAAAGAAATATGGGTCCACATAAAATATGAAAGGGCCCTAACTCTGTCCATGTAATCATTGGTTTCCTTTTCCTGTGTTCTATGTGTGTGCTTATATCCCTGTATAACTAACAGCTATCATAACTTTCTAGCCTTTTATTCATGATGGAGGAAGCCCCCAACTTCTGTAAGTCCTCTGTATTTCTCTGCAGATACCCCATTCTCTACTCTCCCCAGAGCCTATTTACTTTTACCCTTAGCCATTACAGTACTGCTGACCCCATTAATGTCCCTTTTCCCCCAAACAGAAATAACCCTTTTCCCCAAAATGCAAGCAGATGCATCAGTTTCTCAGTTCATCCTCTGCTGCACTTCTCACTTCCTTTTATCATTCCCCACCACAGAATCACCAAACACATCTGTTCGTTTCTGAATCATCACAGTCTTCATCTTTGTTTTCCCCTTAACTGACTCCCAGTCCCTAATAGAGGTCCCTGTGGTTTCCTTTTCCTTTCACTACTGTTATGGTCCCTTAAGTATTGGAACAGCAGAGTCTGTAATCCCCATGGTGGATTCATCACTGTTCTGCAAAGCTTTCTGAGCACAATGCCAGTCTTACCTTTCCTAATTCTTATTACTAGCTGTCAGGAAACTAAAACATCCAGCTGCCAAATAAAAGTTTTAGAGAATAAGCAGAAACAATTAATGGGAATTTTGTAATGGTCACCGAGAACTGAGTAACTCCAACTGCAAGCAAACGCTAAGGTGATTTGGCACATAACTGCTATGATGACATTAATTTCTCTCCTATTTTCTCTGACTTAATTTTCTGGCTTTTTACTTATTTTAAGTTTTGGATTTGAGGAAATGTGAAATTTTTAGTTTTCTGACATGAAATATGTTCTGTTATTAAAAGAATATGAAAATGTGTGATAATGCACTAAAAATCAATCTAGATATAAATACTCAAGGAACTCTGTTTTGATCTACGGGAAACCAGTTGTTACTAAGCACATTATCTTGTAAAGCAAAGTTAGTCAAGAGAACAGGAACAAGAGGACTAGGGAGAGTCTTAACAGCAGAACAACACAGTTTATAGCATGAGGCTTACATTAGCTGTTTTTCCTGTTGTAATTCAGAAACATATTAAGCAATGTATTTTAATGTTATGTAGACAAGCTTTATGGACCTGGCTTGCTAATGCTCTCTCCCAATGTCTCACCATCAGCTGTCGTCACTTGTTATCATATTAAATCTTCTCAAAATCATTAAATTAACAGCAATACAGAAATATAATTTTTTTAATCTAATGCATGACCCTTTTCAAATCCAGTTTAATAAAGTAGCCCTCTCATTCATATTGAGATTCTGTTTCTCATCACAACATATTGCTTCTCTATAAAACTCAAACTCTAACTTGTAAAATGCTGACTTCAATGCGCAGAAGCTCTCCAGGCCCTATCCCAGACCTCTAAGTCCTAGAACCTGGTACTTACAGACATTACTTCCACTGAATATGTCCTGGAAAACTCCTAGATTCTAGTACTGGCCTTGAAATGTTGTGAATTTCTACAAAGGGGGTATATGTAGGAGGATTTATTTTGCTTAATAACATCCTTTAAATTCAGGCAAACTGATGAACTTAGCAAGGCAGTGCCAAAAAAAACAAACTCATTTGAATTATATTTCTACTGGGACAGTTAGAGAGAAGTGTATTGTGACACTCAGCCAGGCCCATCCTTAAGTTTTTTTATGCTTCAGAATTTCAGCGCTTATCTGAACATTATTTCTGTACAACAGGATCTTTTGTATTCACCAAGGTCCTCCTGAAGGTCATTCAGCTGAGGGGTTTTGGGTTTTTCTTTTAAGCATGAAGTTGGTCATTATCTCTTGATCAGTTTTCCAAAACTAATGCACAGATTAAATGGACTTCAGAAACATAAAAAGCAAGAAAAGACTGAATTTTTATCATAACAATGGTGGCTATGATTCTAACAGGAACAGCCTCTTCCCTAAAAACAGTCATTACCATACTAATGACAAGCTAGGTGGGACACAAATGATTGTGCTTTGTCCTACCTAGGGAATTAACTAACGATACAGTCATTAATTCCTGGTAACTACCATGTTATTGAGGATTACTGCTGCATGAAACTTTTGTCATAAAATCCACAGCAGTTAGACAGAGCACTACACTTTTGCTATGATGAGATGTTTATATCATGACACTAATAATACTTTGCTTTTACCAACCCTTGCACAGGGAAAAAACACAGACCCCTCAGTATATGATGCCATTGTCATCTCCTCACACACATGCTGACTTTTTCATTACATTCATGCACATACATTCATCACCTCGGGACAGCAACAAATTTCTGATAACATATCTAAGTGTTTATGTTTAGGTGTCTGAAAAAACAAGTGGAAATTGATGATTTAGTATTATTATTAAAATAATAAATTAAAATAAGTTAGGTCACTTACAGAGGAAGAACAAAAATGCTTAGGAATGTTTCAGGGCTCAATGTGAGCAAAACAAAAGAAAAATAACTTTTCCAAGGGCTCAAAACAAATCACAGAGATTGAAATTCACACACCACCTTCACTGCAGTTTTTCTGTCCTTAACCTTTGCTATTCAACATTAAAAATGTTAAGCACAGTCACTGTTTCTAGAGAAAGACAGATTACAAGAGCAATCAAAAGTAATTACAGGTCCTTTGTGACCTGGATACTGAGCTACAGCTTTCATCAAACTGCCTAAGTCAAAGAATCCAATAGTTTTGGGTGTTCAGGAGAAGCTGTAATGTAGAATTTTCTATGCTGTCTCTTCCCACACCCTCAAAAGATCTAACCGCGTGTTTCGTGGTTTGTGGTTTTATAGAAAACTTACTGAGAAAAGGAGGGGAAAAAAGACAAAGACAACCTATAGTGTCTTGCATCAAAGTGTGACTTGCAACAACAATAAAAATGAAGTGCTGAAAATTCTTCAGGAAATAATGACAAAACAGAGTTTATTCTGAAGAGCAATCCCTAAATGTAATCCAAAGAAACAAAATGAAAACAACAGGCCACATACTACAGACAAAATACAATCCAAATCAGATAGGCTGTGTGAGACATTGAGCTTTCCATGAGAGCTAGAAAAGCAGTGCATAACTTCTGGGAACACAGCTAAGCAGTCAGAGAGCTCGTGTATATTGGCCAGTAAATAGATAGGGGCTGACAAGGAAGCCAGATGGCATCCAACTAGTCCAAGTGGCTGGCTGCCTCTTGGCTGGCCACCCCATGGTGCTCCTAGCCCTACAGCAGATATGCTGGCCTGCAGGTTATTTGCAAGACTCTGTCTTGGAGCCTTGTTTCATTTAGTGGGAAGTCAATGGCAGACAGCATGTCAAGGGAAAAGGAAAAATATAAAAGTCTGGGGAGGCACAATTTGGTACAGGGAACAAGGTAAGAAGAACGGAGAAGGGGATGTGCTACAGGGGAAAGGTAAAGACTGTCACTTAGATCAGCGAGAGCATTTAGCAGCTCACCTCTACATTTGAGTTGGAAACTTAGACAAGAGAAGATATATTGACATTACAGCTCTTAATGACTCTACCAAATGCATTTAGAGTATGACACTTGACAAGGAAACAGGTAATTCTCTCTCCTGTCCTATCCCTGAAACTGCCAGAACTAGAGCTGTCATTCCTAAGCAGTCAGAAAAACAAGACCTTTTTAAAAGGTTTTCTGGTATCAGATCAGGACACAAACCCTTTTTTTTTTTTTTTTTTTTCCAGTTCACAATTTTCATTGTAGTGGGTAAGCAAACAACTAGCTGATCTTAGACACTAACTTAAGGACTTGTGATTGGTATAAAATGTACTCTGGTGCCTTGGAAAGAAATATTAAAATATTCTTTGCTCTAATTTTTAGAATTAGTAATATTCAGTATTACTTCTTACTTTTAAAAAGCTACTCCATTTCCCAAAAACACAGTAAAAGCAAACTGGTAGCACTGCTTGCTGCTCTCCCATGAGGGTGAGCCAACAGAGATCACCTCACCACCACTACCTGAGCTAATAATACACACCCATGGTAGACCACATCAGCAACAGCTATGAGCCCTACTGCCCCTGAAACAAGTTTTCTGGTTTAACTTGGATCATTCAACACCATGCAAAGCCCATCAAAAAACTGTTCTGTCAACTCAGCTGAGAAACTACCGAGCAACTGCTGGAGAAAACACAACTACACTGAGAAATAACACTGGCATTTGCTTGCTTGAGTGACTATCACAAGAGTAATGAGCAAAGTAAGATCAAGAATGTAGTTCTTCCTTTCTCCCCTCAAATACCAATGACAGGCAGTTTTGGAGTTCAGATCTAGCTAAACTATCACTAGATACGAACACAGTACGCTGACAATAGTGAGTTTGAAAATGCCAGTTCCTGCCCTGACCTCAGCAGACCTGTATTTGTCCTGCAGCCTGGATGTCTTTTCTTTTCCACTTGCTGAGGAGAACCAGCCCATATTTCAACTATGTTTCAAAAACTTTAGCCTAGAGTACATTAAAATTTCTCTTGTTCATTATAGCTCCTTTCCCAAATCAGTTATTTCATACTGCCAGAGTTTTTCTCACTCAGTTGAAGAAACCAGGAGTTTCAAAGTACTTTTAGCATTTTACCAATCTCACTTAAAACAGTGAAAACTGACTCAATGGTGGTCTTACATGGTGTTGTTCTAAGTTTCTGAAGTAATGGTTTTGATCAGAGCAGATGAGGACCTGCAAAATTTTCCCAGTCAGGATTTGCCTCAGCACTATGCACTCTGTGACTCAGTGTATTGGCTTCACATCTGAGTTGTTGTGGTTTAACCATGCTGGTCAGGTTCCTGAATGAAGTATCTTCAACTGACCTGGTGTAGCACCTCTGATATTCTTTTCTGTACCTATAACAATTCTAAAAATGCACAGTTTAATACCCTGGTTTATTTTTTCCTTAAAGCAAACCTATCAAAAATTCTTTACCTTCTTACGCTGTTCACAAAAAACACAACCATAGCTGTGTTTTATAGCTTCCATTATATAGTTAATCAAGATTTAATCACTTGAACAGTTATGGAAAAAGCCAGAAAATACTTTAATAATATTTAAATTTACCCACAAATACTCATCTGAAACACTGTGATTCTGTTTTTTAAAGTTTGTCTTTATACGAATTGCTCTCAAACCCTTTCTCTCTGGCAAAGCTGCTATGGTTTCAGTTTCATTAAAGCCAAACCCTATATGGTTGTAGGAGGTGTCAGGATGGGATAAAAAAAAGGAGCGAAGTACTTCAGTGGCATATGTGACAACCACTTCAAAGCCATAAATCCTACAAAAGTACCTCGAAGAATAATGATCAGTCAAGACTTTAATCATTGGCAAAAGTGAGTTGAGAAAATAAGGAGGGCCCTAAGGGTAATAGCTGTAAAATGAAAGTGTCCACTGAGCGCATTTTTTTCATTACAGACGATTGAGCCATTTCTCAACCTTGTTTATCTTTAGCTTTTCCTGTTAGACCAGAGGGAGAGTAAGGGATATTATACCCAGCTTCTTCCAGTGAAGTAGGAAGAAAAATGCCAGAAATACTTTAAGACAGACAATGCTACTTTCACAGATCTGGTTATGTGCCCTTTTTGGGGAAAGGCTTTCAGGCTGAGTTCCAACCTCTGGTCCCTTGAACATCCAGCATATGGCTGAATTCCAGACTCTGTTCTTGGCCCAGAATACACAGCATACTTTGGGAATCCTAGCATGAATTTCTGAGTACTGAGACACATAATCCCATTATTCACATTATCCACAAGTATCCTATTGTCTCCTGAGCCTTCATCTGATTCTTCATACAGTCTTCCATTTTAAATGCACTCTGTCCTAAAAGACCTGGGAGATGTGACCGACATGTAAAGTTCTGTAATATGGATCAGTTTTGTCTCAGCTTTGAAAATCTTATTAGTCTTGACTTAGTATCAGATAGAGGTAAAAAGTTTAGAAAGACAATTTGGAAATTTACCTTTCACTTGAGCCTGAGATTTTATCTGAAACAACTGAGCATCATTCAGTTTCCTCTCTTTCTCCTGACAGTTTTTGCATAATAAATACCCTTGATTTTTTTCATCTAAGTTATGCAAAAGTCAAACAGCTGACACTATATCTTTAACAAAATGATCACAACCACAAATACAAGCAGAGTTTTTATAAATCAGTGGACTAAAATTGTCATTTAACTTTTCTGACTATTAGTTCACATTTATAAGTTGAATTAATGTATAGAAGACCAATTCAACACAATTAAATTCATTTAAACTCTGATGATTTACTGATTACAAACATAAAAGACCAAAACTGGTCAACAATCTGGAAGTAGATATTACCAACATTTCATGGAATCTCACAATACTATGACTTGGAAGGGACCCACAAAGCCCGTTTAGCATGTTACAGTTTAATAGCAGCTGAAGAGTTCAGTATACAGCATACCGTATTTCTGGGATCTTCTGTAGCTGTATTTCTGGGATCTTTTTTAAACCCTCTTACTTATCTTAGAGATAAGGAAATTCAAAGCACGAAATAAAAAATTTATATCGTCTGATATTCTCACTCGAGAAAAAAAATACATATATTTCCAACTCTTTCTGGATGAAGATAAAATTTCTTTTTGTGTTTTAAGTAAATTGCAAAGCCAAAGGCCAGTATACGTTTAAGGTACTATTCTGAAAGAAGAACTCAAACACAAGTGACTGAAACATTAATAAAGAAAAAACATTCCTGATGAGGTAAGACTAAAATAGATACTGAATTAAGCATCCCTGGTTAATGTAAAATAGTCTAGGAATAGCCATAACTTTTCAATCATCTTCCTGTACTACTGTTTTGTGAAGTTGTTGGAAAGCGCACAAATATCAGATCCCTGCTTAATTTTTCACACTTCTGTGAGTTAGGACACAAATGGAGTTGGTACTCAGTCTTTAAGGAGCTGAAATCATTGGAGAAACTACAGTCCTACTGTCTATCAAACTTCGCCAGAACAACCCAGTTCTCACTCGGAAAAATGTGGAATCTATTATTGGATCTTCCATTTCACCCCAAAACAATTAAAGGAAAGAAACTTGTCCTTTTTTCCCCCCTTAGGAACCATATTCTGATTGTGTAGGTACCACTCCATAAGGTGAACTATGTCACTTCAATCAATAAGGAAAGGACAAGGTAAAGGTTTTTACATACTGAATTTCTTAAGGACAAAAGAAGTCCACCTTACTTTGTGGGGAAAACAACCCCACAAACAAAATATTAGTTTTTAGTAATGAACCAAAAAGCCAGTTGGAAAATGGAAGAAATCTGGCATAGTTTCAACATTATATTTTTATCTCCTTTCCCTCATTTTTCAGGGTTTTTTAGTGTAAATTTATCTAAGATACAGAATATAAGATCACACCTTTTTAAAAGTATGAAATAATGAGAATAGGATACTTGCATAACAAGCCATTTCATTGTTAATTTTTCCGGTAAAATAAATATTGATTGAAAAGCTCATAAGAGGTAAGTATAGTCCCATGTCTTCTGAAAATATTGTTTGCAATGCTAAAAAATGTTCATTCACTGCTATAACACACAGTTAGCAGTTAGTTTTGGAGCAATGAAAGGAGTTATAACCTTCTCAGCATCACTGAAGAGTAAGACAGGAAGCAGAAAAAAACAAACCAAAATATAAATACAATTATTTTAACCACAGCTTTCTAGTCCATCAACAATTGGTCACTGTGGAAAGCTCCTCCTCCCACCGTCCAGTTGCATATCCTTACTATGACTCTGCAAAGCTTTTCATTTCTGCAGGTGTGCAAAGTGACCAGTTTACATGATTGCACCCCATTAGAATATGGAAAACCATGTGGTGGAAACCTCACTTGCAGCAGGATATGAGGGTGCTGCTGAAGAAGAAGCAAGGGAGCTGTAGGGCTATTTTAAATTGTAAACAAGCTATAGTCGGTAAAAAAGGTGGATCACAAGCCCCCTACCATTTAATATCCCATTCAAATTTAGCCACTGGGCAATCATCTTGCCCAAAGAGAACTCTTTTCAGATTTAGAAAATCCAAAGAGGTACATCTTCCAAGAATAGAGAAAAATCAGTAATTTTTTTAAAGCCTCAATTGTCTCGTAGGCTCTCCAATTCCTTGTGCTCTCTTCCCTTGCACAACACACAGAAAACTCAATTCTCTCTGTGACAAATTATTGCAGTTTACAGGATATTAGGTAAAATGCAACAGGAGCATAAGAGCATTCAAAGTAATTTAGATGTAGAAAATAATTTTGGAAGGGCTTGAGAAGTGTTTTTTCAGGTGTGAGGATCTCAGCAAGAGAAATATTTCACAACCATCCTGGTTTTGACATGTGATAGAAATCTTCAGAGAATCACCCCTCTCAAATCATATTCTGCCATCTAGCAAGACTTCAGCTATATCTAGGTCACATGCAACACTCCACCCACCCCCTCATACACCTCGGCTGGCCTGATAACTGTAAATATTTTATCACAGAGCTTTAAGTCCTGGCCTATTTCTTCAGGATATTTAGAACATTAAATAATCATTTGGCAGTAAACAACTTTATTATAAACATTTTTCCCCTCACTCTAGCATTGTTGGCTGTTTCAGGGCACAATATTGGATCTTCTTCATGTCTCTGTGCCAAATAGAGAATTTCCTAATTTTAAAAGGTCTGTTTCCTCCCTGCTACTAAGCTATCGAAAGTTATTGACAAATCCCACAGGCAACCAAACATTCTCTTAGCAGCATTCATTTGCTTGTTTCATTCCCACTATGTTTATCTTTGATTCCAAAGATTCGATTCTTGGCAAAGCATTTAATGTAAGGTACCTACAAGCACTGCTGGTCTACAAGTTGCCCAGCTGGCCACATGTCTCACTAGAGAGCTCAGCCTAGAGCAGTGCACTTGCAGCACAACATTCCCTTTTATGTGCCAGTCAGGGAAGCTGCAGGTTTCTGCCATGGCAGAAATATACAGGGAAAAGACACTAAAAGTGTGAAAGTCAAGAGTGCAAATCCAAACCTTCTCCTCTAGCAATTAGTCACAGAAAGAGAAAATCAAACACTCCAGGTGTATGTATTCTCAAGATATTTGGAATATGATTTTTAGCCAGTTGTCCCTGTGAGTGTGAGAATTTGTCTTTATGAGAGCAGCAGAAGCACTCAGCTCAGAGAACTCAATGGAAACATTTAAGACACACACCTTTCACACAGCAGATGGAGGATTTCCTGCGAATGATGAAGTGACTTTCTGATTATTCATATTATTATTCATATATAAATTGCAGCAGAAAATTATCTTCCAAGACGTTGGTGTACACATAATGGCTATTTAAGGAACAGTGCAAAATTCCTATGCAACTGTGTACATATCCAACACATTCCCTTGTGTCTCAGCTGATGGCTACACGTTAAACCAAGATGATGGGTTTATTTATTTCTGTAGTGCAAAGTACCTATCAAACATTTAAGATGACAAGATCCACAAGTCATTCTCTCTGTGGGGGGAAAAAAGCAAACTGGAGTATATGAAAAAACTCATCATTAGAGTGATGTTTTATTCCTTATTTCTTGTTTATTTCTTTTTTGTCCAAAGAAAGTACTGGATGCAAATGATGTAGCAAATTTTGATCACAAACAAGCTGCATAAAAAGATATTTGAAGAAAGAGGTTTCTTCTCTCTTCTTTCATGAGCTGGGTGATATTTTAGGCAAGATAAAAAAAAATCCATAAGGTTCTGTGCAAAATAAAGGAACAAAGCATGTTGCTGCTGTAACCAGAGGGTCACATCACTGTCTTGGAGCAAGAAGAGACTGAAATGCTTGTCTCCATCTACTGCTTCGTCATATAGATGGCTAATAAGAATCTCAGGGGGCAGTCATAACAAGCGGCACACTAGGTAGAGCCTATCTGTTACCTGAGCAGGCATGAAAGCAGGCAGAATGTCCCTTTCTGATGCCCCAGATTTCTTTTGCCTGCAGGGCAAAGCTGAGAGAAAATGGAGAAATCTCAATGTTGTGATACTCTCAGAATAGAGATAAGCCCAGAAATAGACCTTCAGTTTCTATAACTGTTCACTTAACTTGAAGCACAACATTACACAGAACCACCAAGAAACAGAAAATTTTCTGTCAACATGGCTATATAATTGAGTTTTAAAGTAAAGGCAACCTTAACCTCGAAGGAAAGAGAAATTCATTGTAATGTTGAGGGCTTGCAAGAAGCCCCTCCTGCCCCCTCCTTAGGGCGCCCTCCTCTCTCACCACAAGGTTGTGTCAGTGAAAGCTGTGGAAACTGAAACTACAGATGAGGCTAAAGTCAGGGCTCAGAAATGCTGCCTATACTTCCCCACAGCCTGGAACAGCTTTCTACAGGGGACTTAATTATCTGCAGGGCTGCGAGGGGAACACTTCCCTAACACACAAACATCCAAAAATGATTAGAGGCTGAGAAATATGTAGCCAATGAGTTTTTCAGTATACTCCTGGTTTATAAACACAACAGGCCAAATGAAAAGCAGGTTGACTTCTTTTTATAAAATCAGGTACAGATGCACAGAATGATTATGGCATATGTTTCATTCCTAACATCTGTATTCCAGAGATTCTCCTACACTTCTTGAAATGGCCTGCTTCAAAAGAAAACAAATCCCCCTCTCAAAGGAAAAACAAAATTATGTCACATTATTCACTAGATTACATGTGGTTTAGATTGAATTGGCATTCCTTAGTGAGGCAAGGGAAACAAGACTAAATAAATAAATATCTGTTAAAGGAAGAAAACCTTGATCAATGCAAAATCACTCGGCTGATATGAATACAGTTCTTCCTGCTGTCAAGATGCTGGGAGGGAGAGAAGGGTTTGGGGGTTTTTTGTGAGTTTTGTTGGATTTGGGGGGAGGGGAGGGAAGGAATTTGTGGTTTTTTTTTTTTTTAATTCAACTACTGCTACTCAAAGAGACTGGCAGTCTAATAAGATCTGCCTAGAACTGGATTGTAAGTTTACATTACACAGCATGTGTTCTGTCGTTATTACACTGTATGGTAGGATAATGGTTTTAATATACAGTGCCAGAGGCAGAAGAGGCTTCTGAAAATCACTTAGGAATCAACACTGCAGAAAATAATCTGATTTCTTTCTACTATTACTACTTACCAAAATACAAATTATAAATTATTATTATTCAATGAGAGAAGATACAATCAGCAACATCCTGATCCAAGAACATGTAGAAATATGTCAGTGCAACAAGCTGCTGCTGCAAAAATACAGCAAATCAGTTCCTTAAGAAGGCATTACATTTAAGGGAAATAAAAATACGAGTCAAAGCTCAAATCCATTCTCTAGAGGTGGTGATGCGTTACTCCTCGGGTCTCAAAGTGAAGCCATTTTCACTTATGATGAGAAAAATATGTGAAATAAATTCCAACACAAAGACTAGAACAGAATGAATGAAACCAGGACACATTAAGGAAAAAAGAAAAAGTACCTGAAATTAGGAGATAAAAAGGACTCACCTGTTTTTAGGAAAGACATTTGCTCTTACAGTGCCAAACTTTTAGAATACATGAGACACTAATAAAAATTCTTATTATATTAAATATCTGATTTCTGGTAATAAAAACATAGCATTGAAAAGACAGGGGATGTGGAAAATATTTCGACAAAATTATTATTATCTTCTATTCTTTAACCAAAAGTCATACTCAGCACCACAGAACCAAATGATTAAACATACCACACCTGTTTTAAGTATTGTTCACCTAAAAGAAAAGAATGTATTTGTCCATTCAGAAAGTATATTGATGGTTGCAACATGATTCTAGATTTAGGGAAGACCAACAATTAATAGGCATTGATATGCCTAGGAACAGAAGTGCACATTCTAGAACCCCAAATTCTAAATGAAGGAGGAAGCAGGGAAGAAGGAGTCACTGAAAGCATTCAGGTTTGGGGGTGCCCTTCCTGTAGCTCTCCCCATCCCCAGGGTCCTCACAAAACCTTTCAGACACAGAATATCAGGCCAGATTGACCATTGCTCTTCTGGCCCAGAGGTGCATTTCCCATAACTAGTTTTTACCTTCTGTTTAGGCAGGCAATTGCAGAAAAGTCTCCCAGCCATAGGATGGAGAGAATATGTAAATTGAGAAAAACTTGGCTGGTTTCTGTGACGCAACACGGCTTGTCTTGTCTGACTGTTGGCTTTGAGCTAACAAGGTGCCTTCTGTGAGTTCTGTATTTCCCTTGTGCACTTCCACATCAGAAACACTGGTGCTTACAGAAGACGGAAGGGAAAAATAATTACTCTAGCCTTCCTCAGGTGTGCTGTAAATTTCATTTCAACTGCCTACCAACTCAATCTGCTTGAAAACCTAATGCAGCTGGAAACTACTCAGTCACTGAGGAAGATGATGACATCAACCACTCTACAGAGCACCATCATAAAGTCTGGTGTAAGATTCATATCAGATTCCAGTCAAGTCTTCAAAAATAAGGTTACATGTCTTCCTAACATTCAACCACAGTGTGAGTTTTCAATAGTATATCTGATAGTAACTTTCATAAATTTCTTAGCTTGATGTCATTAAAACAATCCACTTCATCTGAACAGATTACTCTCATGAAACCATAAAATAAAGGTGATAGCAAATACACTGTCTGGTTTTATGTCGGGCTCTGCCAGTAAGAATATTCTTTGCTATTCCCTTTTCTGAAATAATCACAATTAGAAAACCTCAGACAGCAGCTCTCCTTTGATTTATAATATCCGGCTTGATCCTAGACATTATATTGTTTAAAGGGCACATACTGGAAATTACATGTAATTGATTATGGCTGGCTGTAATCAAGTTAAATATTTTGATACAACCAAAGATGTCATCATTGTTCTGGACCAGACCTGGCATCGCATTTTCCTTCCTCTAATATCACAGTAATAAAAACAACTAATCATTCAGGAGAAAATATGTCTAAAACTTCTGAAAAGGAAGCAACAGTTATAAATGTTTTGAAGATGGAAATATTTAGGGTCTGCTGGCTCTGGAATTTTAATACCTTCAAAATAAGCAAGCATGTTGAGAAGTGTAATGCATTTAATACTACATAGAAATGGTGTGTGCAAGGTCTGATGAATTACTGTGAATTAATTCTGCAATTTTCATAGTAAAAGCTAACTAAATCAGGAATGTATCACAGAATGCAAAATCCAAAACTGCTGTAACCCTCCCTAATTAATGTTCTGTCTGCTTTCTGGAGGTATCTGCCTTTTGCTTTCCACAGGTAGTAAAGCAAAAAGGAAGTTTTAAAAATTCCATTAGAAAAAGTATGTTAAAAAGTAGTTATATGAGGCTCAGTTTTTTTGTCTCATAAGAATGAAGGGTTAAGCTTACAAAGAATTCAAACTTATCAAGTACAAAAAACTCTACAATTTCAGCCAAGCATCTGATAAAAGACAACATGGACACACTGATGCCTGCCAGTGAGTTACTCATCACTGAGAATTTGGTATATGTGGTTCTAGGCTTTTGGATTTAGAATATTAAACAACTGACCAGTTTCCCATAGGTTATTGAAGTAACACACACAAGCTCCTCTCATCTAAGAAAAGGGGTGGGTATTGTGGGGACAGCATAGCACTAAGCCTCTGGAAAGAGATAATGCACATTATGTTACTATCTCACTTTCCCTAGATCCTGTTAGCTTCAGGCCTTCCTGACTCACTAATTCCTGTTAATAGTAAGTCTGCTGTCACTACACTGAAACTGGTACTGGCAACAAAGCAACCAGTATTACTTCAACATAATATCGTGTTCTCACACTCTCTGCAATTGATCTGCACTTTAGATCCGACACAACCCAGAGCAGAAACCAGTTCTGCCCTGTTCCAAGTAGCACATGGTAGAGTTGGGTTAAGACGTCTTCAATCTCACAGTTGACAAATGCAGTTTTAGGAGATTTCAACTAAACTGCAGCGTAAACGCTAAAACAAATATTCATTTCTGAAATTATTTCCAAGTAAAAATGTGCAAAATTTGGGGTGAATGGGAACAAGAGTTTGCATGAGAGCAGAACTCAACTGAATTTGCCAATAGGGAAATGAATGCTATGATTCCAGTATACTACTAATATTCTAATAAAAATAAACCAGGAAAATTCCAAGTGCAGTGGAACTCTGCCAGCAGATATAAGCAAGTAATGTTAATTACAAAAAAGGCCTCACTCTAATTCAAAAACATCACACCCAAGGTTCATATTCTGTACCTTTCTTTCCAGCTAGTTATTCTGCTGAATAGGTGTATTCCTGAAAGCATTTGCCAAGATTATGTTTGAATTCTTTTAATTAAAGTTTGTAAAGTGCTCTGTGATCTATAAGCAGAGTCATGCTACAGTGGTAAAGTATTATGTCAGATCTGCAAAAATACGAACTTACCCATTCATCAACTGAATGAGATTTTTCTCACTGATTTCAATAGGCTTTGAATAAGGTCTAATTTGCCACAAGCATTATATTTTCTTAGAAGCCATGTAAGTAAACACTACTCCACCCTATATCTACCACTAACTTAATTACAATGCCAGCTGCAGAATCTCTCCTTTTGTACATGGATTTAAAGATCTTTGTTGTTTTCATATTCAAGGCAAAGTTCATCCTCAAAGTATTAAGACCTCATCCAAGCTTAAGACTCTTTCTGCTATCTTAGCAGAGATAATTGATTTTCTTACTTCCTTTCACAGAAAGAATTCAGTATGATAATGAATTCCCAAGGAATGCCCCTGCCAAAGTTAGAATTATTGAAAAATAATTGGAGAGACGACTTATTTTTCTGAAACACAATGTTATAACTTAAGAGTTCAGTGGGCCTTTCTAAACGCATACATAAAATGTGATATGACCTAAATTGACAGAGTCAAAGGCTAATAGAAAAAGCTACTAGTCTAAAAAAGAGATGCAATTTACAGTCCAAAGATAGGTGGACTCAAATTCTCTGGAACTACAGGTCTCAACTGCTACCAGATTGTTAAGTACTAAAGAAGCCATGTGCTGGGACTGATCCTCCCACTGTCCATTTGGATTTGAACCTCATGGTATTTAAAGACAATAGCTTGCTTATGGAGTGAGGAGGGTTGTTTGGTTTTTTCCTCTCCTTGCTTCTTAGGAGGCAAGGAGGCTATCAAATAGCTGTGTTTATACCTTTTAGGTGGAATCCTCACAAATCAATCTGCACTGTCACCCTGAATTTCTGCCTCATATGGGACTTCCCGAACCTCCTATTTCAAACCTAATGCCTTTGTTGCTCAGCCTACATCATCATTATTCCCTGTCCCTTCTGCCAATCTCTCTGCAACTGCACATAAAATTTTCATTTTCTTCTCATATTCTTCCTAGTAATTTCTCCTCCAATTTAACATTTTATGAACTCTACCTCTGTACTGTATTTAATAACACCTCATTTCTGCACTGCATTTCATTTGCTTACCTTCAGATTTAATATAGGACTAAATATATAATAAACCATCTTCATGGCTATAAAAAACATTATTTGAAATAGTTTCTCAACAAGGAGGCAAAAATGAAAAATTGACAAATACTGTATAGAAGAAAAAGAAGAGAGGGACTGACTACGAAACAGAGTTCCAGTACAGCTAGCTTTAGAAGTCTAAGAATGTTTAAATATTTTTAAGCCACTTGCAATAACTCAACAGGAAATTTTGACAAATGTAAAAGGTACACAATGTTTTACAAACACATTACAACCTGTCCCCCAGGTACACTAAAAATATGCTCTCCCTTCCAGTCCTGAATATATGTAGAAAATATATTCAGCTACAGACTTTCCTGTTTCCAACTTCAGCTATTCTGTGATTCTATGAAATGTTATTATTTAAAAGTTATTTAAAAGCCATATTTTACACTGTAAGCAATATTAAAAATAGATGCTATTTGTCTTCATACCAAATTATTTAAAATCTGCCCCCACCACATACAAAATGTTTCATGGGATCATAGAATATCCTGAGTTCTAAAGGACCCACAAGAAATCACCAAATCCAACTCCTGGCCAAGCACAGGACAAGCTCAAGAGTCACTTCATGTTCGTGAGAACATTGTCCAAATGCATCTTGAACTCTGTCAGGCTTGGTGCTGTGACCAGTTCCCTGTAGAGCTGTTCCAGTGCCCAAACACCCTCTGGATGAAAAACCTTTTCCTGATACCCAACTAAAAATCCCCTGACTCTGCTTCAGGCCATTCCCTCGAGTTCTGTCACTGTCACCACAGAGAAGAGATCAGTGCCTGCCCCTCCTCTTCCCCTCACAAGGAAATTGTAGACTGTGATGAGGTCTCCCCTCAGTCTCCTCCAGGCTGAGCAGACCAAGTGACCTCAACCACTCCTCATGTGGCTTCCCCTCCAGACCCTTCACCTTCTTCATGGCCCTTCTGTAATCCCTCAATGTCTTTCTTATATTGTGCACCCAAAGCTGCCCCCAGCACTTGAAATGAGGCTGCTGGTGAGCACAGAGCAGAGCAGGACAATCCCCTCCCCTGCCCAGCTGTCAATGCTGTGCCTGATGCAACCAGGACACACTTGGCCCTCCTGGCTGCCAGGGCATTGCTGACTCATGTTCAACTTGCCATTGACCAGGTACCCCAGGTCCCTTTCCACAGCACTGCTCTCCAGCATCTCATTCCCTAGCCTACACACAACACCACATCTAAACTTAAATCAATTTGTTCATTTGTTTTATGCTCTTAAGCAGTCACTAGGGATATTTGAAAACATCTGAGGTTTAGTTCTCAGTAGGCAAGGCCCTTTTTCAAAAGGGTTTAACTTCTTATAATTGGACATTTTATTATAAGACTCAATACAGAACATTACCTTAAAATGCAAATCCTACTCTCTGGGAACCGAGATCACGTTTATACACCTAGATCACAGACTAATGGCATTCTGTGTGTGGGAGAGGTTGGAATTTTTAAAAAATACAAGGTAATTCTTCACTGAAAATTAAACAGAGTATATTACTTTTTTAATTGGAAATTGCACAAATAGAAAATTGAGGGGTGGTAGCAATTTTTTTGTTTCCTAGGCTTCAGAGACAAGCTCATATTCTGTCTTTACCCAGAAAAGACCATTACTACATAGAACATGGCATTAAACTGACAAAATTTTTTCACCAACAGTAGTCGATTGGTGTAATTCTTTTCTGTGGTGACCAAATTACTAAAGCGAGTAAGATTTCAAACCCTTTTGTACAACCTTCAGCAATTCCATGATTTAATATAAATGTCAAAGACCACCCATCTTAACTATTCAAATGAAAAAAAGAAAAGAAAAATATAAAATACTTCAATTTTCTTTTTTTAGTGACGTGCAAAGTATTTTCTCCCTGAAGAAAATCATAATTATACATTCACTTATCCAATTAATGATGCACAATGATATTTTCACTTGGTATGTGTAGTACCTATAAAACAAATGTCCACAGGAAATCCTCAAGTTAAAAGTATAACCTAGCGTGTCAACTGAAAGATACACAGTTCTCCAGACAGTGCTGAATTGGGATACAGAAGGTCATCTGCATGCCCTTAAGCAGCCATTTGTACATACTAATGTGAGAATTAACACAGTCTTTTTAATAGGTAAATTACATTGAGAACATAGCTCAGCAGACTACTTTGAACAAACACTTAATTGTCAAGAAACTGATAAACTATTATACATTTTTGAAGCACATCTGGCAGCTGTCCTTAAAATACAGACTCCATTCATAATCTTTATTAAAGGTGTAACTACAAAATGGTAATTCAAAATATTAATTTCTGTCTCAGATCCAAAAATTTACTTTCATTTTTTTTCACATTTATAACCATTTACATGTTTTCAGGGGAACAGTGTAACCTTACCTTAGAGAATAAGATCAGAAAAATTGAGAAAAGTTGATCTCTATGTTAAAAAAAATAAAAGGGACTCTCAAAATCATAACCAGTCTCTCCTGAAAACACAAGTGTCTGTTGTGATTAGCCTCTTATTTATCTTCCAAGTCAGACAAGAAAAGCAAATTACACAATAACATCACAGAACTATATTGCATTCTTCAAAGATCTTGTCCAAATTCTAATGAGAGCTGTGGTTACCACTTTAATTCAACGAAATGATATGCACTCAGAACTACCTTAACATTTTCCAGGTCTTCAGAGATCAGATTCATCTGAAGGCTGAGGCTAAGTATCAAGTGATGATCGACAGATTTACCATTCAATTTTTTGATCTGTGTGTTGCATTCCAGAGCACAGGTGATTAGGGATGCACTAAAGTATTGACTGCATTGTTAAATCTTTCAGATTCAGTCTTTTTTACCATTATTGATCCAAGGCTGAGAAGGGATCAGTCTCAGCCTTGGATCTGTAGGCTGAGATCCAGGCTGAGATCTTGGCTGATCCAAGGCTATGTAGAGCTTGGCAACATGGTCAAAAACAGGGACTAAAGGCTACTGAGCACAAGATGAACAGCTACTGCCTGGACTGCTTCTAGTGGTGAATTGATATGAGATTTCACCATGAGGATAACTGATGTCTCCAAATTGTTCTGAAAATAGTATATTTCCAACTTCATACAGTTCACAGCGCACACACACAGTAGCTCTGCCTTTCCAGAAGAATACCTCTACTAATCAGTATAGAATAGGTAACAGTTTATGTGCTACCAAGTGCAAGAAACATTGAATCAAAAATATGAAGGGCAACTGCTAAACTCCCCATTCATTACATTTTTAATGGCTGCAAGAATTTTGAAGACAGCAGAACAACTACTAACAACAATATATTTGTAACATGCTAATCAACTACAGATGTACACAAGAAGGGAAAAGCAGTCCTCTCTGTTATCCCTTGAGGGCTATCAAAGAAACACAGAATGTAAGTATCCAATTGTAACAGATGCCAGACCTCGTGAATATATCAATTTTTGTCCCTGAACAGATATTTTTAACAGCCCAGCGGGAGTGCGCATATTTCAATAAATATCCACATGTTCCAAAACTAAGAACATTTCTTATTTGTAAGAGGACCGCTACATTAGAAAGATTATTACAAGAAAATACTCGTGGGACAAGTCAAGCTTTCGTTTGTAATTAAAGTTTATTTGAAACTAAAAGAGAGGCTTCTAAAATTCTCAGAACAGTCTTTGCTCCTAACAGGCATGCAAGATTCAGCAAACATTTATAACATTTGACTTTTATTTGAAAGCAAAGAACTAGCTTGGTTCTTCCTTCCCAGGAAAAAAAAAAAAAAAATCAGTGTAATAAGAAAAAAACACTCTCCATATTAGAAATGGTGGGGCCTTTTGCTCTCACACATATGAGCTGCCATACTACCATCTTTCCCCGATTCAGCTGTGCACAAAGAAGTTCTTACAGAGAAGGCAAAAATTTTCCTTTGTGTATTATCAGTGAGGTTGATAGCAAAAAACAGTGATACAATACATCAAATTTCTCTTTGTTCTACTTCTGCATAGCTGTTTTCATGAACCTATTCTCAAAATATATTATTTCTAAGAATACTCTTTCTCTAAATTTATAATTGTTTGTGTGCAATGTGCAGATTCAGAAAATTATCAAACAGTTCTAACATTCCTAATTCTTTTCCCTAAATTTATAATAACTCCCTCTGAACTTGTTGTGGAGAGGTGAAAAGTATTCCTAGAATTTCTGATTTTTTTTTTTTCCCTACTATGTTCAGTTCACAAATATTTAAAAATTTATTTCAAAGCAAGACTTAAGAGTTCTTTTCATGGATGGAGTAACTTGCTGCACAAGGGAAAACTGACAGAGAAAACCAGATGAAACAGATGAAAAGAAAGCTCTGACCCAGCGGGAAGAAAGGTAGAGAAGATCTTTTTCAAACTTACTGAGAAAATGTGAAAAAGTAAAACTATTAATCTAAAGGAGAGAAGGCAAACATGATTTAATCCTCAGTACTTGAACATGAGCCAGATGTGAGAGACAGTAAAATGCCAGAAGATGAAAAAAGAAAGCACTTCCTAGAGTTACCATTTCACTTCTGAGGACCTCATTGGGGAATCAGAAGTGCTTTAAATGAGAAATGATTGGAAGGAGAAAGATTTGTGGATCCCTCTGCCTGTTGTAATATCATGACCTAGTTAAGAAGAAATATGACAAGTGTGATACCAAGGACTTCTGTTCTAATCTCCTGTAAAGGTCTAGCCAAAGTGAATGAACTTTTTATTCACTCTAGAAAGTCAGCAGAAAAAAAGCTATCTAAGAAACAAAGAAAAAGCAGTGAGAGACAAAATAATTTCTCATTAGCAGATGCAAACTCAGTTAAAGAAAATTAACATTACAAAGCAAGACAATTATTCATATGTTGTAACGCATGTTCCCTCCCTTAATCCCTCCCCTCTGACTCTTCCTGACTGGCTGATGTGAGTCAGCACCGCCTCCCAGTCCCACGGATAAAAGCCCAGCGGGACCCGGAACCAGCGCTCTTTGATTCCAGCCTCCATGGTGCTCAAATCCTCCCTCGCCTCTCCTCTACCCTCCCCCATTCCCCAGTCCCCCTTTCTTATCCTAATAAAACGATTAGAAACCTGGAATGGAAAAGCTGCCTTTCTCGAACTGCTACGATTCTGCAAGGATCACATCTGAGAGAGCCTCACAGCCTGCAGCCACAGAGAGCCCTCCCAGTGTGAT
>VZRM01005554.1:158989-177850 GCA_013397955.1 Grantiella picta
AGCTGCGCCGCCACCCACGCTGCGCGGGGGGGGGGGGGGGGGGGGGGGCCGTTTCTGAGTCCGTGCCACTGCATTCATATATTAAAATTCTCAAAGAGAAAAGAGAAAATGCTTAAACCCAAATATTTTGTGTTCAAACAGACTCAACATCAGCACAAAACTTGGAACAGAGATGTCAATTGTGAAATTATATGTCAAGATGGCATACGAATAGAGATCTGGAGAACCATTGGATACGTATATAAGTGATTAGATTCAGGTCATGATATGAACAGGAGAAAAAAAACCCAACCACTGCAGCAGTGCAAAACCCTCGGGCAGCCCCCTCCNTTTTATCTCTGGGGATGGGAGGTGGTCCTGACTCACATCCAGTCAGGAGGGGTCAGGGTGGCGGGGTCAGGGTAGGGGAGGACGCATCACAACAAACCACCATCTGATGTATAGTGCAATATTACAAGTCCTTTTTAGATTCATCTGCCACCTTTGAAAACTTCACCCTAAATCTCCCATTCCCTGATAAGTGAGAATCCATTAATTTGATCTGAACAATATGTACATGCACAGAAGAATCCCACAAGTACCCACATGAGAAATCATAGGCTAGATATATCCAACTGCCATCCCAAACAATACTTTCCAAAAACCACACAAATATCCAAATATCTACCATATATAATCAACTGCAAATTTGAAATTTAGCAGCTCAAGTGAAATATGGCAGGCAGGCAAAGAGTAACAAAAAAATGGTAATATCTACTCTACCACCCCAACCACAAGTGAAAGGAAAACTTTCAAAGTCCAAAATTAGAAAAAACAGTCACTGAAATCTGAATTTATATATGGAATTCAAACACTTAGAATTTTCTTTCATGTGGAAAATACTGACCATACAGAATCTAGAAGACTTCCTACAGGAGCCAAGACTGATTTACATCCTTTAAAAACTGTAAGTTACTAAAGTTAAAGAGCAAAATTTATAAATCACCATCTATTCCCACATAGGAAACATGATTACTGTTAACAAGAACATTATATTTCCAGTTTACAGTGCAATTTAAAGTAAGTGTAAGAAGTTCTTAAGAAGAAAAATTATGTCACACAGAAAAAATATTTTGGGAAATTAAATTCACTGAAAAAAGGGACATCGTGCAAATGAAAGAGAGACTAGTGAGGACTTTGGGATTTGTCTTGAAATTGCTTGCAGCTGAAATAAATAAAAGTCTGTTAGGAGACAATTTTTTTCTGAATCTGAAGAAACAATAGAGAATAGAAAATTAAGGAAATAAGAATAAGGATTTAAAATATATACTGGAAACTTTATTTTCTTATTCTACTCTCTCCATCCAGCCACATGCAAAAAGAAGTAACCATTTCAGCAGGAGAAACTAATACAAAACAATTTTCTCTCACAGATTGCAGAAACTCTCAAAATTAGGCAGTTTCAGTGAATCTTTTTTACTGCTTCTCTAGCTGAAAAAAGGAGGGGCAAAAAGGAAGAAACTGCTCTGAAAACAATAGCAAGCTTTTATTTTGTTGGAGAAATTCAGACAAGAATACATCCTCTCAAACCTCAAAACCTATTTTCAGTTACAAACATTTCATCTAAAACTTGCACCCTTTCCCCCCAGCAGTCAGACCACTGGTTTAATTAGGGCCCATAATCACGCATCCATTTTGAGTTCATCTAGTTTTTGTTAACACAATCCTAAGCCTCGTGAACACCGAAAATGGCTTTAAATTTTAAACCAAGCTGACTGATTCAGAAATATATGATAAAAACTTGAAGTAAATGTCAGACATCAGGATTTGTTCTTCTCAGGAACTTAAAAAAATTCTGGATTGGTTTTGATGTTTCCAATTTTAATTTCAATTCCAGTATTTAGCTTCATTTTTGTTAATGCCATTCAATATTGATTGAATTCCTACTAGTTACAGAAAAATAAGAGAAAAGCTAACCTTGCACTAGTCATAGATGCAAGCAGTTGAACACAGATGCATGTATCACTTTTCTTATCAAGATATTACTCTCTTTAGAGCAGCATTTTCTTACACTGATATACAAATTCTGCTAATCAGAATGCATGGACAGCTCAGTGATTTTTTTTTTACATCATATACCAACTTACATCTACCCAAATGTGCAGATGCAGAAATGCACACATGTATGCATCCAAACACATACTGAGAATCCTTCTGTTGTTCAGAACAGCATTTCTTGCATATGAAGGGCGAAAAACAAACACAAAGCATCTTTTCCATATATGTGGGGAGAAATGCAAAAATAAGAATTAAACTCACCCAGTAAGCATCAAAACAAAAGCCAAGATTAAAATGTAGATATCTACGATCTCACAACAGTCCAACACATTAATTTATCACTGCTGCTCTGACTTCTGAGCTTTTTTTTGTTCTCCCTATAGCCTTAGGTTACATGAAGCACCTGTACAACAGATGGCAAAGCCGTGGGCCACTGCCTTAAAGACTCACAGCACAGGGACCTGTGGCCTTCTCCAGACATCTGTATAATTAGCAAGGGAATTTCCACCAAAAACCAAGGAACCGATTGTCTAATTGACTAAAAAGGGGCATGTTTTCAGGATGTTTTCAGTGAAAGATGAAGGAAAAATTGTAGATTCTACGATGTAGATTGATCATCGTAGGAAAAAAACTGAGATACTTTAACAGTGATGCATTTTCTGTGGCTACTTTGGCAGGAATAACCTTACAATGGAAAACAATCAGAAGCAAGTGACAAGATGAACACAGGCAGGTCTAGATCGCTCATGGGATACAAAAAGGAAAACTGTAAAACTTATACAGGTCTCAAGCTACTTTTTAATCCGTCTCTATTTATTAGAATTCTCTTATAATTCATGAAATTTTGAATTATTCTGATTCACTTAGAAAAGAAACCAGAAATTCATATATCATTTTCCATTTTTATAATGTTATGCACAGAACAGACCTACCCCTTTACTGGGTCTCACTTGGCAAAGTAACCATATTTCAGCAACCGCACAATCCAAGCCTGCTATGACGCCAGCTAGTGATTCTGCAGCATATTTTGTCTCAAAGTCAAAAAATGCTTACAGGCTGACAACTTTGTGCTCCTATTCTTGTAACAGGTGAAAAGGCAGAACAACAGAAAGCTGTTCAAAGAGCAACACACATAGACAGGGATTTGCTTGCATAAGGTATTTATCAGGAGATCGCTCAGTAAAATGTAATAAACCAAACCTGTCCATTTTTATTTCTACAACTTGTGGGGTTAAAAGATTGCTTACTCCGTTGCATACTCTAACACCTTTTCAAAGGATTTGAAAGTTTGTGCAAACTCAGACCTGTTCTGAGAGTATAGCAGCTCTATTAGACAGCCAAAATCTATGATACCGAGCATTTCAAACCAATGCTTTGTAGCTTTAAAAAAATTAACATTTATCTCAAAACTCCCTTGACAGTTTCTCATTGGAAAAACATTACACTTTTGCCCATTTTATTTTTCCTTCATATATTTCTGCTTTCTTTATTTACTGCTCTATATCACATGAAAAGTAGGAAAAGAAAGGGCAGATAAAAAGAAACTGCAGCAGGAGAAAAAGGAGCAAACACACCAGAAAAGCTCTCTGTTTTAGAAATTTCCTTCTCATTAAGAGAAAATCCATGGAAAATTGGAGCAAAACAAAATTCAGTTCGTTTTTTGTATCTTAAAATACTATTTCCATAAGTATTACTCAGGGCCATAGTAACAAGTTATATCAGTTCAAATGGTGCTAAAGTACCAATACAGAATTAAACAAGGGTCACAAAAAGTGTTCAATTATTATCATTATTTTAAGATTTAATACTCAAAAGAAGACCTACCTTTTCCCTCAGTGTTGCTTACAATTAGAGACAGAACACCAGACAATGCTCGTAACATTATGAATGACTAAATAGCTGAAAGGGCAACCTTTGAAATCAGTGACACAGACCTCCAAAAAGGTCTATAAAAAAGAAACCTCAAATTAATTGATCAGTACATTAAATCATTTTACTGGAATGTCTCAAAATTCATGACTTTGCATAACAACATGATAACACTCAGGCAAAGAGGAAGAAAAGCTGAAAGAATGCCTACAAAGAAGCTTCTTTTCTATCAGACATTACATATAGACAGAAAAAAAAAACTGCATAGTGCAAAAATGAGTACAGAAAAAATACAGTCTTTCTCCCATAAGCAGTATTTCCTCACATAACCAGATGCTCTGAAGTCTCCAAAACGGAGCACAGGTAAGGTTTTCTTTATCATTTATACAAATAATTAACCAAGTATTAAGTAACTTCATCTATATTCTAGAAATACAGTGTTTTGACATGACCTCTGAAATAGAATGTTCTATGGGAATGCACCATCTATACCCCATACCCAACCTGTACTGTCTGCAATCAAGACTACCCAAATAAATTTGGTATTAAAAAGCAATCTGCTTAGTGACTCAACAAGCTGGGGGAAGGTGAAGTTGTCTGAGTCACAGGAAAAATTCAACACTGAGCGGGCAGATTTTGTTTTATTAACTACAACTGCGTAGGATTTAATGATCTCAATGAACCCTCTCTTTATGAAATGAACTCAAAAATCTTCCTAAAACAAGAACACACACACATCTGTCAAAAGGTAATGAGTATATGTACTGCAGATATGCACGTATACATGAGGTGCCTGTATTCTGACGAGTAACAAAAAAAGATCCCAAAGCTATAAACATAGTTTTGTGGGGTGGAGGGTCCAGTTATGTTCTTGTCCTTGCTTGAGATACATCAAACCAGAAGAAATGGCATAAAGAGAGTGTACAAAAATTAGGTTAGAGGGGATGTCCACAACAAGGTGCTTGCTATCACTTTGGCATTACTGGATTGAAGCAGGTAGAGAAGAATAAAGATGTTCGGTTTCACTGAAGAATTCAAGACATTTTAAAAACAGTGGTGCTGTATTCTTCATGGATAGAATTTCAATGACCTTGAGGTTTTGGGAAATCCTAAGCTTAAGTTCCAGAATTATTTTTCTTTTCTAATTGAGAAGATGTTAAAGCAAGTCTGCTTACTTCTAAACTGGACAAAGTTCACACAGCTACATGCTGGGTTTTCCCCCCTCCCCAAACAAAGGGTCTTTCTTTCAGAGAAAGTAATAATAAAAATAATTTGATTGTTTTAATCAATTAGACAGTTACAAAAATCATTTAAAAATACAGTTCTAAACGTGAAGTTAATGTCACATTCATGATTTATTGATGAAAGTATATAGAGGACTACTACAGCTTTCCCACCAAATCTTAATGATAAACTGCACCTCTTGCCTGAAACCACATTTCCAGTATAGCATTTACTCATAATGCAAACATTGCAAGGAGACTATGCTTTGACATGGAAAATTGGAAGAGCAGGGCAAGAAAACCCATTACCACAAAAAAGAAAGTCTTCCATTTACAATGTTGGACTGAGTCTCAAAAAACCTACTTCATACATATGCCACAGGATTTATTCCCCACATCCCCACCCCTCTGTTCTCAACAGTTGCTCTGTGTTTGTTCCTAACCAAGGAGAAAGACTGATACTTCTCTCAGTTGTCTCCAGCTCACAAGACCTCCTTGGAAAGAGTGATGAAAAATGGAATGGAATTCTTCAGTACAGTAATAACCTCTTCTAGTGGCTCAATGCATCAGAGAAATGATACTTCTTTTAACATAGTGTAGCCTAATACCATACAAAACATTCCCTCAGCCCTTTTCACAAAGAGGAAAATAAAATATGGGATTAAAACCTACCAATATTTCACACTCAATTGCACAGCAATTCCTGCAATAAGGGACAGTGAACAACCATAATAAAGCTTACATCAGCTGGGACATGCAAGTCTACCTACATCTCTCCAGATTCCCTAAAAGGCTTATTTTGACTCAGCTAACTTCAACCCTGTCACAGCCACTCAGTTTGTTATTACTTGACTTTTGCCTAAAATGCCAACAGCTTTTGATATAAAACTTCTGTAATTTCTGAGAGACCTATTAGGAAGTAAACACCCTTGGCCCACACATTTACAACAAAGGATGCAAGAATAAACAGCCAAAAAAATGATGGTTATGTTAAAGATTACTTACATTATCATAATGTTCAGCAACTTAACATATCGAAAGAAAATTAATACAAAAAATCAATAGAAATCAAGAAACAGTTACAAAACATTGTTCAAGATACGGCAAAACTCTTCTATGAAAATATAATTTAAAAGAATGGATGAAAAAGATTATTAATATTCTGCTTCCAGATAGAAGATTAATAATGAGCAGTTACATCAACAGCCTTCCTCCTTCCTTCCTCCAAATCACTCTTGCACTGGCAATAGATCTAGTCCAGGTTGATTAGGAGATCGTTTAAACAAGGCAGATACTACCCTGAACAGTCCTGCCACTCTGAATGGGGTTGTGACAATATGAGCAATTTTGGTAAATAAATCATTAAGGAAAATGGGCCAGAAAATATGTAAATGGCTACTACTTCTACATACTGTATGGCAATAGCAATAAGCATACAAAGAGGCACACACTATACGTTTATCTGATGGTATAATTTTCTTTCTTAGTGCAGATGAATGATCCAAGTCACATAAAACCATAGTACTCATTAGCATTTTGTTGTGGTATGTTTTCTTTAAATTATGTGCATGGAACAAGTAATAGTGAAAGCATTTTTGTTATCAGGGTGAAAAATGTAATGTGCGTATGCACCCACATTTCTATAGGAAAAAAGTTACTTTTTATGTGGGAGAAGTATAGCAGTCTTATGGTTCTTTTCCACCTTGAAGAAAGAGAAACACATCGTAAGAAAAGCCTCACTGAAGCTTCTCTGCAGGATGAACAAACCAGTCCTTCATGCTCCACAGGTAGCATGTTAATCACCTGCTGCAAGCGAAGGCTGAGCAGCTCTGATCGATGTCTCTGGAGAGCACACTCCCCAGCAAGGACAGCGCTATAAGCTGTGAGAAAGCATTGCTCATGGGCTGCTCCAAGGCACATTTTCAACATTTAAAATCCCAACTATTTCTCTTGATGAGACTGCTTTACAAGAAGTGAAATGGAAAAACAATAAAGGCAGAACAAAAGATGAATTAGAGCAATTATTATTGAGAAAATGATGACTCAGATTAGCTTATTGATGAATGACAAAAGCTTGATAACTGAACTCGTGTCTTCACTTTGTTCAGTGAATTTGTGGCAGTTCAGAGGCTGTTCGGCCCAAATCAATTTATTAGGAAATGAACTTTAATTATTTGTTTAAAATCAATGCAACTTCAAAGTTCATTCTAACAGCTTTCCAGTATACTAGAGAGAAAAAGGTGAAAATCACTGTACTGCTGATAGGCCAACTGATTCTCAAATCACAAATATACAGAGAGACTTAAAAAAATGTGCATTTTTAGAAGCCCCCAAATAATTTCTGTGTGAGACACTGGAATATATGAGAGAATTACACAAACACCAACAAACACAAGATATCACTAATAGCAACAAATACATTGTCAAGTCCAGGATCAAGCATAAGTTGTCAAAGGTCATACTTACCAATAAAAGGGCTCAGTTGGAAAGCTCTGGTAAGGCAGAGCTTAAAAGTGTACCTCCAACAGGACAACTAAGATAAAAGGCAGCATCCATTTCAAAAGAGCAGCAACCCACTGAAAATGTTCCTTGATAACAATGAGACTTGGCAACAGGTGCTGAGACGAAGTTTTAACTACCCCAAAAGCACACCAAATCAAGAAATAGCGTGCCATAAAATATTGTGGTTTTTTCCTAGTTGCTCTGAGTACAGGGATTAAGAATTCCTGCCAATTTATGCTTGTTAGCCAAAGAGGCTCTAAAAACTCAATTTGTAAACCCATTATATTTCTGCACTCTGTATCCAGTTACATCCACCAATGTTGTGTCCTACACAACGTTCATCTTTTATTTTGTCCTGTGTTTCACCAAAACACTGCTGCATGTAATAACTCTAAACTTCACCTCTGAAGTAATACTTAACTTGCTAAAGGACAGCAGCTTTGGAACTGAATACTGCAGTAGCTGCAAATAAGTTCATCTGAAGCATATAAAAGACTGAGGATCTTTTTCTTGTGCTTCTTGGCATCAATGAAAAATTAATTCATAGTTCTTTTCCTGAGAATATGAATAATCAAAGTTATAGGACAGAAAATCTTTGCCAAAGCAACTCCTCAATTTAACCTCTGCTCAAGTTTGTAATGGAAATAAGTTTGCTCAAAAAAATATACCATCCTCCCAACTACTAGAGTTTTCATGAAGCCTCTACTCCCCACACTGAAGGGGAAAAAAAAGTAATTGCAAAGGAAGTAGTAAAAATCTTTTCTTTACCTTCCTTCCAAATTCAACTTGCAATAACAATAACTTTATTACAAAACCTTTTCTAAGTATCAGCTGAAAACTATCCTTCCTCCTCTTTCATCCTGCCTCTGTCATTTTCTCCATCTCATAATGCAGTTATTCTGCATGATTCATAGCTATCCTGTGATTATTTTAACATCTATGAGAACTGAGTTGCACTGAGAAGCAGTCCACCTAAAAGAGAGTTGTTTTTTTGTCTATTTGAGAGAGTTTTTGTTTGTCTATTATTTCATGTGGCATTTTGTCTTTCACAGAATTAGGACTGCATGAGCAGAATCCAAACCTATAAGCAGGTTTAAAAAAAGTGGTTAATATCTTCTATCCATGCAGAGTCATTGTTTTTTTAAGGTCATTCCTTTCCCCATACACATAAAGGGAAATGTGTTTTGAAAGATATACTGTTGTCAGGTATCCTTTTCTATCCTTGTTCACTGTTGAATTTTGGCTATAAGTTTCCTTCTCTGTCCCAGATTGGTAGATGCACATAACACGTAACAGTGGGCAAGGGGTTTGTGCCTAAGAAATTAATAGTACTTTGAAAGTATTCATCAGATTTTATGCCTACCCTGGAGAAGAATTTCCCATTTCACATATTGAGAAATCAAGAATGAGTGATCAAGTCACTTGTCTAAAGTAACTCAGTAGTAATATCAAGAACAGAATAAAAATTCTTTACTATATCCATTAGGCCATATGCTTCATATCAACAGTCAGTATCAACAGAAACTCCTTTCGCTACTTCTCCTGTCTAATGAATCTTCCTGATAAGCCTGATACTAAGTTGTCCCACTACAGAAAAAACAGATTATTTCTTTTGTGCTAATGAACTGCAATCTTGACCTGAGATGACAGTACTCCATGAACAGAAAGCGTTTGGATTGTTTGCCATCTGTTCATTTATGAATTATTTCAAAGGGAAAATCAAAAACTAATCTAAATGAACAATTTTGTGTTTTGAGTTCTGTAGGTCATTTATCGCCGAAGATTTAAGATATTTAGGCTATAGTAACTACCACATTTTTATTATCAAATGCACAGTATAAAGAAATGTCATTTTCAATACAAAGTTTCAAATACTAAGAACCACAGACACTTTTCTAGATGCTAAATGTCTGCAGCTCTCCCTGATTTCCCAGGAGCAGTTTGTAATCAAAAATCTTTTGACTTTTTAGAAAGATAAAAGTAGCAGCAACAAATCAAGTTACAGTCTGGGGATCCAATGATCTGCTCAGGAATTTGCAAGGTCACCATTATATATTTTTCAGAATTTTACCTGCCTATTTGTTTATTCCATTTATTTTCTGATTCTAGGACATTTTATTTTTGTTATAGGCACTATGCAGAGAGGTTTAAAAACAAGAAAAAGAAGAGAAATGTATTCTATTTGCTCTACTCTTCAATATTATTCTTTCACTCTTGCTTAATGAGTAACATAGGTACCTTTCTTGAAGGCAAGAAATAAAACAGCTACTATTTGAAAATGTTTCCTAAAAAAGGACACTGCTTATGAGTATTCAAATAGGACAGACAGCCCAACATATTAATTCTGACTTTATAATTAATGGGACCTCTGAAACACAATTGCAAGAGTTAGACAAGGATGGTGGTATTCTCCCAGAACCTGGCACCATTAGTAGGCCATTATTCTAACATGAAAAGGCTAGGGCACTGTGAAGTATTACACATTTACTGATATCTTTTGGTTTATCAACCCACTTTGAATAACAGATGTAGAAGTGGCACTTACACAGTAACCACTACAACCTGAAACAAAGTTACTGACCAAGGAAATTTAGTCTTGGGAGAAAAAATCCTGTAGCTTTCAGTTCTAGTTCTCTAGAACCAAGTATTCTTTAGATTAAAGGGCCCAAAGAAGGATATTAATACTGTAAGAGTAATTCTAGCACCAATATTTTGATCTACCAATAGGAAATTAAAAGACAGAAATCATAAACCAAGGGTAAAATCTTGAACTGATCAGCACAGCAGCAGTTAGGATGCTTCACTCGTTCTATTTCAAAATTTAGTTCCAAGACACTGAGTGGCAGTCAAAAATTTAGTAGAGCCAGAGAAATCTAATTACTATGTTGGGTAAAAGAGGAAGACATTAAGTAAAAGTATTGGAATTCCAATTGATCAAGGAATTTAATGTGACTTCCAAGACTAGTGTAAAATGGTGGGAATTTGTACTTCTAACAAGTTTGACAGCTAGCTCACCTCTGTGAAACTGTGTTTTTGTATCTGAATGTCAGGACCCGCCTTAGTGACTCTGGATACTGAGCTAAGCTTGCTATACTGAAGAAGGCAACCACCTGAAAAACACAATGGAAATTGTTTCCTTTGTTGTCATATTAATATGCTACAGCTAAAACATTCCACAGAGCAAACAAACTGTCTTTCATAATGCTTTTGGAAATAGCTGAGGCTATTCAGAGTTCAATCATGCTGCCCAGAAGCTGAAATTAAGACATGCCTAGATTTGGCGGTTTAATTCAGACTAAGAGGTTATATAGAAATAAATTCTGGAAATCAATTGGTAATCAAGGTAGAATGGAAAGACCATGCAGGCAGTTTCATTTCATGGAGAGAATGAAGGGACAACTTGCTTAATAGTGTTTCTGTTTTCTCTTTACCTTAGGAGTCCTAACGTAGAAGCTCATTGAACAATTCATTATTCCTTCACTTTATTATTATAGCCTGACATCTTTGACCATTAAAAAGCATTTATCATTATGAATTGTGAAGTGATGCAAAATGAAGCAATGATGCATTTCCAACTTGATAACCAGAACAGCTGGAAGAAATAATGGTGGTCAGACTGTTATTCAAAGGCCTGAGTCTTTAATGATCAAAGGAGAATATTATTCCCTTTCATTGGGCTTTTCACTCTTCTCTTGGGGTAGTTAGGGATGAACAATCCAATGCAAGAGTCCATTAGATTTCCTTATAAAATGTAACACAGCGAAAACATGAAGTTGCTGCTTAACCCCACTGTTCACAACATGCTCTGTTACCTCCCTGCTTCTCTTTGAGAAACAGGACAAAAGCAAAAGCACATTTTTTTTCAGTGCTTTGATAGTTGAATTTATTTATAAAATTGAAATGCGTGTGTCAAAGTTCATACATCAAAATGGAGAAAAGCAAAGGAAGTTCACTTCTTCAGAGGAAAAAATGTGTTCAAACATACATTCAAATTCTGACACACCTCCCTGAATTGAAAGCACTGCAGAGAAACTATTTATTCCCTCATAAAATATAATGTTTTAATGTGAGCTTTCCCTCATCTTCATCTATCTCAGTTTTCTTGCACACTCCCAAATAAGTAACCGGACTCACATTAAAAAAAACCAAAACTGTTATGTAACTATTTTAATTACTTTTTTTAAAAATTAAACACCCTGAATATATTATAACGGACAATGAAAACAAATTGAAACAAGTATGCACATTCCATACTTCTTATGTATGTACAAGCGTAGGATATTTTCCCCACATTTATTCTAATTCTAATTAAGTCCTCTTAAAATCCCTGCTTCCTAATCATGCATTCCCTTTCCAAGCTTCCTAAGCAGAACACTTAATTCAAGTGACACCCATGTGTCTCAGTTCTTTTAATTTTTATTGTTTTTTGACATAAGCAGTACTAGATCCTAAATGTATAAAGCTACACAAAGACATAGAACATCATATTTTTGTTGTTTGCATATTTTATCTGCATTTCATTTAAAGCTACGGAGCATTAGCATCTACATTAATTTTCAATTAACTGAAAACTATTGCCAAGAAAACAGGATTTCTGGCAACTCAACAGGACATGATTTTCTCAATATCCAAAAAGTTCCTACTTAGGTAACTATCTTTTAGCTTTTATCAGTATACTAGAAGTTTTTCCTCTGTTTTTCTTTTAAGACCACACTGCACCTGTGACATATTTCCTTAAGGCACAAATCTCTTCTGAAACCCAAGTAACATTTTAAAGAGTAAACAAAGAAACTTCCAAAGTATATTCCTTACACTAGCATCTATCCAACAACCTTTCAGAGGGTATCATCCTGCAGGAAGGCCTCACTGGCAGTTTTGCTAGTTAAATGGGAAATGTAATATCTGTAGCTCATAGAGAGAGAGGTATGTACATAGTTTTGTGCTTCTTTTTAGCATTATACAATACACCAGGGGAGGATGGGATTTTTATGTCAAGGACACACCACAACTCATCCTTTCTCTTCACAAAGCTCTAACATTATGTTCCATACCAGTTGATAGCAGTTCAGGCTAAGGATAGGAAATTGTTCCCAGAATGAGACTTCTAGAACTACCAAGCAATTCAAACTGGATTGACTATCTTGACAACCTACCAGTTGGTCAGCATAGACAGTAGTCTCGGTAAAAGAAATCATGGTACAATTCATTGGCCTCTGACAGGAGACCACACCTGGGATACTCTAAAGGGAACCTTCCTGAAATAAAACAGATTAAAGGGTCTGATGAAAACAGTTTTTTCTTTGGATAGAGTACCCTCTTCTAATGTCAAGGGCATCATATAGTAAGTTTAGACTAGACTTAACCTGGGAAAAAAATGTATAAGATGTCAATCCACAAGATTCAAAAAATTTACTTTAGAAAATGCTTATTCCACGTATTAAAATATCGAGATGCAGATGAAGTATTTTCTTACTTATTAACTTATTTCTAAGTTAGTGATGGTTTTCACATTTCACCTCCTATCTCCTCAAAAAACGATCCCACATTTTAAAAACTATGCTCATAGCCAAGTAGCTTCCAGAATATTTCACGCAATACGACTTTTTTTTTGTCAAGTCATGGGTGCTCTTCAGGACAGATTATCATACAATCACTGAAACACTGAGGGTCATAAGTACCTCCAAAGATGGTAACTTCCTGGGTGACTTCCCTGGGCAGCCTGTTCTCTTGCAGCTGCAGCTTCCAGCCAGTCTGGGCACTCCCTGAGGGTTTCCCAGCCAGGCTCTGAGGGTTTCCCAGATCAGGAAACCTCCCCGTAGGCTACTATTCCCCACTCTGTTGCAGGACAGGCTGGCTCTGGAGCAGTTAGAGAGAGTAAGTAATGTAGGATGTCATGACAATATACTTATGAATATACAATAGGAATATAATATGCTTGACAAAGAATTCCAAAATAATTTTCAAATTCCATTTATTAAGGCAACTTGAAAATAAAAAGGGCCACTTTTGAATTTAACCTTCTGCATGGGAAATTTGTCTTCCTCTTTTCTGGGGGAAAGAACCCACCCAAAACTAGTATACAGATACTCAAGTTCTGTCAGTCGTTAGAATTAAAACAGACACTTTACTTGCTGCCAAGGAAAGTCTTTCAACTTTCATGGCAGAGGCACAAAATATTGGACTGTTGTCACTTTATGTTATTTCTTCTCAATGATTTAAGCTACTTTATAAGCTCCTTAGATCAGGATTTGTAGCTTTAATACCAAATGTCACACAGAATTATAGTCTGACATACAAATGTTAATATAACAGCAATTGACCCTGTAGGCATCTACAAATTCTGATCTATCAATGGCTGTCAACATGAGTCAGTACTAAGAGCACACTTGGCATAAGAAATATTTTCTCAACAGGTTGAAAAATACTGCTTTTCCCCTTTGTCTTCTTTTTTACAGCTCTAGGTTCCCTCATCCTCTTTACACCTAATTTTGGAAAGGGTCTTCAGGGATTTCTTCTAGAATTTCTAAGCCTCCTTATTCCCACAGGCAAGTTTCATCCAAATTTGCACTGAAGTCTGTATGAGTTGTTGTACACTGAGGTCTTATGTAGCCATGCATCTCTGTGGCAATACATGCAAACAGGAAGAAAGTTTGCAAACACAAATTCTTCTCAACAAGTACAGGTGAGAGTTTCAGCAAATGACTAAAATACTTGGCAAATTAAAGTACCAACCTTGCTGGATTAAAACAGAAAAAATAACAGTAATGAAGTCATGGGACAGAGTTTACCTGGTCCTGTTTATGAGCACATCAATGTCTGTAAGCTTTCTGCAGGTCTAATACAATTGTTTAAATCATGTATTATCCCCTCCATCCAAAAAGACAGTAGGAATTCCTCATCAGGTTGAAAAATCAGCTCAAGGTTTTACTATGTGGAGAAAAAAATAGCCTTGAATATGACCAGAGTGCTTCAATTAAAAGAAATTCTCCAAAAGCCAGGCTAGTAGATATGGTTGATATGCCCCCTATATTTCTGTAGAAGAAAACCTTTGCTAGGAATATTTCAGGCCAAAAAGTGCAATTATTCTTTGAGATGGTTTTGCGTTAGTTTTATGTTTAAGAAAAAGAAATTATTTTAGAGGACTGGTAGCATCAGAAAAACAAAGCTCTTTAAAGTGCATAGTTTTTATAGGATAATATATTTTCCTGTACTTTTTACTATATTTGTTCAACTTTCTGGATGTATAGAAAATTAAATACATTTCTTTCTTCATTAAATACATTCTCTCTCAGTGACAAAGTGCTAGTAATGGAAAATGAATTTTTCATGAGACAACACTGCTGAGGCTATGACAGGATCAAACTCTTCCCCTTGAGCTCTGCCAACGTACCTTAAAGTTTTCCTCGAAGCTCTATCCCTTGGAGTCAAATTGTATAGAAATATACAAACTGTTTCAAAAATGTTCTTGCCTTATGAATGTTGAGAAAGTTCTAGTTAAATGTGCAGGAGCAAACCAAACATCTTTAAATGCTCTGCAATAACTATCAAACAATTTCTTTTTCTTGTAGTTATTTTTTTACTGATATGTTCTGAAAGCCTCAAAAAAAGTTCCACTATCCCAACAAGTACTTAATTTTCTTAAAAGCATCAGAAAGAAAAAAAATCACAAACCTTTTATCTAAATTGCCACATTTTTTTTCAGTGCCAAAGATCCAGAGGAGATATTTAGCTATGTCAGAAACAAAGAGATAAACATATCTTGCTTCAGGCTTTTGGACAGCTTACAATTTTTCCTCTCAAATACATATATTTTTAAATAGATTTGTAGTCAGGCCTGCCTTCTAGCAGGAACTATTCAAAATTTATATTACTTATTAAAGACATTGCAATTGCTAAAGACTATCTGATGACTTCTGAGCAGTGAATGATGGGCTTTAGACCATTTAATAACATGCAAGTTCATTCCCCACATGTGATTACAGCAGTGAGCCAAAGGACTCTATTTACCACCAACCTGGGTACAGTTCTTTTCCAGGTCACCACAAAATACCTTAGTGTGGCATAGACAAAGGAAATTTTCCAGCCATGATTCTGGACAACGTTTTTCAGCTCAAAGCTTAGAATGAGGTTTTTACACTCATGCTGCTTAATCTGCCAGCCTCTTAAAGCTTTTTTGTCCAAACTTTTGCATTGTTCTTTCTTTTAGCCCTATGGACTCAGAATTTCTGTTCTCCTTTTATAGTCTTCTATTCATTTGTTCAGCAAGTTATCATTTACCTACAGAATGTTCACTATGATTTTTGTAGACACTTCATCCATAAGTAAAACCCCTTGTCTACCTCTATTTCAAATTTGACTTCTCTCTGAGATGAAATTTTGGCCAGTCTGTCCAATGCATGACAGTATGACCGACAAATGAAATTCAACTAAAGCAATGTTTCTAGTCAATTTTCTTTTCCCCCAATTAACTGGAGTCTCTCCTCCCAGCCCATCAGATTACCAGACCTCTCTCCAAAGCTAGAAGCAGACACTATGAACACACAACTGTTACATAGATATGAGGCAAGTGATTTGTGATATTACCAGTAGCACACAGTGCTACATGCTTAATGTTCGTCCTCTTTCCTCTTACTGCCTCTGGCTTCACTTGCTGTGAAGGGTCAGCAACATTCCCTACATCACTTTGGTAGAAAACATTAACGTTCCTCTTTAAAAAAAAAATCAACTCTGACATCTACCAATATCTTTCGCTTAAAAAAAAAAATGCATTGTTTATGTGGATGCCCCATCCCTGTGGGTGTTCAAGGCCAGGTTGGACATAGATCTGAGCAACCTGTTCTAGTGCAAGGTGTCCTTGCCCGTAGCAGGTTGGTTGGAACTGGGTGATCTTTAAGATCACTTCCAATCCAGGCCATTCAAGGATTGTCTGATAACAGGCCACAGTGTGCTTTTAAACCAACAGCAATCGGTACTTTCTCCAGTTTTCATCACAAGAAATTACTTTTGAAGTATAAAATCTTCCTCCTAAGGACAAACCAATTTTTTAAACAGGCTATTTTGTAAAGGAGCTATGAAATTGGCCCGTTTGGACATATATGGAAGACAGATAAGTTGTTTTATAGAAGAATATATTTAAGATTTACATTTTTGGAGATATTATCACTGTTAGTATTATTAAAAGATTTCCTGTACCTGACAAAAATAATTGTATGACATTATTTTGTCTCTAATACAAGAGACTGGGCTGTACATAATCAAAATGTTCAGTTTCCATTTGTTTTTTAAACTTTTTCAGGTTACATTGCCCCTCAAATTACTCAAGTAAGCATTGTGCCGTAAGAGGCGGCACTGTTAAATTATTGCTTTCTCTCTTCTTGCTGGCCTTCATAAAAACATAGCCATGTAACTTGCACATCAAATGCAATTTCAGGTTTTGACCCCAATGGTCAAGTAGTTTAAACCCTGCTAAGGTCTTTTCATTATGGCATTTCCTGTAATCTTAATTATGCTGTAAGCTAGAGATTTGCTGATAAGCAGCATATCTATTAACGAGTTTAGAAACTGACACTCTGATCCAGATACAAAGAATTTTTTTGCCAAGCTACTTTTTTAGGTAGAGCCAAGTGAAACACTTTCATAGCTTAATACCCTTCCAACCAGCAAAGTGGTATTGTCTTGTTTGTCATACATGCATTCAAATTTTGGAGTTCTCAGGCAACAATGCAAATCTCAGAAAACACAGAGAAGGGGAAAGAAAGCAGAAAAAAAAAAAGAAATTAGAAAATTATTAATAGCTTTCTTCCAGGTGCCAGAGCATTTCATGGTTCAATTAATTTCAGCCGAACTTTTGAAAATTCAGCACTTTAAAAAGGCAATAAAATATTTAATGGCAATTGAAAACATGTCTACCTCTGTATGGCCAGCATAGATGGATTCCTAACCACTTCAGTGAACTCAATCTTTTTTTAAGGTAAAGTGCAAAAATGTTTTTACACTTTTTGTAAATTTGTGTAAGGAAAAGAAGCTTTGTAGAAAGAAGTGTATGGACACATCAAATAATTTTGATTATACTTCTGTCTGTGCTGTGGATTGAGTGCACAGCCCTTTGTAAGGTGAATAAACATAATTTTTAAGGCTTTGGCATGAGGGCACACGGCAGCTCCAGCTGTACACAGCAAAAGTTAGGATGCTCAAGAATTCTGAATCCCTGACTCCTTTTTGTTGTTTGTAAGATCTGACACAGTCCAGTGAGAAATGCCATAAGAAAGTCTCTATGTAGAAGAGTGGAAAAGGAAAGAAAAAAGTTTTATATTTTAAGGAGATAATTCTCTGAGGTGTAAATTCAGCCTCTGGGAACAAAATAAGTCTTGAGCAGAGATGAAGCAAAAAAGAGAAACAGCGAGAACATAATAAAGATGGATGGATAAGCACAGAATAAAGAGAATGGCTTTTGGAAATAAGCTATTTGCAGAAGTTGAATAGATTAACCTCTGTCATTAATACACAAATGGTGCATACAGAAAAGTGAATTCCTTTTATTGGGGTGGGAGGGGTGTTAGTGTGAGAATGGAATCACTCAGTAAGCCTGTACAGCAAAAGCTGCAGCAATTTTTAACACCAACTCTAAATAAGAGTTTTCCTATTCATTTAATGATAATTTTAGGTACTGTCAGGGTTTGACCCTGACTAAACGCTGACACTCCAGGTCTCTCTCACTACAGGAAAAAAAACTAGAAGGATACACATCAATCTCATGAGTCAAATGAGATAAGACATCGTCAGGAGGATGCACGAAAGAGGGCAACCAGGCTCCAAGCTTAAAGTTGCAAAAAGGTGTTTTAATTACCTAACAGATTTGGAGGATAGATGCCAGGCAAAAATAAACTTTTCATACAGTTTTTGTTCACTCCCCCCTCCCTCTTACGAACCTATAGTATTCACCCCGTTTCCTCCTTTACAATCAACAAGCCAGGTAGGGAGGCAGGGTGTAGGGTCTCTTTTCAGTCTACAGAGCAGATTCTCAAATTTATTCATCACCACAATTCTTCTACTACAAATACTCTTTATCTCATCTTGTTTCTCTCTCTCTCTCCAGACAGTTTTTCTACTCTCACCCCCACCCTTTCAAGAAGCAATCTCTGCACTCACCCCACCCCCTTCCCTCTTTCCAAACTATCAACACAGACAGGGGGCAGGTTGAGGGGTTCTCTGGTCAGTCCAATCAGGGAGA
>VZRM01005554.1:177973-194617 GCA_013397955.1 Grantiella picta
TCCTCCCCCACCTTCTTCACTGACCTTGGTGTCTCCATGCTGTTCTCCCTCACATATTTTCACCTCCACCTCCTCTTCCTCCAGCTACAGAGAAGTGAAAGAAATGCGTGCCTGCTTTGTGTTGATTTCTTCTTAAATATGTTTTCACAGAGGCGTAACCAGCACCTCTAATTGGCCCAAACTTGGCCAGCAGCATGTCCATCACCTTCAGAGCCATCAGAGATTGGCTCTGCTGGATTTGATGGAAAAACTTCCAGAACTTACACTCAGGACACACAAGAGCCATCTTTGTGCCACTCCCCACCCCTCAGACACCTCCCCAAGCCTACCACAACAGCTTCTGAGGGGTCCAAATTTCTCCTAGATGTTAAAAATATTTTACTGATGTTTTGGGCCAATCAAAACCATCACAGGTAATAGGTAGGCAACATTAAGAAACTGGATAACCTATGGTAGGCACAGCCTGGCTAATGGCAGGACAATCTGAAATGCCAGAAAACAATGTGCTACATATTCCAGTAATTTAAACCACTGTGAAGTATCATGTTCACTGCTGATAAAAGTAATTTTCAGAGATGTGATTCCTCTGTCTTCCACTTGATTGACAAAGAAATTCTGACTTGAAAAATTGGATTTTTTTTTAATACTCGCCACAACAGAAATTGATTCCCTTCCTACCCTCTTTTTTTGGTTCTCATTATCACCTTGTAAGCTGGAGATTTGCTGATAAGCAGACTATCTATTAAAAACGTCTTGGAGAGAAAAAAAAAAGAAAATCTGAATTCCATTTACAAGTATTCAATTCAAAACTCAATTAATATTTTGAGATAAAAAAGGAATATTTCAAATACTGACTAATGTCTTCTTTACAAAATAAACTTTCAGACACCCTAATATCTTGCATTTAGAAGTTCTTGGAATTTTTAAATAATGTATGTAATTCAAAACATAACTTTTTTGAAAATTACTAACTTTTAAAGGAAAAATAGTTAAATTTAGTTAAAAATAGTATTAAGAATGAATGACACAATATGTCTAAATTCAGGCATGAGGGAAGATCTGTTTTGGCTGATCCTGAAATGATCTTTTCCTTTCCATTGCTTTTCAATTCTGCCTTCAAACTGGATGTATTTTTTTCTTCCTTTTCCACTATATTGTGCTTATCTGATTTTTCAAACTGCAGCAGGGGAGCTACCCAGAGAATATTTATTTGAACAAGCTATTAGGCAAAGAGAAGAAAATGGTAAAAGGCTGAAATAACACCAGACACAAAATTAAGCTGTTATTCCTGCCCAGGGATTTTTAAATTTCATACCAATACTTTTTTAAATGTAGTAATTATCTCTCTCAGATGACGATGGGAGTGCTAGACCTAAATAAATTTTAAAATCTCCTTCTGTTGTATCTAAGCATGGAAGCAGATGCCCTTTATTTCAGTCATCAGACTTGCTGGTCAGAAGGTGAGGGGTTCCACCATATTTCTCATTCACATTTCCTGTGCAGAAGAGTTTTAACAGTCCTGACATGTCTTCAGTATACTGAAATCACTGTGCACACATGGCAGAGCTGATTTGCATGCATACACAATCAGAAATTATTTTCAGAGAAACTATCAGACTGTTATACATGAAACCTAGGGACCTGGTATTGCTGCTTATGAGGAATAACACCTTTAGGAGGATTTGCTAAGAGTCATCCAGAATGATTGTGGTACACATGTTTTACAGCACAGTTAATTAGAACCAAAGTCATACCCTTTGGCTGTTCTCATTACTGAACCAGAATACCAAGAGCAAAGGGCTGCCTGAAAGAAGAGCTGGAGGGGTTAGTAGTCCTGACAGACAATAAAGCTTCTATATGGCCAGGAAAACTGAAGGATATTAAACAGTGTTAAAGCCAGGCAAGAAGACTGTGAAAACAAATTGTGAGTTGTGAACTTCATGTAAAAAGTGGAAAAGGGAATGTGAGGTTTGTATGAGACAACTAAAAAGACAGCAGTTTGTGAAATATATAAGGGTAAGGACCAATCTTACTATTTTCAAAAGCTGAGATTAGCATAACATACTAGGTTGTAACTGCAATCTGAGAATAAAAATCCAAGAAGAAACTGTTGAAAAAATACAGAATAAGGCATCAACAAACCAGTAGGAATCTGCTAAGCTGAGAAAGTCACCCAATTCCAACTGTAACTTACACAAGACAGATTACAATATGTCATGACAGAGAATTCAAGATGATGCTAGAAATATACCTAGACAGAAAATCTGTGAAGCCCAGAAGTCAAAGTCCATATGAACAGCACATGGAACTACACATGCTATGACAATGCCAACAAAACCAATGCTCTTCTGTGCAAAAGCAGACAACCCACTCACCTTGTGCTTGATCAACATTATTCCCACTCCCATCACTTAGACATAAGAGCCTTAAACCAGCATGTGTCATCAAACCTCTTTTCATTGATCTTCCAAGGAATATCTACCTCCTCCTCTAAATCTGTATTCTCATGTTTCAGTCCTGCCAATAGTCACACAAAAAATAGTTCTTATCTACTTCATGAATCTCAATTGTTTTATGGTAAATATACTGTTTTAATTTTCTCTTAAATTGCATTTTTTCAGTAATCTCAGCTCACACAATTCCCCACAAATGGAACATCTTTTGTGTTACGTTTATCTTGGTAATTGTAACTGCGCAAGGACCAATAACCTGTCAGCTAAGTACACAAGAGAAAACTTTATTGTGTTTATGGGTAAAACTACGTAATTAAGATCTGTTTTGTAATAGTTCGTTATCATGCCTATCACTTTTGTAACTAAAGTGAGACCTCAGCTCCAGTGTATGCTCAAAAACTTTGAGTAAAGTCATGGAAACCAATCAGCTTGACAAAGTAGGAAGAAATTCACAATTTGGAAAACACTGTGCTCCAGCATGGAAACATGGAAACTTCCACTTAAATAACTGACCATGTTTTTAAGGAAAAAAAAACTCAACCATGTTGTACCAATATCTGACGTAAAACTTGGTGGGTAGGATACATATGGAAAGAGCTCTTGTTCCAGTGGTACGACACATCACTGAATGCTTTCTGGACATGGAGAAAAATACTCTCCTGGAGCTCTCCACAAATACCTTATCCACTTGACCCCACCAGGGATGAAAATCTTAAAATGGAAATAAAATATTTTTGCCTAAAGTTTCTTTCTATAAACACATTGTTTTAAAAAATTCTACCAGTCTGCAGTTTTCGTGGTGTTTACCTTCGTGATAAAACAACCTTGCAGCCTCAGGAGATAGAGCAAAATGTCCTAAAATCCATAATGTTCTTCTACACAGCAATCTATTAAACAGGACATAATTTTTGTGATGTTTGTGAAGTTCTCTTAAGCATCTCTTGTTCCCCAACCCCAAAACAGCTTTAATTCTTAAGGATGCTTAAGATAATATGAAGCATTCCCTTTTTCCTTTGTTTAAATTTCTTTACTGAAAAAGAGGAAAAAGAAAAGATTTCTTAAATAATTTACTTCTTTTTCCATCAGGAATACATCCAGCTTTTTACACCACAGTCAAAGTATTAAAACAAACAGTATCCTCCAAAATCATTGTAAGGTCCTGAGCAGAAGAGAAGTAAAATCAGAGATGGCAATCTTTCCCCTCACTCCCCACTGCAACATTTACTGCAATATCGTGGCAAAAGTATCATACTCTGTGTCACTGTATGTACACACTAGGGAAAGTTACAATTATAGACATAATTTTATATCAGTCAGTCTAGGCATGTTAAAAAATACAACTACAAACACACACAGAACAGTTAGTTCATATAAATACAGTTAATGTAAAATCACTGTCAAAATCCATCTGTAATTAAAACTCTTCAAAATAGCCTAGTGCCTCCTATGGTACACTTCCAGAAAAAAAAAAAAAAAGTTGTGTATGAGAATCTTTAAAATAGGTTTGCCTCTTCGAAAGAAACACAATCAAGCCGTACTTACATGCCAGAATCAAAAATTTATGTATATTTTCTTTACTTGTATTCAGGTTTCATGCTTTATCACTCCCAGGTGTACTAAATTTTAAGTTACAGAAATCACTATTTACCCACTTTTCCTACTACTACTCTGTTATTCTTGCCTTAGTCCAGTAGCTCATATTTTAGTAGAAGTAAAAGCAACTGTCACTTTCCAGGTTGAGATTGTACTCCTACTATTTTCCTTCCTAAAGTCCATTGGAAAATCACAAATATACTAACTCTGTTCAAAAAGATGACTTCTAAAGCAAAACTGAGAAAAGGCAGCAAATTTTCTAGTAAGTACTAACACCTTGAGAAGGAACACTTTTTTGCTATTTCTCCTGACTTGGTGAAACAATTCAGACCAAAACTGAAATCCCAGTGGTCTCAGTGAGGACCACATGATTCCAGGCAAGTCCCTTGGCCACACAAAGCACAAAGGGTTTAGCAAGGAAAACAGAACCCCCCCGCCATCTAAACACACTATATGATACACAAATGTACATCATACATGCAGTGTGACATATATGTGACACCCGTTGTGATTTGTACTTTATAGTACAAACAATATTATGACCATTCAACCTCTTCCAGATCAACCAAATGCTGACAGAAAAGCACACTCCTAGTAATTGGCTTTACAGGTAATTGTCCTTGGGTGTTTGTAGAGCATAGCCTATGATAAAACTCATTAATTCCATTCAGTGAAGACATGCTCTGTGAAACAAGGACACACCAATGTCAGAAACTCCCCAAGAAAAAGACTGTTAAAATACAGGTTCTAACACTCTTTTCTGAGTAAACAGCCAGCAGAAGATAAGCCTCTGAAGAGATGAGTACTGTGACAAGACTCAGAGAAATGTGACATTTGAATGTCTTCTCAAAGTTCATTCAGACTATGCAAACCCATTCTATTTAAACAGTTTGTTCCAAAGCGAACCTCACCACAGACAAGGTGTCTAGCAAACAAGACCTTCCATTTTCTTTGCCTGCAATTAATTAGATTTTAGAAGCAAATAAATTACAGTGAGCACTTTCAAAATTCAGAGGACTTGCACTAATCATGGAATCCTAAATAAGAAATATGAAAGAAAAAGGAAAACTCCTCTTTTGAAAGATTTATGGGCTGGGGTTTTTTCTAACTGGAAACCTAGTTTAGTGTACAAGTCTAAAAGCAGTTGCATTGCTCAGTTGAGTAAAACAACCTGTAGTGGTTGGTAAAGAGAATTAAGACCTTGTGGCATGTCAGGATTATACATTTGTGTAAGTAACTAGTGACAGCTAAAAATAACTTTTCTAACTGAACAGTGACTCTGATAGCAATAAATTCAGTAGTCTTCCCAACTCACTTTTACCTGTAGCTGGAGAGCCCCTAAATCAGAATTGTGAAATAATCTTTGTTGGTTTTTTTGGGTTTTTTTAATAAAGGATCATATCTGTCCTGGTTGCAGCTGGGATAGAGTCAATTTTCTTCCTAGTGGCTGGTAAAGTGCTGAGTTTTTTGCTTTTAGTATGACAATAATGCTGAAAACACACTGATGTTTTAGTTGTTGCTAAAAAGTGCTCACCTTAAGCCAAAGATTTTTTTATCTCCCAGTGAGGAAGGTGTGTGACAAACTGGGAGGGAGAATACTGGGGCACCTGACTCAAACTACCCAAAGGGATAGTCCGTAACATAGAATATGGTGCTCAGCATATTAGCTCGAGGGAGTTGGCTGAGAGGTGCTGACTGCTGCTTGGGGACAAGCTGAGCTTTGGTCTGTGGGAGGTGAGCAGCTGTATTGTGCATTACTTGTCTTTCTTGGTTTTTGTTTTTCTCACTACCTCTTTTTGTTGCTTCTCTTTTCATCACCAGTATTATTATAACTGTATTTTATCATATTTTGATTATTAAAATGTTTCTTATCCCACAGTTTTTCCCTTTTTCCAGTTCTCCTCCCCATCCTACTGGGGGCTGAGGTATGAGCAAGCAGCTGTGTGGTGTGGTAGTCGCCAGCTGGGGTTCAGCCAGGACCGCTAGTGAAGGGTAAATTATTGGCAAAGGGGAATAACTAGGAATGAGCTGGTAGTGGAAGTAACAGAAAATGAAGATTTGATTGGCTGAGGAAGGTCCATGTGAACATCATCCAATGTGCCTGGAAAAAGATGGCAAGACACTCACATATACTGTGACTCAATGGAATATACTAGAATTTCTTTACTAGAAATGCAATGCTTGTTTTTTGTATGTTTTAGAAATATTATGATAGAATCATAGAATGGTTTGGGTTGGAAAGAAACTTCACTGATCATCTAGTCCATTCTCCTGGAAGCCCAGTAGCAAGGAATGTTTGGTACTGCCTTTCTCTAAAGAAAAAGACCATGGCCAACACCATTCCTTTGATCAGTATTACGGAAAAAAAAATCCATGAAAATATAAATTATTTGTTATGTTTTTCCACTTTCTGAGTTGTTTGTCTCTCTTTCAAAAGGCTGAAGCTGGGTTTATACACATCCTTTACCTCCCATAAAATATGCTTCCAGTTTGTTAGGATAAACCACAAACAGCCAGAATATGAGATAATAAGACCTTTCCAATGACCGACAGTGAAAATTAGTTAACTGAATCATTATTCAGTCTGTCTCTTCATTCTTTAAGCTAAGACAGAACATGCTGATAAGCAGCTTTTCTTCTCTCCTATTAATATGGATAGTGGTACAATATTTAACTTTTCCTTAGCCCAATACTGCATTTGTGTAATAAGATCTACAATATAAATCAGCTTTTCCATGCTACATGTTTGTGGTTTGGTCTTTTTCCTTAAGCAAGTTAAATTCTATGGTGAAAAATTTCTGCACAGCAGCTTTTAAAGCAGAAAAAAAAAATTACCCTAAATTGAGCTCTGAAATCCACAATTATGGTGCCTAAAAAACAATTGAGATTCATAATAATGAGGAGTATTCAGTCTACTATAGTAGCAGCTACTACATTTCAAATGCTAAGCCAAATACTCACCTGCCCAAAAGGGATGTCAGGCAACTATTTTTAAAATCTTTGTCACGTTAAAATACCAATAATTACCACCCACTCACACAGACATTCTTCATTAAACTAGAAAACAGATTAACCATACTTCCCAACATTAGTCATGTGTCCAAAGGAAGATGAATACTAATCTCATGGTAGCATCTTACTGTATGGGTGTATGGTCAACTGTCAACAGCCATCATCACTAAAGACATGAGAAGGAACAAACAAATAAGAGTTTAGGTTGCTATCAATCACACAATCCCATTTATGCTGTCTTGGGGGTAGGGAAAATAAATTTTTTCTCTAAGGTGAAATTTCAAAGATGGAACAGTCCTTACCAACTATTGATCTGGAGGTGTAAAAGTAGTCTACCTGAAACAAACATTATTCACATCACCATGTGAAAATCCAAATTTAAGATTAGTAATATCTGAGAGGTATTTATTTTTGTTAAGGAGAACTTTTTACAACAGGCAAGATTGACAGAAACTGAAGCCCAGGCTGGCAGACACCTGGTGATCCAGAAAAGTGTCCAGTCACCAAACTGCTCAAGAGACTCTTCTTTTATCTCAATATTTTGAGATATTATTGGAACTAAAATTAGTCTTAAGTGGCGGTAATGGCAAATTTTTGGCAATTTTTTTCATTATTATATCTCAGTATCTTCACATAACCAGAATTAAAATGTACTATATGACACTGTTTCTGGAGCTATGTTCTTGTTCTCTGTCAAGAGTACTGTGCAGATCTCTGTTTCAAGTCATTAACTTTATTGGAATGAAAATATTTTAAAGCCTTTATCTCTCCCCTATTTTCTTTTCCATCCAAGTCTATCCCTTCCTTCCTATTCTCCAAGATACCATCAAAATGCTTAGCTATAAGTTCTTCATATTCCAAACATAGTCCTCTCCAAGTTATTTGCATCTCTCCGCTGCACTGCCAGCAAGGGGATTTTATGAGGACCCTTTCTCATCACTGCCAGAAGCCCAACTGCCCCATAATTTATCCAAGAACACCAATAGATCTGACTATCCCGCAACAGTAAATACTTCTTGTTTTTCCATAGAATCTTGTCTACTGCGACTCCCTCATGTGCTTCTAAATGCTACACTGCCTAATCCCTTACATATTTTTTATCTAGGCATGTGTTTTCCTTGACTTGTAGCACTTTTGATTTATCTTCACTCGGTTTTGTAGGTTTTCTTTTCGGGTCATTTCTTCCCATAAGAGTTGTGAAAATGTTACATTCCAATACTGCGTTCTCAAGCATCCAACAGTCCTCCCAAGACGTTGTCATGTACAAATATATTCATTATTACTTCACACACATTCTTAATGAAAATACTAAATCAAAGGAATAAGAAATCCTTCTGCTTCTTTAATTAGTGGTAATAAACTTTTCACCACCATGTTGACTAGGCACAAAGAACTCCAATTAGTGTCTCACTGTGCTAAACACTATGCAACAAACCAGCAGTCCTTGGAAAAAAGCACTTGGCAATAGGTACACACCAAGACAACAAATGGATATAGATTAACAGCCAAAAAATATGTTTGAAAGTATATTTAAATTTTTTTGTATCTCAGCACATCTGAGATAACAGAATTCACACATACAGAACAGAAATCCAGGAGAACCCATTGTGTGAACTTGCAGCATATGCATTGCCACACTGCATTGGCCTATATATGTGCTCACCTTTTTTTGTGGAAAAACTTCTAAGGAAATCAGCTTTATATTCATAAATTGAAAATTTAGGTGGGAGGCTGAGACCCAACAGTTATGTAACAGAAATAAAAACATATATTTTGCGACAAAGGTCACAACTCTTGATGACATAGATACACCTGAGTCTGTGAGGAACAAATATCACACTGATGGACAGATCTTGCATAATACGTTATCCCGTAAGTAGCTACACACCCTTTCACCTCTGGTCAATTCAAACTTGCCATAGCAAGGCTGTTGCTCACAACACCTGAAATGTCAGAGAAAAGTTTGTGCACATGATGGTGATGTTGATGTTTATGTATACATCCAATCAATACTTCAATTTCCAGCACAAAAACTGCTGCTGGAGGGACAAATACCATAAATCAACTTCAGAACAGTGAGAAATTATTCCCAGTACCTAAGGGTACATATTTCAGCCATGTGCAAGCTTGGAATAAAACAGTAGGTTTAACAGATTCAAAAGACAGAATCCATATCACCTGTTAGACCTATAGCATATGCTGCAAAGAAAGAGGAGTATTATTTCCTTTTGTGTAAGAAAAAAACCACAAACCAAAAAACCCTATTTTAAGTTCATTGCTATCCGACAATTAAAGCCTGTAATCACAATGCCTAATATAACATAGTAGGGGATATTTCTTATGGGTTTGTTTGGTAGAGGTTTGTGGGTATTTGCACTATTTGTTTGGTGGGGTTTTTTCTGTTGGTTTGTGAGGTTGGGGTTTTCTGCTTGTTCTCTAAGTATTCCCAGTGATGGCTTAATGGGGCGAATGAAAACACCCAGAAGCACAGAATGGTTGAGGCTGGAAGTCATCTCTGGACATCATCTAAATTCAACTTCCCTGCTCAAGCGGGATCACCTGGAGTAGGTTGGCCGGGACCATGTCTAGGTGGTTTTCCAGTATGTCCAAGGATATTGTACAACCTCTCTGGGCAACATATTAGGGAATCAATCACCACACAGCTAGAACTTTTTCCTTTTGCAAAACTAGGTATTCTAGTTTTTCAAATTTGTGCCTGTTTCCTCTTGTCCTTTCACTGGGCACCACCTGCAAGAGTCTGATTCATCTTTTTTTCCCTCCCATCCAGTATTTACACACATTGATAAGATGCTGCTGTTAAGGAACTCTTAAGAAATGTGACAATTTTGATTGAGTGTAGGAGTGAAGTACAGAAAAAAAAACACAGCACAGCAGGCTTTTTAAAACAAAAATACCAAACAACAAACATTGCCCCCATGATGATTTTGTATTTTGAATTACATATAATAAAACTAATTTCAATAAATAGTTCAGTATTTGGCATTGTGTTCAGTGCTTATTAAACCCAACTCCTTTTGCAAGGGTCCTTCTTTATAAAAAGCTTCATTGTGTTCAGGTTACTGGTTGTTTGGGTGTTTTTTTTGTTTTTTGTTTTTTGGTTTTTTTTTTTTTGGCTCATTTGAACTTTAAATGATAGAAACACTGGAGGAGGATTAATAAAAAAAAAATCATATGGTTTTTTCTCCATATTACCAAGTACGCCCACGTGAAGCAATTTTAACACGTTTGCCTAAGCAGGTCTGTGCGACTTGAGGATCTCTGAGATCTCGTCAGATGAAAGGGGAAATGTCCAGCACCTCTGTCGGTTTTAGGTGGTGTGTCCCCGACCCTTCTCACATGATGAGATGTGTGAACATTCCAGATACACGGGATAGGCACAAGGCTATTACAGACTAGAAAGTTAGCCATTTTAGATAATAAAATACATAAAGAAGATCCCATTTCTTCATCCAGCACCTCTGATAATAGCTCATGCTCCGAGAGATGATCCCAGCATGACATCTAGCGGCAGCAGCATTTTTAACCCCGTCAGTGCCTTTTCAGAAGGTTCCTTACTGCTTCCAAAACATTCACACCTACTTTTAAGTTTGTTTTAATTTATCTGCAGTATCTTGAATTCACAGAAAGTAAAAGCCATGATTTTCAAAATCTTGAAACTGCTTTGTTTTCTCCCCTCCAAGCCAGAGTTTACTGAGACATATTAGGACCCTTTGTAAACTACTCATAACTGGAGACAACCAAATATCCAGTTACTATTTATTTCTTCATAACTTTTTAAAATTCTGCTTCTGATAACATTCTCAGGAACAGGAATTACTCAACTAAGTGGTCTTAATGATGCTGTAATACTCTTTTCATGATGAGGTTTAATAGTACACACCGATTTTCCAAATACTGCTTTGCTTCCATAATTAAACATGAGATCTATAAAAATATTTAAGCTACTAATTCCCCCTGTCTCCCTAAGTCAGGAGATCCTGACATGCAGCCTGAAATATATCACACTGGTGTATGCATATAAACTAGTATTTATATAGATGGGTATTACGTGTATTATGTCTAGCATAATATGTGTTAGAGAGATTAATGATAATGGCCAGATTATACACACACACTCAAGGTTGTAACCCTTTAAACAACAATAATAATATTGCCTTGTATTTTCCAATATCTGCTCTGTGCCCCAAATGGTACTTTGATATTAACTTCTTAAACCCCGCATTGAAAAATAATTTATAGGACCAATAGGACTATGCTCATCACTACCATTTCTATACATCCAGAATGACCACAAATAATAAGAAGGAAAAGAAAGATTTTACCCCAAAATGGCAGGCCACTGTTATTTGACCTGAAGTAATAATTGCCTTGCTGTTGTATTGGATTTACACAGCAAGGTTTTGGTAGTGGGCTACAGGGATGGCTCCTGTGGGAAACTGCTAGCAGCTTTCTCCAGCCAGATCCAGGATAGACCCACTGCTGGCGAAGGCCAGGCCCATCAGCAACAGTGACAGCAGCATTGTGACAAAACATTTAAAGAAAGATGAGAAAAAACACAGGGCAGAGAGAGAAGTGAACACATGTGGGGCAAAGAGCTCTGCAGACACCCAGGGCAGTGATTAAGGCAGGGCAGAAGGTGGTCCAGGCACTGAAGCAGAGACTCCTCTGAAGCCCATGGAAGTCCAAGGTGGAGCACGTGGATGCCCAAAGCAGGCTGGGACATCATGGGAAGCCTGTGCTCAAGAAGGCTCCTGGCAGGACTTGTGACCTGCAGGGAACCCATGCTGGAATACCAGTGACTGCACCCCTTGGAAGGGATCCATAAATATTTTCCATTACCCCACTCTGAATTTGATTGGCAATAAATTCAATTCAATTCCCCAAGTCAAGTCTGTTTGGCTCATGACAATAATTTGTAAGTGATCTCTCCCTGTCCATAACTCAACTCATGGGCCTTTCATTATATTTTCTCTCCCCTGTGCAGCTGAAGAGAGGAATGACAGAGTGGCTTTGAGAGCACCCAGTGTCCAGTCAGAGTCAATGCCCACACATATGAATAGAGCAATGTTGCTCCCCTCAGCTATATGGACAAGGAAAAGGCTATTGCAGAAGTAATTTCCTTGTCCTTCCCATAAAAACAGTATTTTTTTTTTTTTAAGGGCAACAATAACAACAACAACAAACCAACAAACCACAGCAGCACTAAAGCAAGACTCATTAATTTCATTAAATTTCCAGGTGAGAAGAGGATCTCATAATATCAATCTCTCCACAGCAGTCCAGGACTTAATATAGAAAAACAATTTCAAACAACACATTTTCAAATTTGGGGAAATGCATTTTTAGATTGCAGTTTTGTCCTTGAGGCTCAGTGTTCCTTATTAATACATGCAAATACGCTTACCAAGTAGAAAGAAAAAAATAAACTAAGAATATTTCTTAAAAAAGACAGCACTTTGGTATTTTCTTTATTACTTTTTACCAACCCCCCAAACACTAAACCACTAAATACACAAAATAAACAGAGTGGTTTTTTGATGTTGTTTGTTGGTTTTTTTTGGGGGGGGTTGTTGGTTTTTTGTTCTGTTTTTGTTAGTGGGAAAGGGGGACAGAATGCATGCATGTGGATGTGATGGTATTTTTTTTTTTCTCAGAACATTAGAATTACAAATATCTTCAAAATATCTGCACACAATTGTGTGTAACAGCCTTATTTTTCCTAATTTGTGACATGTGAACAGGTTCATAGGAACCCTGTGCCTCATCAGACTGGTTGTATTCTGGAGCTAATGCAGCTTTAATATCTAGATAGTGAAGGAGAGCATTGCTTTCCTGGGCATGTCATCCAAGGATTCGTACCTTTCTAAAGTCTTTAAGAAAAGCTTAAGAGCAGGAACACAGTCAGTTTGCTAATGGTCTTGTGATGCACTAAACCAGAAAACACTGCATATTATAAAGACTTTTCAGTCTAACAAAGAAAGACACAATATATATAAATATGTATAAACCCCAACAGCTGGAAGCAGTAGTCAGTAAAATTCTAACCTTAAAAAAAGCAACAACACAAATTTGTGGTAGTAACATGTGAAAATACACTGAGATGGATTACTGGAGAAATAATAAATCCTTCCCAACCAGTCTTTAAGGGAAGACTGCTTTCTAAATAAGTTGCTACAATGTTAGGTATACAAGATACAATCACTAAGAAATACTATAAACTCCAAAGAGGATGGAATATTAAAAAGAGGGTTTAATCATGAGAGAAATTATATTCTAGAACAGATTTTCAGCAAAAAGACTGATGCCTCATCTCCTCTTTATTTGCAATAAATACAAAAATTATTTTCAAGCAAGCTTATTATCCAAGACCAAGACCTGATCATGCTGGCTCAAAACGTCTCCTTGTCATATACAAATTATTTAAAATTTATTAATTTCCTTTTCTTGAGAAATTACAGAAAGCAGTAATTTTTAGGAAGTACTAATTTTGCTGTTGTTATGAATATTGAAAAAAGTCCTCGTGGCTCAAAAAAGTATCAAAACCCCCAGTGTGAAATAGTCTTCACAAGTAGCATCTGCTTTAGAAGTATACAGATTATCTAAAAAAAAATCAGGAACTGAGAAACAAAACACATAAGCCAGGAGTACAAAACAGCAAAAAAAATCTTTTGGTTTAGGTCACATATTAAGAATATGAAAACATCTATATGCACTCTTAACAGTGACCAATAACCAATGTCTAAAGAAAAAAACCCCAAAACATGAATGATTGCTCCAATGCATGCTCATTGCCTCCAATAGAGAAAAGGGAAAGAAGAAGCGGCACCCAAATCTTTTCTTTTTTGATCCAACATTTTCAAGAATAACATCTGCACAGTGCACAATGGGTTTTGCTTTTATTTTAGAAAAGATCAAGTATGTACCTGTAGGAAGAGGCAAATATATAATGTCTTAACTCCGGTACGACAAAATGCCAAAATGTGATAATTAATGAAAAAATAACTTTCAAGAAAGTGGTGGGTATTACCACCATTTAAGACTATTTTTAGTTCAATACTTGAGCTGGTTAACTCTCTAATAAGCTCATCTAATGTCCTTAATTGTCTATTTTTAAATTATAATTTTAGCAAACTACTGAGCTGGTGAAGAGATACTATTCAGATCAATTCCTTTTACTTCAAGTTAATGCCAAGTCATTTTACCACTTGGACATTTACCTCTAACAAATGAGTCACCACCACCAAAATACTTAATTGGTGTCACATGAGAAATTGCTTGAAGAGCAAAATAAGTGTCAGTTTTTCACAAGTCTCTAGGCAAAATATGAACAGTAAGTCCCATTTTCAGAAGGAACTGCTCATCTCATTTAATTGAAGCTTAAAAACATAGGCTCATAGCTTAAGTATGATAAGCTTAATGAACTACCGCATTTGAGCAGTGTCAGAGTAAATAATAAAACCCATGTTCTTCAAACCAGCCAAGAGACCTCTCTCTAACCTTTCTGGACTCATAACAGACTTTCAGAAGATTCCATTACTGTCCCTTACCATCAGCCAGAAGTTAGCAACTTCACAACTCAGCCAGAGTTACCTCAGTTAAATACAACAGGACAACATTTTAACTGCTTCAGATACTTAACACTCCAAACCATATTACTGGATTATTTAAGCTAAAATGACTGATGCTCAGTTCAGTGGATAAGGATCCCTCCCCTAAGTGACGTTCTGCTGGCTATGATTTTGGGGTGCAGCACCTACAAGAATTTCAGACCAGAGTTTAGGGCTCTAATAGCACCTGCTCTAGCCATGACAGAGTGAACCTACCTTAAAAGTTCCCCAGCACTAGCAAAACTTCTTCAATTAAGTGACGTATCAAAATGTATTTTAGGTGCCAAAGAATATAATATTTAATTTCAAACCTAAGAACTGAGTAAAAATAAAATCAATTTCATTTACTTTCATATACTTTACAAATACCATCTAAAGGAAAGTATAAAAAAGTTTAAGAGACAATCAAATTAATGATTTCAGTATACTTTATACAGGCACAATGTAGCTCAATTTTCATGCTTCACAGAAGAAATTAAACCTGAGCTTCACAAAGAAATTTTTCCAAGATCAATAACTCCCTATCTTGGAGTGGCCTGTACATTTTGAAAAACACCAAACATTGTCTGGCCTCAAGAATAATAAGTAGATATATCACTTGTCTGACAAAATAGGGCAGTTCCTAGATATGCTCTGAACTTAAATCTGGTTGGGTGACCATAAACAGGAGGGGACTTGCCATTATTTCCTTCTCCCCCTTGTCTAGGGCAGCATGGAACAGGAGGAGGAGTTATTGATGGGGGCTTTTTAGGTAAGCTTGTTTCAATCAAATTTCACTGTAATCGACAGAAACTGCTGATCTCATATATGAGTGACTTTTCAAATCATGGAGGAGGACATTGTCGGCACAATGACAAAGGAAGATTGAATTGTTATAGCCCCGTTAAAACTGGCTTCAATATAAAAGGTTCATCACCAAATCCCACCGAGGTGACTTTGTACAAGTATGTTACTGCACTGTAAAAGCAGGTCTGGATCCTTTGGATGTGACATTGTATAAGTCATCCATTGAAGTCCTACATGTTCTACAACACATGGCTGTTACCAGTAAGAGCCAAGCTTTGCAAACACTCTTAAAAGCTAGACTGTTATTTTTTATATTTATGGACAGCAACAATGAAATTACCATTTTTTAAAACATTTTCATTGCTCATGTAAGGCACTGAGGCAACATTAAAGACAAAAGCTTAATAGAAGTAATTCTTAATAATGAGATATAAACATTTTAAAGTCAGCCTTTTGATCCATGTAATATAGTAGTCATTAATAAATAGGACTGAAATAATTACAATAATTTATTATCATCTTTAATAAGATTATTTTTCTGACTTGAGATAACAGATACGCATTAAAACACTTTGTTGGGGTTTGACTCTGACTAAACGCCAGGCACCTCGACTTTTTCTTGCTACAGAAAAAAAACTAAAAATACACACCAATATCATGAGTCAAATAAGATAGGATACTGGTAGGAGGATGCACAGAAGAAAAAAAGAGGGCAAACAGGCTCCAACTTAAAGTTGCAAAAAGTGATTTAATTACTTAACAGAGTTGGAGGATAAAATGCAAGGCAGAAATAAATTTTTTATACATCATTTTGTTCACTCCCCCCCCTCCCTCTTACGAACTCATGGTATTCACCTCCTTTCCTCTTTTATAACCAACAAGCTTGGGCAGGGAGGCAGGGTGTGAGGTATTTTCTCAGTCAACAGAGCAGATCCATAAATCTATTCATCACCACAATTCTTCTACTACAAATACTCTTTATTTATGTCTCTCTCTCTCTGTCTCCAGACAGTTTTTTCTGCTCTCACTCCCCACCTTCTTAAGAAGCAGTCTCTCCGCTCACCCCCCTTCCCTCTTTCCAAACCAGCAACACAGACAGGGGGCAGGGTGAAAGGGGTTTTCTGGTCAGTCCAATCAGGGAGAGGGGGGTTCTCTACTTAGCCAGGAGTCTT
>VZRM01005554.1:194665-306647 GCA_013397955.1 Grantiella picta
CCCCCATGGCCTTCACCACAGCTAGCAGAGGGTTTTCAGCTCCGGCACTTGGAGCACCTCTTCCCCCACCTTCTTCACTGACCTTGGCATCTTCATGCTGTTCTCCCTCTACATATTTTTTACCTCCACCTTCTCCTCTTCCAACTACAAAGAAGTGAAAGAAGTGCATGTCTGCCTTGTTTTGATTTCCTCGTTTTCACAGAGGTGTAACCAGCACCTCCAATTGGCCCAAACTTGGCAGCAGCATGTCCATCACCCTCAGAGCCACCAGAGATTGGCTCCGTTGAATTTGATGTAAAAACTTCCAGAACTTACACTCAGGACACACAGGAGCCATCTTTGTACCACTCCCCACCCCTCAGACACCTCTCTAGGCCTACTACAACAGCTTCTGAGGGGTCCAAATTTCTCCTAGATGTTAAAAAAATACTTTACTGATGTTTTGGGCCAATCAAAACCACCACATACTTCGAAAGTGAATTCTGTTTCACTATGATCATTTTCTCAGAGTAGGAGGTTTATTAAGTTTGAATAGCATATGCTGTGAAGATACAGTACTGTAAAACCTCTGTTAAAAAGTTCAGGTATGATGATGGCAAAGTGGAGAATTAGAGTGAGTGTGAATATGAGCAATATTGTCCAGTTGTGAAGTTTAATCCAAAATTTCAAGATCATCCTCCTCTTTGGGTTTAATATCTACAGAAACTAGATCAGATTTTATATTTTAAACCCAGAATTGAGATAGCCTCAGATTTGTAAAGATGTTAAAAACTCAGAGCTCATGAACAAGATGCTGAAATCATGGGGATATCACATCCTTACTACTCTTAGTAAGGAGCTGAGGGGCCCAGACCTGAGACCCTGGGCTATGGAGAGTCTCTCCATGCTCCCAGTCCTGACAGATGACAGGACCATGAGGACTCCGATTCAGGACCTGCCGCAGAAGCAGGATCCAGGACTCCTGCTCGAGATCTCTGGGTCTATCTGCCAGTACAACAGGTCCCAAATCAGGAAAAGATTGATAACAAGAAATTATAATAATACTACACATAACACTACATTAAGTGACCTCCTTTATGGTTTTCTTACCACCAGTGTCCTAGATGTTCTAGTGTCCACCTGGGACTAGAAAGCCTTGAAAGACCATACCTGAGTTTCCAGGCTAAGGAATCCTGACATCTCAACAGATTGAAGAATTTCTTTGTTCTAGTGCTTCCCCCAACCCAGAAATACTGATGTCTAGCAAGTTCCAGAGTCATAATCAGTCCAGGCAGCAGAGCTGTCTGCACCTTCTGACCCTACTCTTCAACAGGTAGGAAGCAAATCAAACAGATCTCATAGCACAATTTAAACAATAAATTCAACAAACTCTATTTCTATGAAATACAAGAAAACATAACTTCTTTCTAAAACACTTAATAATGGGAAATTCTTAAACTCAATAATAACCCCATTAAAAATCAGCGTTCAGAGAAGATCAACAGAATGAATTAAAATTGGAGTGAAATTGCCAGTTCAACTGAATAGGAACAAAACCAATGTGGACAGAATGCCTTTGAAGGAGAAATTAAAGGAACATACAGCTCCTGTCACTGTCTCAGGGACAAAATGCTCTGGGGACAAGTTGCAGAAACCTCACAGCTTGAAGAGGGTCTGGAAGTAGCCCAGGCCTACAAATGAAGCTACAGGGTCACATGACCTAGAAGCTACAGGGTCAAGTCTAGAAGCAAAAGCCAACCTCAGAGCCTACAGAAGCTACATTGAGGGAGAGTGACCTAATTCTACTAGAAAGAGAAGGAAGCCAAAGATCCAAGTAGATAGATGTCCTGAAATTTCAAAGACACAGAGGGAGTCTATTGTAAAATAATTGTTACAGTCCCCACATTTGCATAAAGGACATATAAGAGAAAAGATCGAATACTGAAGCTGTCACACTCCCTGGGAATGTCAGCCAGGACTGAATTCTGAGTTTAATTTTAGACTACCTGCACCATGCCCCACCAAGTATTCGTGTTTTCCATGCTAACAGTCTGAAAGAACTATTTAACGTCTGTGTCCAAAATGCAGATTAAAATTCAGGTAAAAAATTTCATCCAAATAGATTTTATTCATACCACCATTCAATATTATACTATTGAATTTTTTCTTTGTTTTCTTTTCTGACATGTATCTGCATGTCTGGATTTCAGTCAGAACTGTGTGGGTTTTCATACAGGATTCATCACTATAGTAACCAAGAACAAATCACCAAGTGTAAGGGGTTTTCTGTTTCCCTCTTTTTTCTGTTTTTGCTTTCTTTTACCTTTAAAACTGTCAGTGAAATGGGACACAGTGAGATGGTTGAGATTCTCAGAAACTTCCACAGAATTCCAGTGACATTTGGGTTTATAAGCCTCTAGGATCCACCAGAAATTCCTGCATAAATAGAATTATGTAGGAATTTTCTGCAGTGCTTTAAGCCCATGTCTACAATAAGACTTAATGTCATTCCTAACAATTTTATTAATTGGAAGCACAGGGTAGATGAAAGGCTGTACTCATGAGTTTTCTAGCCTCATGTTCCCGACGAAAATGTGAATGATTTTGAGATAAGTTACTAAACACACCAAGGACCACTGATCACTGGTTAAACAGATTATAAAAAGCCTGAGCCAAACAATTTGAATAAAATCCAGGGATAAATATTGCCTGTCCTTTGTAATCATTTCGAGAAAACATTTTAAGCAAAACAGGAGCTTTTTTTCTCACAGAAATATTCTAAAATGTTATGTTCCTCAAAATATATGCATAACTAAGCCACTGAAGACATCACTCAAGAAAAGGTATTAACTGAAAGAGCATATTTGTATGTATGTATGTCTATAAATAAATTTGTAATAAGACTCATTAAGATCTCAGGCTCCTCTGCAAATATCAACTAAAGCAATTGCCTAGGTTTCTCTCAATGTTACCACAGAAAACTTTTATTTAGCATTTGTACTTATCTGCCAGCAATGTTCCTTATTTTGAATCTGGTGCTCTTAAAAAGAACTATGGACATGGAGATCCTGTAAAATTATTGTAGAATGTATAATACAAGGAATATAGCTCTTGTTTCATTTCGTTGCTAATCTCTTAATAACATACACTGCACTGAGGCACTGGAGCAGGTATTAGGAGTTTGCTGCAGTCAGAGATTTCTAACTGTTGAATGCAGCTCTAAGAACATTTGACATAATGTAGTGCAGGAATGGAATGACTGAAACTATGCTTAATAAACAAAACCCCCAAGTATGACTCTATGAAATCAATTTCAAAAATTAAAAAAAGCATAGATTAAATGGGTGTCTGATGATCAAATTTCAGTCAACAACTATTATCAGCTAACACTGCATATGCAAAAGTGCAGGGAAATGCCATTTGAACAATCATAATGACTAAATTTCATCCTGAATGAAAGTTAAATTGAACCTACTCATATAGTCATTAAACAGAACAGTTTAAAATGCAAATATCACAAACTGCTTAATCCCATTATACAATTTCCACCCTTTACAAATTAAAATGTTTTCCTCCTCCGACCTTATCAGCACAGGAAAAATGTAACAGGGAGGAACACTTGTACACTTATTGTGCAGGCAAGTAAATGCAAAACAAGATGACTGTATTAGTAAGAAAGTGTCATAAATCGAGATAGAGCAGTTCAGGTTCAGTTAATCTAGTCCAGTACTTTACCAAGCAACAAAGTATTATAGGAATTTCACTTCTATTAGCTCGTTCATAATGCAATTACTTTGCCGTATCTGGTTGCTTCAAGAAAGAAGCTATTTTGTATCCTGAAAAAAATCAACATGCACTACACCAGATCCTGCTTACAGGAATGAGATCTCAAGTGGAATGACAGGATTCAGTAAAATCAGGACATACAGGGGCCTAATGAAGTGATGGCATAGCAGTAAAACTACAGTGCTACTTGTTCACAGCCTACGGGTTTGCATTATGGAGTTGCGATAGAAATGTGCAGATAGAGTCCTACATTCAACTCCAGCACTTTTCTCTCATTTATCACCAGTATTTACACAAGTTAGCAATGAAAAATATTATACAAAACTACTATTTATGGCCAGTTTCATCAGGTGAATTACATAATAAATAGAACGGAAATGAGGGAGAGCTGCACTGTTATTGATTTATTAAAGCTGAATTTATTAATTCTGCATAATCCAACTTCTGCCTGTCACTGCTTTGCATTTACACTGAGCTCATTAATTTGCATTTAATGAAAGTTGAACTTGTATTTGGCTAAGGCATATATTCTAAAAGTGATAGAAATGACATCAACAAATAAGAAAATACACCTTCCATGACAATTTATTTTAGCAGTTCATCATGTTCATTCACATTAAAAAGTACCCATTTCTAATTCAAATTTGGCTGACCTCAACCTTCTAGGGTAATTATCTCCTTTTATCTCCATATAAAATGAGAAAGAAGTTGTTCCCTTTCCCAGCTTGATTAGAAAGCCCTACAGTATTTTGTAACAAGACATTTCTAACTATAGGATAGTTCAGGATTAGTTTCTCCCCTCCCAGTGAAAATTTCTATCAACATACTGATTCTAGTAATCAAAAGAGAGATACAAAAGAATGAAACATAATGAAATGATAAAAAGAATGAAGAATGAGGGACTCAAAATACACCCAAATCTCACACAGAAAATACTTACTTCTCCAGCTGGCCAAGATGATTAACTGTTAACCAAATTAACTCTTCTCGGGATAAGCAGATGTGGGGGAAACTTAACATCTAGAGGTCACATGAGGTGGGCTCAGTCCTAAAAATGTCCCTTAAGAGAGTGTTTGAAAAGTAAAAAATAAGCAGCATATGAATATGTTTCAGGCCACATGAGGACATGAAGACAGAATAACCACTGCTTCCCTACTAAGAAATCTGTATACTTGTTGAAATGCCTTGCGAAGGAAGAACTGCTGAAAAAAGCAGAGTTAAGAGTCTGCATTCAGTTCCCCAAAGGCAGCAATTGGCTAAGATGACACTGGCTGATTAAAATGGATTCTCTATTTTATGCATAGAGGAGCTACAGAAAGAAGAGATTAGGGTATAAGACTAATGGGGCAGAACTGCTAGAGCTACAAAAAAACTGTACTGCTGAATTATCACCCCAAGGACCAACCCATAAGCATGAAGGGTTTGGGCACACTAAAAAAGTCTGTACTCTGTCATATGAGCTTAACACCTTGTATTTGTGGAAAAGATGCCATCAGTACTTATGGAATTAAACAAAAAACCAACTTCCTTAGTTGCGTCTTGGGGGGCAAAAAATTACTCAGCATTAGAATAGATAACAAGAAATTAATGAAAACATTGACTCAATTAACAGCCATCCTGTACTTGTAAATAAGAATTGCACAAGAAAATCTCTCAAATATGGAAAATGTCAGATTAACAACCACCATTCCCTGAAAGAGAGCACCTAACTAATTAGGATAGATCTAATTTATGTCCACATGGACAGCTGTCTTAGAAAAAGATTCACAGATTCCTGATAACATTCTTTCAAACCAGTTACCGTAGCAACTGCCACCCCATACTCCCTTCCCTAAGGCACAAAGCATCTAATAAAATAATAATAATAGCAACAATAACAACAACAATACTATCTATTTCCACAATGTCTATCAGGAGAATAGGTTAGATTTCTGCTGAGAAACAAGGTTGACTCTTACAGTGGTGATTCAATCTATTGCAAACACATTATAATGTATTTTTTATTATTTATTTTGTTTTATGAAATGGAAAACACAAGTACACAACTCTCCAGAATCAGAGTGAACTGTCCTTTCATTCAAACCATTTGCTGCTGGTGGTAATGAGTTTCAGGAAGGAAAGCAGAGAAACATATAAAAGAGAAAAATGAAACACAGCAAGAACAACCAAATAAGCTATAATTTTAACTTGTTGGTCAGGTGCTGTTCATTATGAATTGATTTAGGGAGTCTTCCTGACAGGTGTTGAAAGAACTGGGAAAACCTGTTACTGTTTCAAGTAAGGGATGCCCACTATCGAGATCAGTGACATCTACTCTTTCTTTGGCAGCAGTGATAAAGAGTGTAGTATTTCCTGGCTCTCAGAAAATTCCAGGAGAGTAGAAAAAACAGATTCTTGCTACAACTATTCAAACAAAGCATGAGAATTTAACCAAGTAGTGTATCTGGTATAAAGCCTAGCAGAAATACCAGTGTATGATACAATAATAGTACCTTATAAATCCTCTCACTATTTCCTCATGGATAATGCATGACTCATATATGCTTCATGATGACTGTAAAACTGCGGAAAACCTATGCAATTATTCTTTCACAGTAGATTAAACAGATTTACCCGTGTCTTATGATGTACCTATTAGTGGGCTGATATTCTTGAGTTATTCCAGAATCTGGTATTTTGATTATTCAACCCCTCACAAAAAAAAATATTTACAAATATATTCTCAGGAAAACATGAAGACCAACAGGATAGTAGTAATGAGCAGCAGGATCACCTCCCTCGACCTGCTGGCAATGCTCTTCCTGATACACTCCAGGATATTTTTGGCCTTCTTAATCAAATATTCCAATCCTAATCCCTTCCTACTTTACAACTTCTTTGAAATACAACACAGTTAAAACAGTACGGCATGTGATGCAAACCCGTAAGTAACTTTCCAAACAGGCAGCCCAGATAACACTAAGGCTGAAATAAGGTATTGTAAATTCTGTATTTAATCCAGTTCAGAGAACAAAATTAAAGAGAGCAGTGATAAAAAGTGGCGATGAAGAAGTAAACTGGCAAGCCCAGAACAGCACCTCTCTATGTGACTCCCTGCACACCATGACCATTTAAAAATTCAGAGGATCAAATTTGCATGTACAGCCAAGGAAGCAACAATAAACGAGCATTACAGTGATCCTGCTCCTTAGGAAAGTGTGAGCATGTCTAAAGCAGAATGCTTCAGCTGGCAGACTGACTGCATCAGTATGTTACTTGCTTTGAGGGCACAGTTCCGTTTTGTCTCAACAGGATGCGACTATGGGGTTGTGACACTCAGTGCCACTCCAGGAGGCTAAGTCTAGGCTAGACATCTCCAGCAAAACTGCTTTCAGAGAGCAGTAGCTACTGTGCTGAGGTTCTGCACATCCTATTCCTTCTCCATCACTGAGAACAGCGCATATGCATGATTACACGCAGACACACACAATAAATATGACCTACGCTTTTGTTGGTATTGGGGCTTCTTGTGACATTGCAGATTTTCTCCCTGAGACTGCACTGGTTCCCTATGTTACATCTATGCAAACTTAGCACTAGTATCTGTGCAGTCTGAGTAAATTCTGAAGTTGCTAATCCTTTATTTTTCTCTCCAGTCTCTCTCCTCTAATTACTGTGCAAGAAAGAAAAGAAGAGACTGAGATTACAAGAAACAGGTTTTTTAAGGATTCACTTTCCAGACTTTCTCCAGCCTCTCTACACAAAAGCATTAACAGTGCCTGGATGCTTGCCTGTTCTTTCCCTACCACTGATTTATTTTAAAACCTTAGGTAAGTAATTCACATCCCTGTGACTTCTGCTGTCTCCAAAATGCAATACTAAAGATTATATTAATGCTAATATTAAATGCTAATCCTCAATTCATACTAATTTTAGTGCTTATATTAAAACTAATACTTACACTTTTCTAATGAAAATTTACTTATCTACTCTGAAGATATTTTAGTTAATAATGATTAAGACATAACAAAACTTTGCTCTAAAATAGACAAAAATTGCAACAAGTGATAATATATCCCTCTTTTGTTATCTTTCTTGTGCTTGAACATCTTATTTCCTTAATAAGATAAACTTCACAGTGCCATTTTTTATAGTTCAGATACAATACGAGAACAATGAAATTAACAACAGGCAGTAGTGCCATTTTCCTACATTTTAACACCAAAGCAGTAATCTGTTGCAAGATCACTGTTGTTATTTCTTCTTGAATAGATTCATTATCTCAGTTGTCCCACCAGCTATGGCAGAAGTTTATTGCTTTTAAAGCAAGAAAGGCGGAAACAATGTCCCTACGCAGTTGATGAGAGACCCTGGATTTTATTTTAAAGCTCATGCAGAAGGAAATGCAAGCGAGCAGCAGAGTGGTGGCTGTTCCATGTGCCATTTCAGCTAGAAAAGATGCATGGCAGCTCTGTGCAGCGCCAGCCCCGTGTGGTGCATGTTCTCCTAATTGAAGGGAGCATCTCTCCAAGCTCCTGTGGCAGGCTGCCTAGCCAGGCACGAGGCTTGCTCCTGGCAGGTGACAAAGTGCACTCAGTCTGCGGCTCCCCAGGCTGCGAGGGCACTGCTGCTGCTGCTGAGCGAGCCGGGGGAAAGTGGGGGGAGCACCGAGGAGAGCAGGAGGAAGAGCAAAATTCCAGCTGCACTTGCTCACATAAGAGCTCCCTGTTAAACAGCCTTGGAAACAGCCACGGCACCAAGTTCAGAGGAAGCCTGCACGGTGCCAAGTTGGCACCTGCTGGGGAGGAAAGGAAGCTGCTGGGGAAAAATAACTAGAAAGACAAAAGAGTGAGGAATCACTAGAAAGATGTTAAAAATTTAAAAGAAGTATGGAAAATGGATATTAGGCCCTAAAACTACAGTTTGGTAGGAAAACCTAGGTTACATTTAAAAAGCTGTGAAAAATACAGCCAATACTGTCTCAGGTATTTGTCTTGCTGAAGTAAGTAAGCTGGGCAAAGCACAATTTGGTGGTCTGCAATGCAAGGCAGATGGAAGGTTAAATTAAATTTCAGAAAGCCATGCAAAGATGAGCATGGTGTTCTCCACTTCATAAAAGAAAGTAATTTCACTGGGAAATTTATCTTTTGGTAAAGGTATAAAACAGAATTAAAGCTCTTCCTATTTATTAAAATGTTTAAGATGTCTTCCCTAGTGCCCTAAACCAATTTAAGTAATGCAACCCCAATTTGCCTACCAAAAATTCTCCAGTGACTGCATGAGTGTAGAGCACTTCTAGAACTCCTGGCAGTGCAGTCTCAGAGGTAACTCACATTACAAGAATTCTATCCCAATGGTTTTTACTCTGGTAGCCAAAAGCTTTATATTTCTAAGCATTAAAATTAAATACTTGCATGCCACCACATACACACACACACACACACACAAAAGGTGCTTTAAGAAATGCTTTTCAGCAATTTTTTGAGCTAATTAAATACTACATACTTTTTAAATTATGTAAAACACATACCACAATTATCAAGACTTGCTACCTGTAACAAACCCACTGAATAGGAGAAGAGGTCATACTAATGGGGTCAGCAGAAAATTCTAGTGTCAAGCTATGCCTCTAAACTTTAGCAACCCCTAACAGAGCAAGTTTAAGAACATTTGAAACTGTATTCTAAGTATTCCACAATCACCACAATTTAATAATTTAGCTGGTGGGTTCATTTGGACTCTTTGCTAATTTGATCTGCAGGGTTTTTTGGCCAACTTTGAAGCAAAAAAAACTTCTGATCTTTGATGGATACAGCCACAAAATACTGATCTTAAGTAGAAAATAAAACATGTTCTTTTTGGTCCTTTTATTCTGCCCCACAAGATGTCTTTTCAATTATTTTGCTGGAGTTTCCTAAATGTTCTCTCTTGGAGGGTAATAGCTGCTTGTTACCACTATGAACAAAATTGCTAATATAGATTAATGTAAAAAAAAAAAAATGAACCTAGGGTAATAGAAAATATCTCAGAGAATTTATTTAAAAATTATATTGCATTCCTGCCAAAACTAGCAATTTCACTTGCATAAAAGGACAGTAAAGAATAGAGAAAAGGAGGTGCTGGGGGCTATGAGAGGGACCATGGATGCAGGCATAGGTATCAAGAAAGTTTCAGGTAAGTGTTGTCTGAGTGCACAGAAATCAATCAGCTAAGTATTGGGTACTTTGAGAATTCAACATCATTTTCTCTTCACCCGAGAGATGTTATAACAGTGAAACAGGGACAAAAGTAAACATCACCTAATGAATCATAAGCTTAATCTAGCTAGGAAAAACTTTTGCCTAAGTGAAAAAAAACATCCACACAATTTTTCATGCAAAAAGGGGCTATATCACAGCAGAAATTTAGGGACTATAAATAGAGTGGTGAAATGGCTGCTGCTGAGATGGAGGAACTGGTGGGAGAGGAGAAAGCACAAGAGGAATTTGGTATTGTTCTCATCGCCCAACCTATCCGGTAATTTCATAGCAACAACAAAAACCCTTAGTTTGAAATTGTGGGAGGAAAGATCCCTTAGTTTTGAAGAAGGAAGGGAGGTGGGAAGAGAAGGACACTCCCTTCATTCAGGATCTCAGAGCTGCTTTGTAGGAAATGCACAATTCAAATTATTTGCATTTGAAGGTCAAACTTGGTACCATGCATAAGCACAGTGTTCGAGGAAAACCTTTCATTGCTTTCAACAATGAAAAAATGCAAAATTAATATATCTACTGAATTAAACCTGATGTGATTTAAAAAATGGGACCCCATCTGTTTTCAATTTCAATCAGTCATTTCTCCTATTTTATCAAGCCAAAAGACAGAACAAGCTTAAAATGCATTAGCTTAGTTAAACAAAGCCTGATTTTATGATGCAAATGTCAGTCTTCACAGTTCAGTAAGTTCTTTTACGTTATGTGACTTGTCTTCATTACCTCAGCCGGCAGGTCTTTTTATAGATCTTTTTTCAGTATGTATCAGGGTCCCTGATTCTACCACCCACAGCCATGCTGATCCAAACATTACATGAAGTTATACATGATTGTTTCACAAGCAGCTCCTACTCTGCAGGATGACACATGGTAACCTTCATATTCAGAGCAGCTCACAGGAGAAATCCTGCACAGCTCTCACGAAGAGCGTATTTTTTTCCACACACATAAATACATACATACATATATATGTACAGGTACAACCAAGTACCTATATTTGAAGTCATTGTATGTCAACAGCTCCATGTATTTGTTTCCTACTTGGGAACTAAGGTGCCATGAATTACATCACCTCCTCTTTCTCTTTACCGGCTTAGGTTAAAAAAAAAGCTTCATACGTAATTAATTTGCCTGGTTTTTCACTGGCTCAAAAAAGCAAGCTAATGAATTAATCAATGTTAGGGAAAAAAAAATCTTTTTAAATTACTGGGAGAATACATGTAAACAAGGAAGAAATGAATTATTCAAAGGTAGTGAGTCATATAAACCAAATACTGTATTTTAGAGACGGCATCACCGAAACCCAGAGTCATAAAAACTTCAGCCAGATATACAAATCCAGGTATTGGTAAGGGAACTGAAAAAACTGCCCCATTAAAATGCTGATAATCCCTGTGAGAATGTATTTAAAGTATCTCCTAATTACAAGAATTCATCCACTTTCAGCCACACCAGAGCAGTTTAACTCTTTAATATAGAGGCATCTTATTCAGTATCAGAAGTGTTTAATTAATTCATTTTTCTTTTGCTGCAAAAAAAGCAGAGGGATTTAACTTTGCTATAACACAAATAATAAAAGGAGAGACTATACTAAATAATGTCAGCACAAAGCAAGACTCAAATCCTTAGCTATATCACAGTCCTGCATAAGCAACCAGCAAATAGATTATTTTAAACCATACCACACAAATAAACAATTTCTTTAAAGAGGCAGTTTATGAAAACTAGGAATGTCTGATGACCATCTGGGGTATCAGTCAAGAAGACCAATTAACTATCAGTCACATGAAGCAAAGAATAACATCTTGTGTTCAAGCTATACATGGAAGTATAAGGTAAATGGCCAATACTGATATATACAGTTGTGAAAAGGAAAAACAAGACATGCATAAGCAACAGGAGAGGAAGAAGCTCCCTGGGTTGTGCTTCTGGGGAAGGATTCCCTTCTTCCTCTCCCACACTAGGTGGTCACAATTTTACTTTCTCTTGCTCAAGTCCCATCAGAAAGGTTGTGTAAAATGATAAAGGATTACTAATAATACAAAAATAATTATGACACTCTACACATTGGACTAAGCTGTACACGAATGCCACATGTGCATAGCTTTTCCACCAGAAATTAAAGAAAACCATCAGAAAATTTTAAGGAATTATTTTGCTAGAATTCAGAGACTAGTTTGAAGATAAAACTTTCAGATTGTACTTCTCTCCTGTCCTATTTATTCATTCTAAGCCTGCAGCTTTGGAAAATTATTTTTAACAATCACCTCCATCAACAATCTGTGGACTGGAGTTATCTGTCACTACATGCAATTGAAGATGGAGTACAGATGGGCAATGACTTTATTATTATGAGGAAAAAATATTAAGTGAATTCCATGATAACATCATTAAATAAATGTGTAAGTATTTTAAACCTGAGCATGGAGAGAAAATAAAAATTATATGACTTCCAAGAAAGCACGAACTTCCATTACTTCTTTCCATTTGAGTGGCCTTTTCTTGAATGCAGAGAGCACAGTTACCCCAACACTTCTCATGAGGCAAATCACTACAAAACCATTACTAACCAGGGATGCTTGTTCCCAGAGGGACAGGTAGGTCAACTTCCACCATGACTTCTACACCTCCAGCTCTTTGTTGTGTTTCCCTCCTGCCCTGAGTGTGGACAATGCAGACCTTAGCACCGAGCAGAGCCCCCAGCAATGCCAGAGGAGGAGGCACAGCCGGGAGCTGGACGTGCACTGCATCTGTGGAGCAGCGTTCACACAGGGATTCCCGCCAGCCACACTGCATTGCAGCTGCCACTGCCAATTATGTCTCCTTCCCATACAGGAAAATTCTTCTCCTGAGCAAAATTAATCCTAGCTTTACCAACTCTTTACATTTCAAACAGATGGTGAGACCACATTTCCTAAACCATTGATCCAATCCAATTCTTTCTTTTTCTAATTTACAGCCATCCCAACATTAAAAGAAATGAAACTGAAGTGTTGCATATAATCTGAAAGTTTCTCATGTCAAACATCGGTTAAGATTCTCAAATAGTTATAATACATATTTAGCATTTGTGAAGGTAAAAAATTATACAAATATTATGTATAATTAGCATGGTGCCAGGATTACTTCTTCTCAGTTCTGACTTTCTTGGTATAGTAATGCCCTAAATTATCCAGAAATTCTAACAACTGACAAAAACCACAACCAACCAACCACAAACAAAAAACAAACCAAAGCAAACAAACAAACAAAAAAACAAACAAACAAACAAGCAAAAAAGACTATTTCCCCTATTCTTTGGGGAAATGCGACATTTCAAATTACATTTTCATTTTCCATCAGGATTACCATTTACAAACACAGTGTTTAAGGATGCCAGGACAAGGATTTTTGGATCAAAACAAAGATTTTCCCATTCCCAAGCAGCACCACCTGTGTCAGCCTAATTTTGGACTCTATGGAGTCTATCCGAGTCTCTGTTGTGCCCTATGATATGTTCCCCTCTGCTGGCCATCCTGCCTTCGAGCTGTTTGTCCTAAAATATGACAAAGTGGTTCATCCAAAGGTTTAACTGGCACATAATTCTGGATGTCAGTCAGCAAGTCTAGTCCATGCACGTATTCCTTTAAAGCATCATAGTAGTTTAGAGGAAACAAATCAGCAAACCAACCCAATTGATTCAAATTCAGTTAAATTTAAATATTATTATTCAGGTCTATTGTACCAATGATTGCTTTTACATTTTCTTAAAGGAGGGGAGAAGGAGGAGGAAAGGAAGTTTACTAAGTTATTTCTAGCATGTATGGAAAACTGTGCATCAAATCTTCTACTAAAGCTTTCAGCTAGAAAAGCTAAGCAGCAATTCAAGAACTTAGAATTTTCATTCAATATTTGTGGAACCATAGATATTATAATAGGAATCTTATGCAGCATCTGACACTCAAGTATGCTGTAATCAAAGCTGTATCCTTCCTGAAATATACATTTTCTTCAAAACATGTATTTTGGTCAAAATATGTGTGATCAGTCTTACAGAAGCAAGAGGATAACCTGAATAACTTGAAGACATTCACACTAGTTGAAGCACTCCCTAGATTTTTTGCACATCATATTTTTTACACCTGGAGAATACAGTAATTTTAGCGTTCCTTGAGTAGACCTTTTGTCTAATGCATACCATGGGATATTTTTTGGAAGCACAGTGAAGCCTAGCTGCAACTCATCTCAATTGTGTCATTGGAAAGCATCCCCATCTTCAACATGGATAAGCTGATCAATTATATTGAAACACCAAGCAATTATCTATAATATTATCATCAACCTTGAAATTTTGAAGCCATGGTTTTTAATGGTTTCCAAATCACTCTACACAGCCTATCTTATGAAAGAAACAGATTAAAAGGTACATACAAAGATTGTATTCTAATATAAATCTAGTAGCTAAAAATCTCCTCAAAGTGCAGAAAGTTACATCAGTGATACCCTACTAGAAAAGCACTAGGATGGATAATATTATGAATGTTGGAGTGAAGCAAAAAGCTCAGACTTTTTTGAGCTAAATCTACTACTGACCAGCCTGGCATGTTTTAAGTAGTTTTACTTCTGCTGATTGGCTAACTGAAATTCCCATTCTTCTTACACTGCTGATTGAATAACAAATACAGCACTATAGCAGGAGAAGATAATATGGAAGCCCAAAGTGAACTGTATTTCTGTAGAACTGTAGCAATTAGTTTCAACATAGAGTTCTATAAAATAAGCAAAGTAGTAACAGAAATGCAAGGTTTATCAGGATAGTGTATAACTTTTTAATATTTTTCATGTTTCCCCTGAAAGATTTTACTCTAGATATTAATCATTCATACCTAACAGAAACAGCAAAGAAATGTCAGACATTTGCACAGGAAAAACACACTGTGATTCTGAAAAACTTCAAACATTCCCTCTGGGATGTGCCCACCACACAGAGTCCCATCACCAGCTTTCTGCTTTGGCTGCTTTTTATCCCTTTATGTCAGCATAGAGTACTACTCTTTAGGGCCCCTTTTCAAACTGTTTGCTAATGATGTGTACTGGCAGCACATAGCACAGGTAGTGGGAAAGATCGAGGTCAGACAGCTCTTTCTATGCCATCACCTACTGTGCACTAAGCAGAGTTTGCGTGGAACTGAAAATTCCTAATCACTGCCATTCAGTTTGTAAACATATTCATTGCAGACAAAATGAGCTCTTGTGACTTAGTAGTCTGTAAAACAGTGAGCTCTTATGAGCTCATTTGCAGTATATTCTGAGTTCTGCTGCTATACTGCATCTTTCCTTAAAAAGTATCTTGCCTAAACAAGGTGTTATAGTCATAGTTATGCCACAGAACTAGAGGTCAGCTGAAACATAGTTCCATCGTCAATATCTGAGGCATAGGCTAGAGAATTTTATGTGGCAATTTTTCACTGTATTATCTCATAGCAAACACAAAAGGGACAACAGAGATATTTCTCTAAAAAAATTTTATCTCCCAAGAAAGCTCATGCCTAAATAGTGAAAAGTAAGTGTTGGAAGAAAGCAATCTGACAGCCACTGACTCTGTAACAAATATGCCAGTGCACTTGAGACACTACTGTGAAAATCTTCATGACATTAATAAGGAAGGTTTCAAAAATACACACTGAAAAACATCTAGCTGTTGTTTATCTGCCAATTTATTAGATGTGCTCATTAGTAACAAGCTATCATAAACCATCCAAGATAGCTCACTTAAAAATATTTCCTACAATCCACTAAATATTCTGCATTAGTATCTACCCATGAAGGTCACATTACAGACAAAACACCTCTTCTGTCAAAAGGATGGTTGATAGGTCATAAAGACTACTATAAGAGTTCTCTACCTAAAGATTACAACCAATTTTCAAAGACGTGACAGATAGAATGATCTAAGTACAGAATTATGGTTCAGCTATGTCTGAAATGCTGACAAAGGAAGAAGGAAGAGATTCAGGAGCCTGTAAAAACACAGAAAACAAAACAAGGCGAAGAATAAGAATAAGAATAAGAATAAGAAAAGAATAAGAATAAGAATAAGAATAAGAATAAGAATAAGAATAAGAATAAGAATAATTATTCATTTGCAGAAGGCACAAGCATCTTAAAATAGCTTAAATGCTTTAGGCAAAAAACCCAAGCTGAACTCGTTTGGCCAGGCTAAAGGGAAGCTGAGCAGAAACTTAACACAAGCCTACAACTATGTGAATGGAAGTTAAAATTTATGTCAGTCAGAAATGCTTCTCTCTATACTGCATAATGCTATAACTACAACCTGTTGTCACGGCTCTCAGCTGGGAAGGCTCTGATTAGACAAAAGTTAATCATGAGGGTGGGACAGCTGAGGGACAGCTGATGAAACCTCCACCGTCAGATTTTCAGCAGGGCAATAGCACTGATTTAGAAGAGATGAGAGAGATTGCTTTTAAACCAAGTTTTTAACAAGACACAATATACAAGAAGAATAGGAATGGCAGAAAGTAAATACAGCTGATGTGTATTTGTGAGAGATATTAAGATTATAAAAATGTTATTTGCATATATCAATGACTTGACAAATTACAGAAAGGTTTACTAGAAGTCTAATACATGCTTGCTCTCTTAAGCAAAATTGTTAGAAATGCTTAAAATTAATAAATTTGGTGTTCTTGAGCTAGTCTCTAGTTTCAGCACTTGATTTACTGACACCTAGAAAAAAATGAGTTTAAAGAAAACTAAACCCTTCTTTGATTCTCTGCTATATCACATACACAAAACGAAATAATTCTCCCATCCCATTTTCACAACTGTCTTCTTTCCCCTCTGACACTAAAACGCCAATCTAAAGAACTTCCAAAAAAACTAATGTATGAACTCAAAAAAGCTATGAAACACTATGACAAACATGTTCCTTTCTATCAATAAAGAAATGGAAAATAACAGTGAAATGTAGCAATGTGTGTCTCTCCCCCCCCCTTTCTCCCTAGGTGGCTTGACAGAGGTTTCTCCTTTGTTCTCCTTCTCTGTATCTTATTGGTTCTTTTGAATTATGCATCCTGCCCTATCAGAAGTCTATTGGTGTGTACCCCTGCCTTTCTCCCCTCAGACTTTCCCGGGCTGGCTCTTTACAGCCAACCCCCTCCCTTTTTCCCTTCCCATATAAACCCCTGCCACAGTTTGCTGGTTGTCACAGTTTCTGGGCTTCCAGACCCTCCGGCTTTCCCCTGCTTCACATCCCCCTTCGCCTTCCCTGGACCCTAACCTGAAGATCCTAATAAATCTCCATGGAAGACCAGAGACTGTGTCCATACGTCTCTCCATCCCACCTTGGTTCCCACCGGACTTCTGTCCCCCAAGCCCCGCGCCGCCACTGCATACTGCCCGGACCCAGCGTTTGCGCGTTCCAGCGCAGTCGTTTGCCTTTCTGTGTGTGGCGTTGGGGCTGTGGCTGCTTTCCAGGGACTCAACCCCATAGTGAAAGTGTTCTAATTTTAAAGGGTGCCATGAAGTATTTTCTGTTACAAGTAATATGTGGCCTAACATCAGTATTGACCTAAGACAGTTGATTTCATTGGGTTTAATGACCCATTACACAAAGTAGCCCAAAGCTTTGCTCTATGCAATTGGATCTAATAGACAGAAGCATTCTATCCATCATTTAGTGTTCAGAACCTGTTTGCTGTTGGCTTTCTGAAGTTTATTCTTAAAAATCAACTTTACATATTAAGTATCCTTCATGAGACATCCCTAATCCCAGAACACATGCCAATTGAACAGGGATCTGGAAGGCCACTAAGACAAAACAATTTATTTAGCAGAGATGCTTGACAGCTGTTCTGAGACTAGCTTTACCTTAGCCATCATTATGATGCATACAAAAAATAACAGGAAATTAGTGGTATGGACTAGCTTAAGTTAAATGTTAATTCCTAGACACAAACTTTTCAGAAGAAACAAAAGCAGACTCAAGGACTCTAAACCTAAACCCTCTAAGTTGCATCAATAAAAACTTGCAGTTTAGCACTTTGCAACTTGCAAATTATGTTTTTGATACTAAACACACTTTTTTTATGAAATGTCATTACAATTTCTTTATTTTACTCACACTGTTTATCAGTGCTGTACCTGGAGCTCCACTCTGTGCCCTGGACCAACTGTGTGCACTACTTAAGGTGTGACCTTGGCTCATTCTTGCTGAAAATGTTATTTTGAGATGTGAGGAAGTGCATGAGCCAAGACCACAAAAGACTCGCAAAAGTCAAAGCAAAAATAATAGAAGATTGGCATGTTTCAAGGAAAAATAAAGGCTGGCTTCCTCACATCCCTGAGGGCTGCTGAACAGAAAAGGCTTATCAGCTGTCCCATCAGGGTCAGTAAATCCAATAATGCTGCCTATTGATTGATCCTATTAAGCAACACATATTTGCTGACATTTTACACATCCTGTCCTTTTCCTGGTAGTTAAAAGGATATTACCAAGACTGATATGAAAAGGAAGGAGGTTACATCAGGATAAAATGATATTTCCAAGGTCACATGGATGAGCCCATATGAGATGCAATTGTTTGTTGCCCTCCAGAGGACATACATGTGGACAAGTCTCAGGACAAAATAGCTTTACAAAATTATTCTATTAGGTATCCAAACAAAAGATTCTTGTCAGAGAATATGGAAAAAATACATTAAAAAAATTAATGGTAGAAAATTATATAAACTGATTTAGACTATTTAACAGTTAAATGATGAAGTTCTTGAGTTCAAAGCATGACATTTCTTACTGAGTATTTTCTCACTTAAAGTGTGATTAACAAGATTTGAGTATTTCACCTCCGAAAGACAGAGGACATGTCCTCACTCTCAGTATTCGTATGCAGAATAAAGGCTACAACACCTGAGTGCATGTACACAAAAGCAGAAAGGCTACCACATTTAGAGCGAAATTCAAATACAATTATGGCATAAAAGCTAGTAAAGTCTTAGTATGGGTGGCTTCATACTTAGAATTAGTAATATCCAATTCCAGATATATCTGGTAATTCACATTTCATACAGCAGTATTTGGAAGGATTTGGTAGAAAGATAAAAGAAATGCTCCATAGGTAAGGAGGCCAGAGGTCTACCTCAGTACTCCACGTCTCTGCACATTTGCAGGCAACAGTCAGGAACAACTTTTTCACAAGCGTTTCAGAAGTTCTCAGTACTTAAACCTTGTCTCAAGCAAACCTCCTTTCAGGGCCACATCTTCCGACCCTCTGAGAACCAATCCACTCAGAAAGCCAGCTTCCAATAAATCAGAGATAAATTATGTTTCAAGTATTGATTACACAAAATGGTGACACTGTCCATTTTGCACTCTTTCCACCTAAGCCTAGATGCCCATTCACAGATATCCCAGACTAGTCTTTAATGATAATGGTTTGTAACTATCATCACCTTTTTGTCAAGCCTGCATATACAATATTATTTTGATGCTCTTGAAAACTTGAAGAGGCAGAGTTCAGGCTTTCTCTTCATGGATTGAGCTGACACACAGAAAGTACTGTAAGCACAATCTGCTTTTAAATTGCCATCCCACCATTGCATTGGCAGTCTTCTCTATCTCTGGCACTTCAGTAGTTCTTTCATTTCATAAAAATTCTTTATCATAGACTCTCTAATTCAGAAATCTAAGAATACTGTAGGAATAACAATTAGACCTTAAAACACGAATAAAGTCTAATTGCTCCAAATAATTATTCCTTCCACATATCATCTCATGATGAAAGAAATATGGATTTATCCCATGTAACTAAGCACTGTATACGTATGTGCTAAAATCCACATTCACTGAGTGCTTATCGGTTTTTTAGAACATGCTGAGAGCATTTTAGTTCTTTAAATTCATACACTAAGTCAGTACAGCTGCTGCTTCTCAGCTGCAGTAATCATAGGCAACTGCTTTTGTAAGATTTTCTAACCCAAAAACTTTCTTTGTACTCTGCTTGTTTAATTTAATGCCATCATTCTCGACTTACAGATGCTAATTTTGTCTTTGACTTCTCTCAGCAAAAGTATGACATAGACAGGAGGGAGAAAAATAAAGTGTCTGGCTCCTGGTAATGGAACAGTTTGGAATGTAAGCTGACTTACACCTTAGATGGACTTGGACTGATCAATCAATTGTTGAGCAGGAGTTGAGGTATCATGTCCTTGAATTTATATATAGTGAACCATTCATCTGTGGAAATTAGAGGTTAGGGATAATGGTTATACTCAGGCGTAATGCTTATATCTAGAAAGGGAAAAGCTAAATTACCCAAAAGTACTTCTTACTGTACTAGAAGTATATTTACTGAATAGAGCTAGGGACAGAAAATAAAGAAATCTCCCATATTCTGCTGTTAGAAACAGGCAAATTCTTGCCTAATAAAGATGAAACCTGCTGTACCCTAAACTCAAACATTTTATGAGGTATCATTCATTGGATTAATCAATCATCTATAAATCTAAGCATGTGTTTATCCCAGATTATTAAAACTCTAAAAACAACGATAGGAGACAAAAGACAAAAAGCTGAAGAGGAGGAATGAACATTTTTAAAGGAATGGAATAAATGGACATTCTGAAAAGGCAGGACTATTTGGATAGTCACTCCAGTCTTCCAGTTCTGCTATCAGGGCTCTCAACTTCAGACTTAGTTTAATTTTCATACCTCTTCTTCTTCTACAGACACTTTGCTTTTTTACAAATTCATAGATTCAGCCCATACTATCCTTCTGTGCAAAGGCAGTTTTGTATTACAAAATGCTATGTTAAGAGAAAAGTTGTTTGCTGTTATATCCCATTACCAACATTAATACCTGAAATTAGAGCCTACCTTTAAAATTCAAAAATAACATTAATATCATATTTAAACACACATCGAAAGTAGAAAATAGCTGGTACCTATCACAGCAGGAACATACTGATGTTCTTTATCAACTTGTGAAAATTCTGCCTATTTTTGAAAACAGGGATATTTTCCTTTCTCATTGAAATTGAGAATTTACCTGTGGCTGACATCAGGGAGCCTTTTTTCCTCACAACACAAGCAATACATTGTCTAAGAACAAATTTCCTAGTCTGCACATTCAAACCAATCAGTTTTGTCAGCAGCAGTAGTGATGTGTACTAAATTACCTGGCAGATAGAGCCAGGAATCAGTGCTGAACATTAAATTGCAAACATCACTGACAATGGGAATTTGAAAGGGTAAAATGAACATTTATTTCTGTGAAATGGAAGAGACAGAAAACAGTAATTTCTGTCTGACGCAGGACCAGGGCGTGAGATGACTCCAACTGTTACATTCAAACTCCACAAAGAAAACAAGCAGAAGATGCTGATGTCCCACTACACCCCCATGGCCATGCCAAGCCATCCTGAAGCAGTATCTGACTCCAGTATGCCTCACCAAGCCTGACCCTAAACCTCACTGAAGGGCAGCCTGGCCCAACCTTGGTCTGTCCCATGGAGCTGGGGCTGACCCCAGCCACTGCCCCAGCCTCACTCCCTGGACAGGGAGGCCCCACACATCACAGCAATTTTCTTGTAAGAGGAACTCAGGTGATCTGACTGATCCTCAGACACACAGGAAATCTCACAACTAATTCTTTCATTAGGAATATTAAGCAAGTTCCTCCAAAGTTTAACTCAAACATAGGCTTTTAGGAGTTTTCCTCAAGTAGAAAAAGGTTTTTGATGAAAATTATGCTCAGCTTTTTCTCTAAATATTAGGTGCTTTCATCACCTATTACTCCACTGAAAACAAAACAGATAGAAGAAAACCAGAAGTCCATTAGCCTCAAGTAGGTTGTGAGGATGTTTTTCTTTCACATTAAAAAATTTAATTGGTGCTGTGGGTGACAGAGCTCTATTGCTCTCTACCTTCTTCCTTTTTTTTTCAAAAATTGCCCAACTGCGATACAAACTGTACCCTTTAAGCAGTGCTCTACTCTTCAGAAAAGACAGACATATGGTCCAAGGTAGTAATTCAAAAAACGGATATAGCCACAGACAGTGTAAGTAAAGTCAACTATGTAATTGTAATGTATAAGAAATCTGGAATCAACTGTAGTACCCATCAGATGTCTTGGGAATGCTATGCTTCTTTTTCCTGCTTTAAAGTTAAAAGACTTACTGAAATTTGAGAGTATTATTAGAAAAGTAAAAAAAGGGCCTCTTTTGCCACAGTGCTTTATATTTTATATCAGCATGAAAAGTCATTGTCTTCTCTATTTGCTTTTCTCTAAGCAGCTGCATTCACTGTAGAAGCATTAACCAAGCTTGTTCTATCCACAAAGGCAAAAAAAATTAAACTCTCTACAGTAAAATTGCTTACAGTTGTATCAACACTGTGTGGCACCTTTTATTCCTCCCGTGAAAGCATTTCATACAGAACATCCTTAGATGATTTATATTGTTATTGATTCTAATCATAGATTAAAAAATTAGTTCTCTATTCATAGTTCACAAGGAAAATAACTCTCTTTCTCTGAAATTTTAGCCAGACCACATCTGGAGATTTTTTAACAAGATATAACATGGGCCTGAACTTGCTCTCAAAAGCCACTGCATACACCTTTTTCTTGTACATAAAAGTCAGCCTAGAAGTACATACATGCTCTGCTCAGATTGTGCCACGTGAACATGTAATTTAAACATTCTTAGAAAAGCTGCAGTATCTGTGGTAATGCAATTTTCAGATCTCCATGTGCTCCCTTTGTTTCCCTGCTCTGTATGCCATTGGTTCATTTTTAAATATGCTCTGCTGTATCTGAAAACTTATTGGTGTGTACCCCTTCCTTCTCCTGGGACTGGCTCTCAGAGAGCTAGCCCCCGCCCCCTTCCTTTCCCCTTAAAAGCCAGGTCCTGGGTCTGGGAGGATCTGGTCTTATCTCCGGGCTGGCAGCCCCTACCCTATCTCCCCATCTTTCCTCCCCCCGTTCTCCTCCCCTGCAACCCCTCTCCCTGTTACCCCAAATAAACCTCCCTGCCAGAACAGAGATGAGTCCAGATTCGTTCCTTCATCTTAGTTAATTTCCTGCTAGAATTTCTGTGGCCGGAGACCCATGCCACGCTAAGCGCACCCCGGGGGCTGCCCGGCCCGGACTTGGTGGAGATACGTGCGGGGGAGACCTTGTATTGTGAGGCCGCCGCTTCCTGCTGCCTCCCAGAAGAGAGAAACGTCAGGTATCTTTTAAGGGAAAAGATAATTCTATAAAATTTGAGCAATAGGTGCATTCTTGTGCATCTCTTACACTGTATTAGAAAATAATCTAAGTAGAAAGTGGACTGACCACTCCCAATCCTACTGACAAATCCTTGGCCAGCCAAAGAACAGAAACTCTAAATGAGGATGAAAAGCGCTACAGGATTTTAGGCAGAAAAGGCTTTAACAGGAATGATCAACTGACTATTGCAAAGCACACAGAGGAATTTATCTTCATAAGACATCCCTGTGGTGAGATACAGATCCTGATTTATATTTTATCATCTTTGGAATAAACAGCAGGGTTTGTTTGTGTTTTTGTTTGTATATATATACATACACATGTATATAGATATGTATACACACATATATATAATGTATGTTTACATGCATTTATAAAGTTAGTGTAACAAATTAGGCTAAAGACCAAAACGCATTCACAACACCCCCAAAAGCCATAAATTCAGTTCTAATTTCAGTCTTCAACTTTTGTGTGTCTAATGCACACACTTCTTGACTGCTACATGAAAACCAAGTTTGGGCTTCATGAATTTACAATGCCTACCTTTGTTGGATCGAATTGATTTTGCCATTACGCTTTCCTTTCTCCTTTCCTTACTGACATGAACATAAGACCATAAAAATAAATGATGAAAAGTCTTAAGCAAGACAAAAGGCCCTGCAACATCAGTCATTAGTAAATTGATTCTTCTATAGTTATTCCCTGACTGGGGTGGGTAAAGTCCCTTCCAAACCAGTCCATTCTATAACTCGATAGATATTTTCCCTCATAGTTGATATTGAATGCATTTCCAATAATGTCTCACAATCCACAAATGTCTCACTGAGCAGTGCTGCAGCTAGCTCCACAGATTATGCCATTTTTAAACAACAGATTGGTCAACCCAGAAGTTTAAAGTACAAGATAACAAAGAATACCTGTTCTGAATGCTTTCTATACTTTCATGAATGTATAGAACATATTTACAGTCAATATGCTCTCAACTTTGTACTAATTTTGCCTCAGACAGTTCCTGAAATTAATATGCTGCCAATATATTAAGTAGTGAACTCATCTGATCTACAACTGATTCCAACATATTGATATAAGACCACAAAGTAGACAAAGCTGACCCCAAAAGAGACCAGTGAGCCAATTTTACAGCAGCCATGCAAAGTGTTTTCCTTGGAATAGAAATGTAATGTTGGAAACTCATTGAATACTTATAGTTTTCCAGATTTTAAAGATGCCTCCTTTCATGAAAGTCGAGTGAGGATTTTGAATGATTGTAACGCTTCTGTCTTCCAGACTGAAAATATCTGCAGTGTTGTTCCCCCTCACTTGTGGTAATGCAATTTTCAGATCTCCATGTGCTCCCTTTGTTTCCCTGCTCTGTATGCCATTGGTTCATTTTTAAATATGCTCTGCTGTACCTGAAAACCTATTGGTGTGTACCTCTTTTGTCAATCTTTCCTTCCTTCTCCTGGGACTGGCTCTCAGAGAGCCAGCCCCCGCCCCCTTACTTTCCCCTTAAAAGCCAGGTCCTGGGTCTGGGAGAGGCTGGTCTGATCTCCGGGCTGGCAGCCCCTACCCTATCTCCCCATCTTTCCTCCACCCTTCTCCTCCCCTGCAACCCCTTTCCCCGTTACCCCAAATAAACCTCCCTGCCAGAACAGAGATGAGTCCAGGTTCATTCCTTCGTCCCACTTCATTTCCTGCTAGAATTTCTGTGGCCGGAGTCCACGCCACGCTAAGCGCACCCCGGGGGCCGCCTGGCCCGGACTTGGTGGAGATACGTGCCGGGGAGACCTCGTTTTGTGAGGCCGCCGCTTCCTGCTGTCCCCTCATAGAGAGAAACGTCACTCACTGATCACAAGTTATGTGATAGTAGAAAACAGACAAGAAGTGTCCACATATAAACAAATTCTGACTTTACTCTCCGCAGATTTGGGTAATAAGAGTCAGCATAACTTATTTGCCAGATAAGCTCTTAACATTTTGCAGACTCTTTTTCTGCATACTAATAAACAAGCCATGCTAAATCCACACTATTTGAAGGCTACAAATAGGGCAGTACAAAAGAAAGAAAAGAGTTACACATTTCAGTAGCTTTTGAATATAGCTTGAACACTTCTTTTTTTTGAGACAGATCTTCTAAAATAAATACATCCTTCTCAAAAGTAAGGACTCCCCCAGGAGACTGCCATAAGTCTTCTGTCTGACACAGAGTAAAAAAACGTACTCTGTAACTGTACACTATACTTCTGGTTTACCATGATTCTGCAGTCCTTCTCTCTGCTTTCCAAGGCCACTCCATAAAGAAGATTGGCAGATTATATAAGATTAGGATACTCAACCTCAAAAACGGATCCAGTGTGAAAGGAAGCACAATTGATCAACTCCAGAATCCACTAGTCCAGATAGATATGAAGGGGCTAGTGGCAATAATGTACATTACACTGCCAATGGCCTGTGCCTTCTCAGAATAATCCAGTTTATCTTCAAGTGAATTAAGAAAAGGTACAAGAAATTTGAGAATACACTTTCTAAAACAAAATAAGCAAATAATCAAAAAGCTTTAATGTGATGAAGTGATTTGAAAACGGTATGTTTTTTTTCAGTCTGTGCAAATAACAAAGAGTTACATTAAGACCAAAGACATGCAAATCCACTGTTCTTCAGTATATTATCTGGACATAGCATATATTGCTCAATAAAGTAATACCTAAGATAAATATAATGCTCTAGTTGAGCAAATTAAGCAGTTAAAAAAAAATCAATCACTGAGATGGAGAGGAAGAAATCTATTCAGTGCTCTTGTTTCTGATCTGTTATGGTTGGGTCATGGTTGACTTTGCTTCTAAAATTCAGTCTCATTCACAAGATCCATATAAAACACAATATAAGAGGTTTTTTCTCATGCAGTTATGTATGTCCATCTTGTCATTTTACATTATGTAGAAATGCTGAATGCTGTTTGTTTTTCACATGTAACACTACCTTTAAAGCATTTTTGAAAATTATATAACTAAGTGCCAACATTTTCAGAGTAGCTTTCCTACAGCTATGGGATCGCCACACATTTTTAATGTAAGCTACTCATTGCACTTTTATACTTAGGCAAAATGATCCAAGAAACTAATAAGAGAGCAAAAATACATTATCACATATCTTGATCTGACACATGATCATACAACAGAGCATTACCTGTTGTATAAAGAGAAAAAAAATTAGGGAGAGAGATCAAAGTGACAATACCAAGGTGATTCTCAAAGAGCAATGGTCATACAAAACTGTTCTCATTCGTTAATGTTTTTTCTTTGGTTTTCCTTCTATTGACTAACCAACAGAACCAAGTTTTTAGAAATACATGACTGTGATAAATCAATTTGGCGTCAAGTTTTAAGCTTCAGGGTGCACTACGCAGAACACAATGAGTCACTGCAGTAAAGCAAAAGCAGAGAAAAAATTGTAAAATGGAACCAGAGCTCAGACAGGGAAGAGAGGATAAGAGTTTGAATTCATTATCATTATATAATTTCTAAGCTAGATATGTAACTTGGTCTTTATTTCACTACAGCCTAGAAATTTCTGTACAAAGCTGAACTCTTCCAGACATATCTGAAAGAAAAATACAACTTCTAAAATCATGTAGTTTATTGCCAGACAGGCACTATTGGAACAAAAGAAGTGAAAAATCAGAATTAGTGTTATATTTGTAAGTATTCTCTCAGGTTTTATACACTGGGCTGGTAATAAAAGAAAAGGCCTCCACAAAGTGGTAAAACTTAAACCTCCAATGTTGTGGAATGTAACAGATCTGACACTAGCGAAGGTGGACTGCCTCCTTTAAGTCATCAGGTTTTAAGAAGAAATTGAATAGTAAATTTCTGCTAGTATCACACAGACTGTCCTCTCTGATTCACTACTTCCATTCATCTCACTGCTTTCAAATTTATAAAGATGCAGAAAAAGTATAAATATTCATGCCACATACAAAAAAAAACATGCAGTTTTCCTTCTTAGTTAGGAAAATATCCAATGTGAAATAGTGCTACAGATGAGTTCTGAAGATGATGCACTTGACATGTCAGTGAAAGCTAAAATAACAAATAATGCATTTAAATCCTGGAAATGAACTGCATGACTTGTACAGAAACAAAACAGGATAAAACAACTTCAATAAATACCCTGAAAACTCTTGCACTTGGGAGAGGTAAATAACATTACTAATCTTAACAGCAGCTAAACGCTTCACAGGATCAGATCCTAGGAAGTTGCAAATTCATAGGTCGTAAGGCAATTGGAGATTTATATGATTCTCTCTAAAATAACAATGAACAATTCCAAGAACTCTGGCTATGTTTCTTAGCAACTACCATTAAGCTATGATAAATTAGGTAGCTGATAAATATCTGACTACAGAAAACTTGATTAAAAGGCCTGTAATACTAGGGGGTAAAGTATCATAAAAATCTAAAGATGCATCTTATCAGAGGTCTCAGTTATGCAGATACTTGAAATGAAAGTATAGGAGAAACATAGTGATCAAAATTCACTGTTTACCTCCTAATCTAGATTTGATAGTATTTCAAACCACCCAAAAATTTCAAACATCAAGTCTTAATTCTAGCTTAGTTTAAGAATTGGAAAAGAGGAACAGAGTCTCATTCAAATCATAACTACAATTATTTTCCACTCTAAATAAAATTAGATTGACTTGCCTTTTCTCAAAAACTTAACTTTTCTCGAAAAGTCTTTGTCTGAACTCTAGAGCTTCAGATTTTCAGGATTCTGTTTAGGTCACTGTCTCACACTGATGACCAACACTCAAGTTCATGACTGGTGCAGTCCATTTCACTGACTAATCAAAAAAAAATTGGGGGGGGTTTTCTTTGGTTGATTAGTTGTGTGGTTTGTTTAGGATTTTTCTGTTTTGTTTTGAGGGGTTTTTGGGTTTTTGTTTTTGTTGTTGTTGTTTATTGGGGTTTTTTTGCTTGGTTGGTTTTTAATATAGCAAGAAAAAAATAAATAAAACTTGTCAAAATAAAACACTCTAGATATTTTCCATGAAGATACTACATAGATTTGGCAAATTTACCACTGAGCCTGTTAGAAAATGAACCAAATCCAAGACTGACCCTAGAATGTTGCAATACATATATAAAATCAAAGAACTTGTTCTGAGTAGGAAGACTTGATTAAATGCATTCAGACTCAATGTGCAGTCTTCAAAGTCACACACAGAAATATCTACTAAATAAAATACATGAGAAGCGGTCTTGTGCCTGGCTCACCCACATAGTCTAAAAAACCTTCTTGGCACCTTATCAAACATAATATCCTCTATTTCTATGAGAAATATACAGAAAAGCTCAAATCTTCCTATTGCAAAGCAAACAATTTCTTAAAATCTTATACAGCAAGAAGTGTTGTGTCTAATGATGCATTACACATTGGGCTAGCTCCCAGTAAAGAAGTATTTGGAAGAAATCAGGATTTTGGAAGTGAAAACTCAGACGAAACTTTCTGGCTTCTTTATATTACCTCCCATCACTAAGACATTGGGTAAAAGCCACTTGGAAATCTTTCCAAAATTAACACTCAAATGTTTATTTCATTCTGTAGTTTAAAACATTGCTTTAGAAAGTGCATAAACAAACAGCAGGACTGGTTTTGCTGATGCACTTTCATCAGCAAATGATGATTTACTGCTGTTTCCTCACTACCCAAAAATATTTCTCCTTCCCTTTCACATCTACTGAGACATTAATCGTTTCTGTCCCCTTCCACTCAGTTTCATTGCTCAACAGATCCTTCTTCATTCCCTCTCTCATTCCATTTATGTGATTTTCAGACTTCCTTTTTGCAACTACCATTCCAAGCCTTTAGCTGGTGGCTTAAGAGCTCAACTATTTTATAATTGAAATAATTCTGTAGTAAGAAATATTTTTAGAATTAAAACCAAAACCACAACAGGCTATAAATTTATTAAAGGCTACGTCTCTCCTACTAGGATATCTTACCCTGTTTTACAGAAACACATGTGAGATCTTGCGTGGTCATTCTGTTAGGCTTTTTAGAGCTAAGTGTGTACAAGTGTGACTCCTTTCACTCAGTGAGATAGATCTATTTATCTATATCAGCATTTGGTACAACAGTTCCCTCTGCAAAACTGAATTTCTCATGGTTTGTTTTGAATTTTCCTGCATTTCTTTCCTTAGTTTAATATAAAAATAGACGTGTGTGAAGGTGTATAAATATATATATATGCACTTAACACAAGCCTATTTGGAAGTGAGCAGACTTTGACTTTCTTTGCTCTGTCACATAGACTCACTATCTGTTTTTAAACTATGAGCACACACTGCTGTTAGCAGAGACAAATAAGTTAAATTGATTACATTACTGGGACTCAAGCATTTCTACCTGCATGCCCTGTTACTCCTCAATTATATAACTTCTCTTCCGCATGAATGACACACTAGGTATTAATAAGCCTTTTATTTTACTTTCCCCAGATAAAATATATTTAAACCACTTTTTTTTCCACTGTACAACAGTGATTCAATTCCTTTTCCAAGGCCTGCAAAGTGATTTTGCTAAGGACGCCTAGGCAGGAACAACAAACCTTCTCTGTGCCTTCTGGTGTTGCTATACCATCTTTACACTCAACCCAAGGAATGAAATCTACCTGTTCAGCTTAGAGCAGACTGAAGGGAGACCTCATTGTGGTCCTCAAGACCCTCACAAGAGGAATCAGAGGGGCAGATACTGATCTTTTCAGTTTCATGAACAGTGACAGGACTTGAGGAAATGGCATGAAGTTTAGGTTGGATATCAGGAAAAGGTTTTTCATCCAGAGGGTGGTTGGGCACTGGAACAGCTCCCCAGGGAAGTCACAGCACCAAGTCTGAATGCCTGAGTGCTGCAGAGCAGAAAGGCCTCGCAAAGTGAGGGCCTTGTTGCCCTTGTAAAATCCTTGCTCACTTCTGTTACTTTGGCTAACTAGAAAAGCATTCTGGGAATTACTCAGCTAAACTAGTGGTGAAAAGCAAGTTACACAAGTGTAAAACATTTGTTAGAACCAATAAGTGCTCACATATGGGGCTCGTTGTTGGTTACACCTGATGCTGTTCCTATCGTAGTCTATGTTAAGCACATTTGTTGTGCCTCACAAATACGTAAACTCATAACAAACTAACAGTTTAAGAACCCTGGATTTTTGCAATAAAGTGTCTTCGCCATACCATCGTAGAAATAGTGTGTTTAACGCCGTGTCTGAGTTCAAGAAGCATTTGGACAATGCTCTCGTCCACACAGTGTGATTCTTGGGAATGTTCTGGGCAGAGCCAGGAGCTGATGAGTCGCTCATCCTGATGAGTCGCTTCCAATTCAGCATGTTCTATGATACTAGAATTTTAAGACAGGAAAACAATACGGGGTGTCACACGAGAACAGAACATCTGAGAAACTGGTAAGGACTATCAACAAGTTTACTTGTGGTCCAGGCTGAAGTCTAGCACTTGCATATTTCTGAAATGAGTGCTCAGTGAGTTTCTATTTCTGAAAGACATATCATAGCATCCTCTCAGTAAAGCAAAAACAACAGAAAATGCAAAATGCCCCAGCACTATCATTAGAATTCAATATACTTTCACTTAAAAACAATTTATAATACCCAGATTAAATGAGAAGTTCTTTAAATCTTTGAGTTATCCTCCTGTTCCTGGGGAGTTTAAAGACTCACCTAGTGAATCTTTTAGCTTTGTCATCATATTGTTCGGATTAATAGCTGCATTTGTTCTGGTTTCAGTACCAGGTATTACTCAGAAAACAAAAGAAAAACAAGGACAGGGACATCTACCACAGGAATTTCTCATTTGTGCCAAACAAGGAAAAATCCACAGTATTCCTGCTCAATTTTCATTTTAACACGTACTACTGTCCCACAAATGCAAAGATACCTACAGGCACCTACTCTTAAACTGCCAGCTGCCCAATTTAAATCTGCCTTGCCTTAGAGTCAGCAAGGAGGAAGCAGTAGGACAGAAGTTATACACACACTGGTAGCAGCCCGCTGCCTATCCAGATCACACAAGATGTGCTTTAGGGAGGGTCAGACAGACTTCAGGTATCCAGATGCATTATAATTCACATCAGCAATACCTCAGTCACAGGGGTCACCCTTCCTTTACACTAGAGCAATCTTGGTGGTGTGCACTGAAAAAGATATTGAATTGCAGGACCAAGCTAAAGCTATAAGTCTAAAAGTCACTATTTATGGTCCTATCACCATAGCCTGCTTTCTCACTTTGGACAAGTCAGAACTAATTTACCTGTTCAGCCAATTAACCATTTGAGGCAGCTATTTCTCCTTCCACACATGGCAGTATAACTTAGCGCTGCAAAAAGACATGGATTTTTATAAATTATTCAAGGTAGTTTAATAACACAAATTCAACTAGCTCAATACCCCATCCAGCCATCAGATCACTTGTTAATGAAAGCCACATGAGCCCACCTTTGGTCCGGTCAAAAAACAACAAAATACTGCATGTTGTGAAAAGAACCCAAACAAACACATAAAAAAACCTCAAAACACTCATCTGCCCACAAAGATATGTTCATATTGGAATGATTATGTTTAGACTCAAAAACTAACACATTCTGTCACTTTTAATATTGATACATTATTTTCTGTTATATGGAATATATTGTACAATGCTTCTGTTGTTAATCATATGAATGCTATTTCCTAACACGCCTCTCCTCCTCCTTTTTTAATAGTAGAGGCTCCAGTGATTAATTTTTCATTTGCACCTGCGTGTGTCAAGGGCAACCAAACAACACACAAAAGCACAGCATGATCCATGGGTATTTATTGTGGTACATGCTCTGTTATTTATCCTAATATAATTACTACAGCACAGAATAGAATCAAAGAGGTTGAAGGTAATTGAGCTGATATGTCATTGTGTACTAATTTTAAAAGGGTATTTGAAGTGGTGAATAGTTCATTCAGGAGACTCATATTTGAATCTTCTGTGAGACACACATAATTGACAATCTTCAATGAGATCACTTTCGAAGTTGTTGCACTTGGGATAGACGGGGGGCGTCTCCCACCAGTTTTTAAAGACAGGCAGACTCATGAGATGGGTTTAGTTTCCTGGCCATAGAAGCACAAACTGGTTCTATTCCAAAACCATCTCTCTCAAGATTTAGACTAATGGCTTCACCTTTGACTCAGTCTACCTGTCAGTATAAAACAGAGACAAAACTGAACATCCCCCCGCTTTGAAGAATCAGTAACCAGCATATATTGCTAAACACTGTGAATACAAAAATTGTAATTACCTAATTACCTGCCACGATTTAACCTCAGCCAGCAGTCAAGTACCAGGGAGCCACTCGCTCACTCCCCCACTCCCAGTGAAATCATGAAGAGAACCAGAAGGATTAAAGCTGTGAAATTCTTGGGTTGAGAAAAAGACAGTTTCATAAAGGAAAGCAAAAGCCAGGCACACGAGCAAAGCAAGGAATTAATTCATTCAGTGCTTCCCATGGGCAGGCAGGTGTTCAGCCATCTCCAGGAGAGCAGGTCCCCATCACACTTAACAATTACTTGGAAAGACAAACAAAGTCATTCCAAACATCCCCTACTTCCTCTTTCTTCCCTTCACTTCATATATTGAGCATGATATCATATGGACAGGAATATCCCTTTGGTCAGCTGGGATCACCTATCCTCCCAACCTCCCCTGAACCCCCAAACTCCTTACCAGTGTGGCAGCGTGAAAAGCAGAAAAGGCCTTGGCTCTGTGTGAGCTCTGCTCAGCAATAACAAAAATATCTCTGTATTATCAGCCCTGTGTTCAGCATAAATCCAACACAGCCCCATACCAGCCACTGTGAAAGATATTAACTCTATCGCAGCTGAAACCAGCATATTACCATGTATTATATGATGCTAAGAAATATTCCTAATTGAATGACACCTAAAATATTGCAGTTTTTGTGATTTTAAGAACTACTCAATAGGGAATGAGTTGTCAAAGACTTACAGGGAACTTGATAACACTAGAGTTGCTTTGTTTTCTTCCCTCTGCTCCTCCTTTCTAGAATATTCAGTCTTAAATTTCACTTCTCTATTCTGATTTCTAAGCACTTGGAGGAACTACTGCCAAGATGAGTGGCTTGTGTCTAATATTGATCAGCAGGGACAAGAAAATACTAAATCTGGCACTTGTGCAGCATATTCCATTAGTGTTTTAAGGCTATCCATCAGATCCAAAACATTAGTTAAATATCTCTTTCAAAAATCATATTAAAAGAAAATACCATTCAAAATATTTTAATACTTTTTGTGGAAAAACTAATGTGCAAGTGGAGGAAGCAGCTGAAATGAATATTATACTGGAATCACTTGTGCAACACTAAGAATGGTGGTCAAACTTGAAATGAAGAATTTATCCTCTTGCTTCATAGAAGTCTCACATGGATGACATCCCATCCCTGCTATATTCATAATCTTGGTCAACCAAACTACAGAAAAGACAGGTAACTCTCTTTATTTCTGTCATGAATAATTTTGACAAATTATCATAGTCTGTGTAAACCCCATTCTTTCTATCCCTGGTCAGTTCCTCAAAGCTTTCCAATAACTCTAATGTGGGGTTGTAAACTTAAAGAGAAAATAAAATCAGTAGTTTGTTTTACAACATTAATGCTACAACCACTGCCTTCAAAATCTGTTCCAAATAATATTTGGAACATGCTGCCTAGAGAGAACCATTATTTTGTTATCATAACTTTGATCTCCTTTTTCCATGAGAAAATCCAGTAAAACAAATGACTTAGAAATGAGAATTAATTTAAGAAGAATGTATGTCCCAAGACCAAGGCACAATACAGGCTGTTGAAACAGACTAAATGTGTTTGTTCTTTGGCTTTAACAACAGTAACTACATTTGTAATTTCCCAATAATTTGATATTTAAACATGTTTAGAAAGAGCCATTCAAACAATGGTTTATCCTCAAGGAGAACTGCTGCTCTGCCAAGGAAACAAAGCAAATCTAAGCTTTCAAGGGCAGGTGCATTTTAAACAGTACAGAGCAAGGGCAACTAGCACCCTTGTGCCACCTCACATGCAAGCAGAGGTGTGGGAGGTTGACATTGCAGAAAAATCCTGAGATTTTATTTAACCAAAAACTAAACCAATCAGATTCTGTTTGCAAACTGAAAGCATCTTGTTAAAAAGCACAACACGTCCAAGGCTTTATGAAAACATTTTCTTGTATTTGCAGTGAGGACAAGTCAAGTTATCTCAGATTCCTCTCTGCTGAATGAATCAAGTCATTAAACTGGCATTTGCATTGAAAGGCTTTTCACAGGGTTTTCTGTCAGGCCTTTCAAACAGGGATGAAATGAATGAGGGCCAGCTTACAAATGATGCATTGTTGAAGCTATGTGGGAGCAAACAGCCACCATTGTGAGTGCAGGTGGGAAAGAAAAATGAATAGACAAGGAAGCTCATGGAGACGAAGACTCTCATTATTGATGGGCTATGTGCATGTCTTTAATGAAGCTTACCCAATAAAAGATAGATTTTCCCCTTATCCTCCTCTTTAAAAATTAATTACCCTGAAAAATATACAATGGTGAAACAACTCAGATTATACATGCTTTTCTTTCATCATTACACTACTAATTTAGATCTAGAAATATTCTTCCTAAAAGTGTCTCGCAGGATTTTAGTATTTCAAAACTCAACTCAGTCTCTTACAGAAATACCCTCATGGCCTTTTATTCAGATGAGGAAACTGAGGCATGTTACCAACAGGATGCAAGAATGACACCTTAAAAAGTAACACTTTTACCAATCCTTTAGCTAAGGAATCAAACACCAGCTTTCATTTTATCCTTTCTCAAGTAGGATGCAACCACATCCCCTAATGCCAAATGTTTATACAAAGAAGAACAAAACCAGAAGCACAGATGCTTCAATGACACTGCATAGAAAATATTATCTTCCTGTCACAACCTTTATCTCTGTAAATAGTCTCAAATAGTCTTCTGCCATATTTTTCACAGCTGCTTCATTAGTTTTCTCTCCTGTTGCCAGCTTTCATCCATGTTTTCCTCACTGAAAAGACACTTCAAGACTTATTTGGAAAGATTTCTTTGCCATTCCTTTGTCTTCATCCAGCTTTTATTTTACAGTGGAACAAGCTTAGGCAGTATTTTTGCACTGTCATTTCTGGGTCATCTACTATTACAGTCTCTCAACATTTAATTTTGCAAGTTGTTTCTATTTGCAGTGGAAATGCTTAATGCTACTAATTTTCAACTCACAAACTATCTCTGTATCCTAAGAATATCATTACCTTCACTTGATTCTTGACAGCTGCTTATTTTACTCCTATCACCAGAGATCTTAACCACTGCATAGTTTTCCTCCAGGTTACTAACATCAAACTGTGTGGGGCCAGGAACAGATTCCCAAGGGACTTTAGTAGAAATACATCTGTAATACCAAGACACCTGAGCAAGTGCCATCAGAGAATCAAAAGTACCATCTTTACTGCATCAACTCGCGGACACAATGCTTTCAAGGGGAAATAAACACTTTACAGAACTTTCACTTCCAATAGAAGAACCAGCTGATCCTTGAACTTAAAGGTCTAACCCAAAACTGAAGTCAAGAAGGGAGCATAGGGTGTGAATCCCAGCCTCACTCACCTAGGTTCTCTAAAATGCCAGGATTCTGGCATAGCTTTGCGTACCTTGCACAACTCTTAACTTCGTGTTAATTACAAATCTCATTTGCTGCAGATCATAATGCATTCCAGAGAGATTATGCAAGTCTCATCTGGGACTAACGACTGAGTATGAGATTTTGAACTGAAAAGGTTCTAACTTAAAGTAATATCAGATACACTTGGAATTTAATTAAAAATAAAAAGCTATCCTGATTATGCTTTTTAAAAATTATTTTACTGATTAGAAATAATTATATTTCTTTTTATCCCTAAAATGCAGGTCTTAGGTTGAACATTCATCCATTCTTTGTTCTTTTTAATTACTGATACAACACTATCAACCTACTTCTGGAATTTCCCTAATGCTCCAAGATTTAGGCTATACCAATGTTACAGATGACTTGTCCAGCTAAGTTTTAAAGTATCTTCCAGAATTCAATCCAAATCTCTTGATGAAAATAAAAGATTAAAAATATTTTGCCTCAATAAATACTACTAGCAAAATGGAAAAGAATTATAAGTTAGCTACATAAATCAGTAATTTTTCAAAATAAAAATAAGGCATATTAATATTTCTGAATTATTGGTAATACCACTGGTTCTATGTTGTTAGAGTTATATTTTCTTATATTTCCCTTTTTGCCCAAGACATACATGTTTGTTTATAAAAACATGTAATGTATTTTATTAACCTAACCCTAATACATATATTTTAAACATAATTTTTATACATCATCCTTTTGTCTATTACCCTGAGGTACCTCAATGTGTCCTTTTATGTTTCCATTTGTTGTTACTTAAAATTAAGTACTTTGAGATAAATTTCAGATTTTTAAAATTTCATTTTCTCCACAAACTTTGTTTTGACCCATGAAGCATGCTTTTTAAGATCATAAGCGCAAAACATTCTGGAAAAACTTCCCAAACATCAGTTAGTCTTCTCTCCAAATCCCCTCTCCTAGTTCAGGAATCTCATCTATTTTCAACTGTACCTAGCTGCACTGAGAATGTGGCATGATTTCTATTGGTTTGGAGGTTTCTTTTTGCACATAAGTCAAAATCCTATTCTAACATACACTTTTTAGGTCTGTTATGTTTTATTCTGACTTATGCTCACCACAAAAATCTTTACATTGTATGTAAGGTTTTTGAATTTGCAGCCTATTCAAGTGCTAAAATTGTTTGAGCCATGGAAGTTGAAGCTATCTATGCTAAAGCATTTTTCCTCCATCAAATTATATAAGGCAAAGAATTGAATATTCCATTTCCTTGTGAGTTTTGGCAACTAATAGGAAACAGTAACTATATTCACATTTTACTATTGTGAACATGTAAGTATTCTAGATCATTTGCTCCTAGTTACCAGGAATTTAGAGAGAAGTAACATCATTTTACATGACTGCAACTTCATTTCTTTTTCACCTACTTAATCTTTCTTAATGAGGTCATAAATATTTATTTTAACATTTCAAATCCAGGGACTGAAATAGCCATATTTTAGTTACCACTTAGTCAAGTTTAAATTTAGAAATGAGCAATTCCAATTATCTTAAAAATAAGAAGAATAGTAATTGGGATCCTAACACTGGCTTTAGTAGTTACATGATTTCTTTTCATATTCTGGCAGACTGATGACTGCCTTTTTTCATTTTTACTCTATGCTGTAGCCCAGTCCATATATCCTCAGCACTTCAGTCATTATTTTAAAGCGGTTCTGATGTATCTAGAAGACTCTTTCTTTGAAGACAATTTCCCCTCTATGCTTGGCAAAAATCACAAGTTGTAAAGCACCATTCTTCCACAAAAGATGAGCCAAAATACATTAGCACCCTGTGTGGACCTGCTTTGTCAGTGATTCACATCAAGTGTTATCCTGTATTCATTATGTGGAAAAGAGATCCAGAATATTTGGGACAATTTTCATGTTTCCTCTGGGGTCTCTTGAGTGATCCATTTATCTATAAATGTTGGGGATGGGGGGCTGTTGAGGTTTTTTAAAAGTTATTTAGCTTTTTACCACTGTTCATTAAATCTCACCTACATGTCACAGACACTCTCTGTTCTCTGGGAAAACTGTGCTTCACATTTGTCAGATAACAATTTCTCCCATCACCACTGACTAGGAAAAGACTTCTTTTATTTACTTAAATATAAAAATTCAAGTGAGGATTATCTGTCTTCTGAGCATACAGCCTGGCATGATAGATCTGAGATTGGAAGCCTGTACACAATACCACTATACAGCACATCAATTATTAGAGTGGCCTCTATTCCTGAAAAAATAATTTTAAAAAACCAAAACCTGCCACCACTACCTACCTTCCCACAAAACAAGAAGAAATATTGTACAAATTGCAAACAGAAGTCATGCCCTTAATTTATGCTACAGCTGTACTGCATCCAAAGAAGCCTCTCAAACCTTCCAAACATCCTTCAACATTCTTCCCTGCAAATCCTGTTGGCTAGCTACATTCACCCAGAAGCTGCATTCAAAAACAACTACTTCAGTACACCCGGTTTCAGCCAACAATATCAGCACCAAGATGTAAACAGTACTCGTCAAGGTCAGTAAGTCTTCAGCACAGTCCAACTTCAGAGTGAATGTTTAACACTTTCTAAACCAGATGCAATATTTTAATGTCCAAATCAGTGTCTGATAAAAAATTCCTGGAAAAAAAAATGAAGTTCAATTTCATGAAAACACATCAGAACTTCTAAACTCTTCAGTTCCAAGCTCCTAAATTGCCCTGTTTTGCCTGTCATTGAAATATTATGCATTTCAGATAGACATGACTCAGAGATTGTATTATGCTCCTTCAGATCATGTACACACACATCCCCTTTATCTGTAACCTCGTTGGTCAGGAATTCACTATGAATTATTTGTTTGATACTACTGCTTAAATGAAAAGCGTTATTTCATTACTCTGCACAGTCCAGATTGCAAAAAAAAAAAAAAAATTATCTTAAAATCTTTAATATGCATATCATAAGATCTTTAAAGTATGCCTCGCACCTCAGAATCACAGGAAGCAGCTCAGAAAAAGAGAGATTGAATTACTAAATGAAATGTTGAGCACTCTTGTCAGATTAACAAGCAGCTAAACTAAACTGTGAAGATCCAACAGCGCAAGAGTGTGAAGCTCCTCTTCAAAACAAGTTAACAATAAGTATATGGCAATGACACTCAGGAACCCATAAACTTGACAGTAGGTGACAAAAAATAGAAAGGACTTTGTTACCAAGTCTGCCGTCTGTTTTTATAGCTTCATATATCATTTACATAAGAAGTAGATAAGTGATTTAAATCAGAACTTCATTAGACTGCATGCTAGTGATATACTAGGCATTCATCACACTGGTGATATCAGTCACTCACTGAGATTAAGTACCTGACACCAGGTGAACATAGCAAGGCAGCATTCAAACCATTAGCTCTTTGTCAGCCCGAGGACCAAAAGCTATTTCCTCCTCCTGGGTGTAACCACCTCTTACAAAGCCTGCATCTCAAAATAAAAACACAAATGAGATGCAAGTTGTCTTTAAAAATGGGTTCAAGATTACCTTAGACCAACAAGTCATATATTTAGTAGGTTAGTACTTAGCTGCAAGCTAAACATGAACAATGCAGAGACATGCAAGATCAGTTTGCTGCAAAGTAATCCACTACTTGATTAGCAAATAATTTGATTGTGTTGTGCAACAACATCAACTAAAAAAATCAAACATCACCACCCCACACACAAAAACATACACTAAAAAAGCAACAGTAGAAACAGCTAGAAGCAAAGGAAAAAGGAGACCTGCCCTTCAGATGCATTTCAGTCTTAACTCAAGTGTGCAAGCACTGTAGTTCATTGCTTTAAGCGGACATAAAATCTGTCAAGTAGCAATCAGCCCATCGCTTCTACACTACCAATTCCTGTGCATCTTTGAGACGATGGAACATATCCATCTGAGAGTTAACCAAGCAAGACAAAATGTTTTACGTGCTACGTCTGTTCCCTAATCTTGTTCAACAAGTGGACACACAGCTCACCTTACTTGCAGATTGAGGGGCTCACAAAGATCGATTAATTTTCCACTCATTTATTCTCCTTCCATTTCTTTTATTATGAGAACAGAAAGAATCTCAGACAGAACTGAAGAATTGCAGCACCAAGCCATTCTGGTGGTTCTTATGGGGAACCACTACATTGAGTTTGCCATAAATACACTACAATAGTTAAAAAACAAACAAACAGACACAAAAAAAACCAAATAAAACAACCCCAAAAAACCATAAAAACCCCACCATAGCATCAAAAAGAGGAAAAACACCTCTTTTACGACCTTCCTCCCTGAACATTTTGAATATATTTATCTTTTGAATGAGATGTTTTTAGTGTTATAAACACTATGGTTCATTACAGTTTCCATGATCCCTGCCCAGTGATTAACCTCAGTTACATTTCCACTACACAGGATTGATCACCGTTTTTGGTAAAGAAGCCTGCTGTTACTCAGGATAATATAAGGCTACCTTAGTAACTGAAAAACAGTAATGTCTCTGTATAAAATTTTTCCATCACATTTATGTCATTTGTTTCAAATGTTGTTTCAGAATTTGTCCTTGTCAGTATACAAAGTGAGATAAGGATCATTCCAGCTAATGTAACAAGGCACTTCAGAGGATGAAAATAGAGCCAGACACCAGTATTGCACAGGGAAGCACAAAGTAAGCTCAGTTCCTTTAAACATTATCATTATTGTCTACTTAAGACTTTAGGAAAATATATCCAGCCTTTTGGTTTGTATTTTCTCTACTCTGAACCAAAGAACACATTCATAAGAATATACAGCATATTTCTTTATACCTAACAAACTTCAAAACAACTTAATAGCAAAACTAATAATTAAAAAAATCAATGCATTGTTAAATATAAGCTATTTGCTCTGAACTTTGCCTTGAATTCTTATTTCCCAGTGATTCAATGCAGCTGATTCTCTGAGCTCTTCAACTTAAATTCGCTACAAGAAGTACACCACTTGAGATATCACTGGGACCAATCAATTGCAAATTCAGGCACAGCAATTTTGTGGAGAATGAAGTTATCTGCAACATTACACTGTTATGCTACAAGTGGTAAGTTTCTTGCTGATGGAAATGGCCACTTCACATAGTACTCACATAGAACAGTAGTTCTGAGACTCATTTGCATGTACTAAAAGATGGCAAAGAAGTCAATGTTTTTTGACCTGCTTAGGTTTGTAAGATTTTTGGATTTAAACATACAGCTTAAGCTGAGAAATTTGTGACACATTCTGAAATACCAAAACATCAGCATTATGCTCCAACTATTCCTCTTCTGCTTAAATTACTATATTTAAAAGAGCAGTTCCCTGTTCTAAGGAAGATGTACATTAGAATACTTTACAGTTTTCTAGGATTCTTTAAAGCATTTACTCTTGAATAAGCAGAAGAGGCAATGTACAGAAGGATCTGGAAATGACTACATTACACCAATTTCACCTAGTAGAAAAGAAAATAAATTCGTCACATGGGGTCATCTGCCTCATTAGCACTACAATTTTTCTGGGTTTATCCCATCTGGAGTACAGCAATTCCTGTTCCTTTCCTATTCTGCAGCATATTATCAATGTCTATATTACATTGTTAGACATATGCAGGTGGCTGTCATTGGCATCAGTAGACATAAGCTTTCATCCAAGGGAAACACTGATTTTGATGAATAGCAAATAAACTACATTCTTTGTTCTTAATTTACCAGACAGGTGTGGCTTTAATCAGCATTCAGGAAGACCTACCTTGAAAAATACAAGCAGAATAAATCTAATAAAAATAACACATTCAAGCTTGTGCTTCATTTATGTATAGAAACAAGCAGAAAAGCAAAACAATGACCAAAGCTGCTGCTTCCTGCTTCAGTGAAATGCTCAGCTGATGCAGACTGCAGTAAGTCCAGCTAAGTCAAAGCAATTTTTTGCTCAATGCAGCAACAGCAGCTTACTGCAGCTGCTAATTTGACCATTTATAATGTCTTTTGAAGTTGGTTAATAGTACTTTCAAAGATTCTCCTACGCTCAATTAAAGGAGTGTGTTTGTTATTTTTTCTATGTTGCACTGCCATTGGCAAAAATTCAGGTCGACCAGCATGGCTGAGAAAGAAAAATGAGTCAAAATGAAAAAGTAGTCCATCAGGACTTGCAGATCTGTAAGTACACAGATGTGGAGTAGACAGGTGAGTTTCAGGGTAAATGACCTGGTAGAGCCTGAAGTTACTGCTGCCTCTTAGATATCGATCATTGATCTGAAAGCACTTTTACATTAACTTTTTGAACCCCTCCTCTTAAAGTATCTACCAAAACCAGCTTCCTGTATGTCTCCAATTACTGTCTCACAGAGACACAGTCTGAACACAGAACACAGCCTGACACACAGAAAAATTCCATAAAAGCTCTCAATACTAGACCAACATATGACTTGCCCTTCTACTGAAGCTGGACAGGACAGGACAGGCACTGGACTACAGAAGAGCACTGCACTCTGGGCAGGAGAGATTAGGCAGGTTATTGCAGCGGGAGGTGCATTATAGCAAAGACTTTGTAAAATAATATTAATCCAGAGATTGGAACATGTGCCATCGTTAAGTGTTTGAGAGGAACTCAATTTGGCAATTTAAATTTTGCCCTGTAAAACTAGCTTGCAAAAAGCACACAAATTCCATCTCTTCATCTCTAAGGGTGGAGACTTGCATTTCTTAACAGCAGAAGACCAGATTTCAGTATCAGTTCTGTATTAGAACTGAAACTGCATAAAGATTTGTGAATATGGGGTTTAAATACAGCTTAAAAAATAAAAACAGAAACAAGAACTTGCCTTTTTTATGTGCTGTTCAAGTTATTTACTAAATCTTGCCTAAGCTCTCATAAAGATAACACTCAAGACTTGCAAAGCATAAACTGAAAATCTAACTCTGCTTATATTTTGCATGTTGAAAGTCAGTAGTCTATACTCAAATTTCATACCTATCTACACACACAGCAGCAGCATGGCATCACAGAGTGCTCAGATTATAGCAAGGGCATGAAATCCATTCCGTACAGCAACCTTGTCAGTGTGCAGATCCCAAAGAGTATTTATGACTGCAGAGGCCAAGAGCAGAAGGCGATAAAGGAGATACTTAATCAGGTCAAAAGCAACAGACCTCATTTAATCACACAGATCCACACACTCAACCACCTTTTCCTTTCCCTCCACCTTGCTTGTTCTTTTTCCTGAAAGCACATTCCGGGAGAATACATTATATTAACTCCATGATACATGCACCAGTTCTATTTTATTCTTTTAAAGTTGAGCTAATCTTCATGAATTTTTGTAGTAATGCATCTCCATGTGCTCCCTTTGTTTCCCTGCTCTGTATGCCATTGGTTCATTTTTAAATATGCTCTGCTGTACCTGAAAACCTATTGGTGTGTACCCCTTTTGTCAATCTTCCCTTCCTTCTCCTAGGACTGGCTCTCAGAGAGCCAGCCCCCGCCCCCTTCCTTTCCCCTTAAAAGCCAGGTCCTGGGTCTGGGAGGATCTGGTCTTATCTCCGGGCTGGCAGCCCCTACCCTATCTCCCCATCTTTCCTTCTCCCATTCTCCTCCCCTGCAACCCCTTTCCCCGTTACCCCAAATAAACCTCCCTGCCAGAACAGAGATGAGTCCAGGTTCATTCCTTTGTACCACTTCATTTCCTGCTAGAATTTCTGTGGCTGGAGACTCATGCCACGCTTAGCGCACCCCTGGGGCTGCCCGGCCCGGACTTGGTGGAGATACGTGCCGGGGAGACCTCGTTTTGTGAGGCCGCCGCTTCCTGCTGTCCCCCCGAAGAGAGAAACGTCAAATTTTCCAAGAAGTCAGCAGCTGCATTGCAGAAGATGCTTGTATCCAGCATGCCTCAAAACAAAACAGAACCCCACCAAACCCCACCCTACACCCAGCATTCCCATCCACCTCGTGCTGGCACCAGATATACTTAGAAGTCATGGGCAGATGCACTCCATTGCTATATCATGGATTACAGAAGATAATGTATTGCAAATTCCTTCACTAGACCATGATGACAACAACAGCAGGATCCATCTAGATTTCCACATGGAAATTCAGGGGATTTCTTGTCTTCACCACTGGAACTGCACTTTGTTATTGTTTTTTTTAGTTTTTCCCTTCTTCTACATTGACCACAAATTTTGTGGTCCAAAAAAATGGTGATCTGAACATAGATTCAGCTAAGAATGGACCATAATAAAGGCAAGGACCATAAAATATAACCTTAACCTCTTCACAATTCTTTCGACATATCCAAAAACCCAATCTGATATTCCAGCCTTGGCTAGTCTTTCATTGCCATAGTGGAGTCCCAGCATGAAGTTTGTCCATGTAAATTTCCCCTTCCTCCTACCACCACTATCCTTATTTTTGGTACTCCTTAACAGACCGAGTAAGTCCTCCCCATCCCAACTCTAGTAAACAAATATTTTAAATGTGAAATACAGCATATACCTGATACCTGCTTTTTTATCTGCACTCCATTCTTAACAGTAGTTGCAAGAAACTGTTGATATGAATGCAGACGAAGAGTGGTGCGTGCCATTTCCCCTCCCCACGTTCACAAATCATTCCCCATTTTCCCAAGGAAAATGAGGGAAAGAGGGAAGGCTACAATAACAGCCTTTAGAATGAAATACAGCTTATGTGCTGCTCTTGGTACCACATCTCTCTCACTAATTCATGGAGTGAGGAAGATGTTTAACTTACAGCAAGTTTAGCGTTGCAAGAACAAGGAAAATACTTTTTTTTTGTCAAGGCAGAAAATTCTATTTCTGGACTGGAGGTTTTCTGTCTTCCTTTGAATTGCCTTTTCTGTTTTTCCTCACCATTATTGCCCATGACACTAAAAAATGTAGAAGAAATTCATTCTGCAAAGCTTCCCTCTCAAAACTTCTTCACAGGGAAGTCCCTTGCTCTTTTTCCACTCTCCTAAACGCTTATGTAATTTATTTTGCCTCTTTTATTTTAAAATATCTAATAGATACCAACCCAGTCATAGGCATCTATTTGGCATTAACCACCTAGAAGAAAAAAAAAAAAATTTAAAATTGCCTACTCTAATTGCTTAACATTACCTCCTCTAGAGCAACCATAGCAAAGAACCAGCTTCCCAACTAGGCTGGCAAAGGGGGGAAAAAAGAGAAGAAGAAGAGAGACAGAAGGAAGAAGAGAGACAGAAGAAGAGACAAAGAAGAGAGAAAGAAAAAAAATCTTTTATACAATTGAATGCTCAGTAAAATTAACAACTGTGTAGCATGAAGTAGGGCTAAAACACCAACATCTACCTTTAGAGGTTGACCTAAACATACAGTACAGAACAGTGAATATTGAAGTACTTTCCTGTTTTGACTGCCATTTACAGGAGCTATCCTTCTATCCAAACATTCATTGATTATCTTTTTATACTTCATGCAAAATAGGGAAACCAGACCTTGAATCCATTCACCCAGCTGCTGAAATAATTGAGCAAGACAGTCAAGGGATGAACAGGAAGCAGTATCAACAGTTACATTTTGTCCTGCGCTACTTATGCAAGGAACAGATATTAGCAAAATGAGCGTTTTTCTATACTCACTGGAGGAACAAAAGTGCTGTGATGAGAAGTCAATGAGCAACTCATTAGGGTTCATAATATGCTTTAAACAGCGCTGCATCAAGCATTATGATCCATTCTTCACATTAATTCAAAGTCCAAGAGAAGGTTTCAATATGAAAGGAAAAAAAACTATTAAAAAATTGATGTTCTTAGCCAGCACAGTCTTCACTAATGAATTTGTTGACAAAAGCTTCTATTGGTTTCATTTCTGTTAGTTCCATAGTCAAGTGAGCCAGCTGGACTCTGTTCTGACTCATGCAGCCTCATATGTAATTAAGTTTCATTTATGGAATCAAACTCCTCCAGTGGTTATAACCTTGCTAGAGACAGAGGGTCATTAACTTACAAAAAACTTTTTACTAATATGTGTGATAAAGAAAAATACCTACTTTTTCTGTCACTTTTCAAAGCAAATATCCAATACCAGGTCATTCAACACAGTAATTCTGTGATCTGAATTATTTCTCAGTAATTATATAGCTCCTATATAGCTCTTTCCCAGATATTTATTTTGGCACCACAGTTGGCCCTTGCTTTATTTATTCAGCAGCTGTTGTTCTGATAATTGAAGAGTTAATGGAAGCCACTAATGAAAGAGGTAAAGGTGCATTCATTTTCTGAAATACCATGAAAGGTCCTAGTTCTCAATTCAATAGAAATAAAAAGGCAAAAATTTACATATAATTGCACTATAATCTATACAAATCAGCTTTCACTTATATTTCTGGACTCAGTATTGGAAAAGTAGTTTTAAATTCTAACTGGAAACCTTTATTGTCCATTTTTGACCACAAGCAAATGAATAAACTTTCAATGAAAAAGTCCTTTTTCTTTTTTTTTTAATAAGTGTGTGATAATCACAATAACACAACATTTTCTAACTTTTATTTCTCATTCCTTAATTTCTTAACCAAGGAACAGTAGAAAAAGTAATTGATAGCTAAATATGCACCTTTTTTCTGTAAAAATAAATCAGTATTGATATCTATCAGAGAAAGAAAAGAGGCAGGTGATAATAAAAGGTAAGCAGTCAGTGAGATCCCATATTTTAAAATAAATTTTATCAAGTTATACACAAACCCTGGTGTGCTGCCATTTTCAATACTGTACTGGGGAAAAATGATAAAAACTCCAGAGTTGTCAAGTTTCTGGAATTATCAATCAGGGAAGAAAAAAAAAGGTGGGAGGGGGAAGGGGAAGAGGAGAGAAGAGACCAGAGAAAACGAGTTCACCATGGCATTTAACTCAAAGCCTGATCTAAAGTCTTTTGTCCTCAAGATTATTAAGTCAACTATCAAAGGTTTTAATTTTTAATGAATTTCAACAGTATTCTAAAAAATGCTAAGAGTACTTGATAAATTTTGATGCTTCCAATGCCCTTGCTGATGAAGTTTTTCACAAGTAAAATATTTCACTTCTTTTAGTTTCACTATTTTCAAAATTAAGGTGCCTACACTGAAGCACAACTGTCATGAAGATAAATTAATCTACAAAGAACTTCAGAGATCTGATGTCTACATTCTACTTGAAACACCTTGCTAGGTTATCTTACCATCCTTTCCTAAATACCTATCAAATTAGAAAAAAACTATAGATCTTTGAAGGAATATTGATAAAGGATAGGTTTTTCTTTATTATTATTTTTTAATTCCTTCCTCAGTATTAGCTGAAGATCAAATATAATTTGTGGCAGTCAGAGGACTTAATCTCAAAACCATATACTTTACATTTTATCAGCATAATCCTTTTATATCCCAGGCTAAACATAGACATTAAAGTCATCTACTAATTAATCACAGATTAATGACAACACACATATCTGACTGAGCTCAAATACCAGCCAATATAGTCACACATTCTTTATCACCTTTTTGCAGTCAGTTCCAAGTAACACAGACTCTTGCTAAGATATGGAGAAGTAATATAAAAGCTACATCTTATGATTGACATAGATACAACTGAAAATACTACATCCAAATGTATTAATAATTTCTTTTTGATAAGCTTTAGATGAGTCATGGCATGATATGACTTCATGCAAGAGGCATGAACTGAATCAGGCATCTGGACTACACCTGAGTTTCATATATTTTTATTTTATTTAATATTATCACCATTACACATAATATCCTCTGAAGGTAACATGTTCTTCTTTGGTCTTAATAAATTCCAAATGTTTGATGAAGACTTAATTAGACCAAGTACCCACTTTAATACTTCAAATAAGCAGCTACATCTTATGATTTAGTGATAAGAAATATCCAGAAGCGCTAAAAATGTTCTTACAATTGCAACAGGGCTGTTTGTATGAGCGCCAATTTACCTTGCTTCTCTCACATCTCTTAAAAGAGTCTCTCCTTTTCGTTTCATGATTTTTCTCTTCTATTGCAGGGTCTTCATTCTCTACAAGGCAGAGCATTAGAAAAATACCTTTTTTAATGTATATCTAAATGATGAATACTATTAGCAGCATATTTTTTTAACACATGGAAGAAACCTTGTCTCAAATCATATACTATAACAGCAAAAATTAGAAAGCATACCATAGTACAGGTATTAGGGTGAAAAAGATGTATGCTGGGAAAGGCTAGCAATAGGTTAGCTACAGAAAGGAAAGATGATCTAACTACAGATAAGGACTACAAAGTTCTGTATTTAATGACAGAGCTGCTTTGAAGATAATTTAGCCATGAACTGACACAGTTTGAACTTTGAGAAATTGTTTTTAAGATAGAATTGCTGACATCAAGCATAGCCCTCAAATACAGGGAGAGGACTGTGTTCAGCCCCAGACTGCTGTGAGAGCTACATGGGCTCCTTCTAAGCATCCAGGAACCAAGCAGCCTGGAGAGTCCAACAGCTACAACTTGGGAATTTGGCCTAGCTAGATGAGAAGCTAGAACTACAGATGATTTTGCATTTGGGAAGGGACCACAGGGCTGGGGTATGCATGTGTTTCAAGAGACCTGTAAGCTGAGAAGAGGGGAAGCATTGCTCAAGGCACTGCCAGAACAGGGTCCTCAAAGGCACCAGCCATGAGGACTGCTGGGTGAGGCCAGATTCTTCACTAGCTCATTATGTCACAATTGCCAGAAAACACTGGCACTCAGTTTTAGTCTCTAGTCTGGTATAAAAAAGTTTACTTCTACTTAACCAAGCAAGCACAGTAGCTGACAAGGTTAGGCTGAAGCAATTCCTCCAAATTTATTACAGACCAAGGCACAAAATTACCAATAGCTGGTATATTTAAAGAAGGGACCAGCTGTTGAAGTTGCAATCCTGTGGTATTGAAAGTCAGTTTTTATCCAGACGTTCTGCATTAGCACTGCTGTTGGGGATTCTGAGTTCCAGAAACCATAGAATGATATCATTCATATTTCCCATCACTTTGGATGGTAACAAGTCAGTTACCCATTTGATAGCAGCAGTGACCACTTAAATAAACTACTGGTGAGAGAAAGAATGGTAAGATGAGTTATTGACTAAGTCATCATACACTAAAAATTGCTAGATAAACTTTTTTTAGGAAGAAGATAGTATTTCCCTAATTAAGGCACATTAAATTATTTCTGATAATCAGGGTTGACATTCCACATGAGAAATCCCACAATACTCTGCCTGATCTGGTTACACCACCAAGTGGGATAGAAAAATAAATAAGCAACTTGGACATCTGTGTCACAAATGTAAACACTTCAAAAGACTCTTTTTGCCAGCACCAGCAGGGAACTGTTGGTGCCTATGAAGCAGAGAAACCTGTTGCACTCAAAGTAAAATCAAACTCAGCAAGACATAATTAATATTCAAATGCCTTGAGCACAAGCATAAGCAAACTAAAACAGCACAACCAGCAAGAACTGATAAGTACTGCATGACATTGTTACACCAGTAATTACATAACCAGCAGCCAGCATTTCTAACCAAGCTAAACATAAATAGACTTAATTGCAAAGGGGCAAACAGAGATTTATTGTGGAGTTACACAAATAAGATAGAGGAAGACATGTGCAAGTAGCAAAACCTGCAAGGTAACAAATTATGTCAGACAGGGAAGACGTTCTGCTGAACTATTTTGGATTTACTATACAAATGCGATGAGGCAGGCTCCGGGAGGGCGGCAGAAGCCGGGTTCCCCCCCAGAGCGGGGTCCCTGGTCCGCGTATCTCCACCAGAATCGGGGTGTGCGGCCCCCAGGGTCTGCTCAGCGTGGCATGAGTCTCGTAGCCACAGAAATTCGGCAGGAAATGAAGTAAGACGAAGAAACGAACTGGAATCCATCTCCGTTCTGCCAGGGAGGTTTATTTGGGGTAAGGAAAAAGGGTTGCAGGGAAAGGAGAAGGGGAGGAGGAAGGCTGGGAGGTTAAGGGGCTACCAGCTCAGAGATGTGACCTCTCTCTGATGCAGACACTGGCTTATAAGGGAAAGGGAAGGGGTGAGGCTGTCTCTCTCAGAGCCAGTCCCAGGAGGAGGAAGGGAAAATTGGCAAAGGGTACACACCAATAGTTTTCAGGTACAGCAGAATGCATATTTCAAAATGAACCAATAGCATACAGAGCGGGAAAATGAAGGAAGCCCCATGGAGATCTGAAAATTGCATTACTACAAAAACGGGAAAGATGTTTAGTGAAGCTAGCCAATGAGACCATATTCTCATTTTGTGAAGGGTGTTAAAAATGGTCTCTGTTTTTCAAGCCATTCCAACTGCAGCACTGTGACACACACATTCTCAACACCAGAACCGTTTCAATGCAGAAATTCCCTATCACGTGTGAACTTTTTCATGAAGAGACACAGCAATAAAAAGCATTAAACTGAATGGAAAAGGAGTGAGCAAAGAGAGTTAAGAAATCACTTATTCTGGGCTGAAAAACATTCATCCTTATTTGTGCCTCCAAATGATCCTGCATAAAGGAAAAATGCACACTCTATTGCCTGACAAATGTTAAAGTCCATGATCAGGCTGTCACAGATCCAGATTCAAAGTGCTGCTTTCTCACAATCAGACCAGAGATTGCCTGGATTCTCTCAGACATCCCAAGCCAATAAACTACTCAACAGACTATGAAAACACAGACTTTGTATTCCTCTAAAAGGTGCTGACAAGGTAGTTAAAAAAACAAACAAACAAAAAACCCAGAAAAACAAAAAACAAAAGGCCTCTAACAAAACTTCTTACTTAACCAAAAAATTTTATAGAAAAAGTTCATGCAATTTCTAAATGAAAGCAGAAGTATTGAGTACTCTTCACTACAGAAGAAGGTAACTGATTCATAGTGGTTACTCGATGCAAATGAGTAGAGAGAAAAAGCTTCAAACCACTTACAGTTTCCTAAACTGGGTTTTCCTAACCTGAAGCTGTTCTCACCCAAAGCCTCTGCAGTATGTTTAGTGTGCTTGATACTTAGCATATATCCTGTAAAGCTGTATACTGAGAGATAATTAGGTAGACAATTTACTCTGATTGTTTTAAATTCAGAAGTAGTTAAACCAATGTCTCATGACAACAAATGAAGTAATTTAAGTATTACAAGCCCTTTCTTATCCTTTCCATATACAGAAAGTTTCCAAATAGTCCAAAAGAATCAATACTGAAAAGGAATAAAGTGAGAATTAGTACCAAAAGTGGAAAAAAATTTCTTGTAAAGGATGAAACTGTACTAAAACGTGGAAAAAAACCTTTTATTCCCCTTTGCTATGAACTCAATTTTATGAACTGATCTGGTTTAAACCAGCTGAGCAATAGGACTTGACAAAACATATCAAGCAAATTGTCAAACCTCTCACTCCAGTGAGAGAAATTGGCCTGAATCCTAACACAAGGATAACTAAGGCAGTGAAGCTGCATCCATATACAAGGATAGCTTATGACTTTAAACTTATTAAACCACATTAAACAGACAGGAAGACCCAAAGGTTGGTTATTTTCTCCCAGGAATTTTGCAAGGACGACACACTTTGAGGCCCTTTCATAGACTGTATTTTCGTAGGGCAAAAACATCACTAACACAATGAACATATCAAGCCACTGGAGCTACCAACATCCATGTGCATCTCTCATCAGGTATAGTTTGGAGGAAAACCAGTAAGCAGGCAATGGTGAAGAAAACCCTTGTGCGCTTCAATGAATATTCATTACATCCTCTAATTTATTATCATGTTTACAGCCAAAACTGCAGAGCAAATTACATTCTACATATGGTCCCGAGGGGGTTTTCATTTCCACAGCTTGGACTGGTACCAAAATAAAGCACATTAGAGAGAAATTGCAACGAGAACCATTAATATTTAATAGACTAACAGCAGTGCTCCTCATGACAAAGTCACAGGGCAGAGGAGGGAAGGATCATTCAGAACTTTACTCCGCAAAATTTTTCTTGTTAAGCAAACTGAATTCAAACTGACAAACAGGTGGCTTTCTAAACAAAAACAAACAAAAAAGAAAACCAAAAGAAATCCTCTTCACCCCCAATAACAAAAATCTAATACCCACACACAACAAAAAATGAAAGAACAACCACTCAACATTAAGTAGAAATAAACAGTGAAAATTGGACCCAAGAGATAGCAGACAGTGCAAAGGAGAAATTAGCTTCTTACAGGAGCAGAGCAAAATTTGAAACTGCCCATGCACACATAGGAAGTATCATATGGAGAAAACCCAAAATAATCAGTGGCTGGCAAATGTAAACAAGTCAATGAACATAACTCTGAAATTTCCATTTCCTAGCACAGAAAAAGCTTCAAACCACCAGTCCAAGAGAATGGAATTAAAACACAGGAAAAAGCAAGTGTCCAGCAGCCAGCAGAACTTTTACAGCATTAGCACAGATGGTATAAACTTGTAATATCTCTCTAGTGATTCAAGCAGGATGGCTGCAGCAGCACAGTCACTGCAGATGGCATGACAGATAAGGATACTCACACTGGTCTAGATTTATTTTCAAAACTGAAAGCAGATAAGAGTAGAGTCACTTAAACCGGCAGTTTTTTCTCTTTCCTGTTCATCAAAGCCAATGAGGAAATTCCAATTACTGTTCCTCTAACACCTGCTAAAGTAATAGTCATGCAAATACAGTTGTGCTTTCAGATTGCAACTACACCTCTGGTGCAGCCTCTCAACACTGACCAAGGACCACTTTTTATCACCTACTGGACAACCTCCCTTTCCACAGAAAAATTCTTTGTCTTTGTCCCAGTTCCATTACTCTTGCACTGGGTATTTTAAATATCTTGATCCTTCTGACTGCCTGATCCTGCAAAAACAGACTCAGGCATGCTTTTTTCATACATGCTTAATTCAATCTCCCAATTATTCCATTCAAATTAATTCTGAGATCTCATTAGCAGTTTTCATCATTAGCAGTTCCTTATCTCTTTCCATCTACTTTTTTACCTTTCTGTGGAAAGAATGAGACTGGGAACAGCAGAAAACATTCTAAATTGAGTCAGTCTAAATAGCAATTAATTTAACTGAAAATACCTTCTAGCCAGAGATCAGAATTTACATCATATTTCTGTCTTAGCTTTTTAATGTTTTCTCTTGGATGTAGTTTTCCAAACTACATTTGGTTTAGGTACCAGCTGCCAGGGGAACTAACAAAGAGAGCTACAAAATAAAGACACAGAGGTCAATACCAATTAAGCAATGTAGGTCTCTGTCTTTTTTGTCATACCTTTTTCTGATCATACAATAAAACCCTAACTTGTATGAAAGAGCATTAACCATGAGGGCATCAACCTTCTCATTGAATGTTCCAGAGCATCATTATGCTATTTTGTTCTTGAAGTGTTCTTCCAGAAGGCATTTAATCTCACAAATGTATTTAAATTCTGACCTATGTTCAGTAAAAATAACAGATTAAATCCCAAAACAATATGTTGAAGTTTTCTAGTCACATTACAGAAACATGTTTTGTTCTTGAAAATAATTGCTCTTAAAAGAAAACAACATAAATATCAAAGTAAAGGTTGTAAAATCACTTGAAGTAATTCAGTTTTAGATTTATGAAAAACACCAGGTGGAGTCAGCAGTTTCATCACGGAGATACTAACTTTCATCACGGAGATACTAACAGGGACAACTTCATCAGGTCCCCAAAATTCTGGCTTTCAATTTTTATAGTACAGTGGCCTTACACTGAACCCTACTCTTTATAATCAACTTTGAGGCCATAACAGCCTTTTACTGAGTCCACTTTTATAGCAATTTCTCAGTTGGACCTTTCCTTTTTCACCCAAGCACCAGAAGCAAAAGAGTGTTTCTCTGGCCAGAGGAACTATACAGACCAGAGTCTGAGGAGCTGCTAACTCAGAAGCTGCAACAAGACAAAAGCTCAGTTTAAAATTCTAAGAAAGATGTTTCTCTTCACAAGAGCTGGGGGTAAATGAGTAATTTTGCCAAGCAGGAATGCTTTAGCATTAACAGACAAGAGGTGACAGACAAAAGTAGTTCATCCCTAGGCAGAAGAGATTAAACTCCCAAGTTCCCTGAGGTTTATAGACACCAGCCAATAGTGCTGCCTCTGTTCAATCCAAGTCAGAAAACTTCTTTGCTCCACAGACTTTAAAAGCACATGGTATGGAGCCAATTAAAAGATACAAGAGACTCAAACCTGCAACTTCTCTGAATCATGAGCTGGAGAACAGGTGCACACCTGAGACACACTCCTGGAAAGAACAGGCAGCAGTGGACAGCCAGCAGCCAGCATGGGAATCAGCATTCAGCTTGTGCTTCCCAAACCCATCCAAAAATATGAAGAATGCAGGAAAATGAGAAAATTCAAGACAGCGGATTAGACCATTCATCTTTAACCTTGTAATTCTCTTTCTTTCTGAACAATAACTTTTGTAAGGGGGAAGAACTAGTGTGTAAGTACACCCAGCTCCCCAGACAGCCTCACACAAGTGAGATGCAAGTAACTAACTTAAATCTTATGGAAAGATCTTGGTGTAAATGTGAAGTTGTGATGAATATAAGCTGGTGTCAGTAGAAGAGGTATCAGAAGTCATTATTGAATCTGATTAGAAGTGATTATTAGAGCAAGTCACAAGGAACATGGCAACTTTTAGAAATAAACTGATTTCCCAATAAAATACTAGAATGCCAAACTTTCAGATTATAACTGATCAGCAGTAAGTTAATATACAGAAATACAGCCCTGCAGAAAATCTAATTTGCTATTCCCTTCAGATAGGTACATAGCACTCACAAGGAATGTTTGTGGATGAGGTGGTGTTGGATGAACAATATACTCTTGGGAGAGCTACACAAATCTAGGTCAAGGTTAAGAGTTGGAAAAGTGTTTGGAAACAGCTATAGAATAGAGGCCTTTTTCTAGCTCCACATTTCACTGTGATTGAAAACAGTCTGATGTAGCCTGACTACTGATACAGAGGGGGACACAGAATTTGATATTGAATCACAGATAGCTGTACAGGGAAGGCTCACGGTGTTCAACCCCAGCTGAATACGCATGGAGGACAAACTGTGATTAATGACAAAAGTCAAAGCTGACAGCAGCTATTACAGAGTGGATTACACAGAAACCTAACGTAATATTGCCAGACATCACCCTCAATCAAGCCTCTCTCCTGAACAAAGTGATCAACACTAATCCCATTGCCATGCTATTATATTAGTAGACTCATAAGCTTTCCCCCACACCATTTAAACGTACAAAGATGATGGCTCCTGGCCATTTGGAACACCAAAAGTTCAGACTTTTCTTAACAATGCTGAAGGTTCTAAAGATTCATTCTCTCGGAAAAATCTTAGCTAACAATATGTCCCTCAACACCTACAGCTGAGAAACCATGCAGCTGTCAGGAATGGACGCCCTGAGCTGCCACATGTGCATGAACATGACAACTGCATTATAAACACTATTTTTTACATCTCACATGCTTAAGCAAGCAAAATGATTACAGCCACATCACTCAATTGGCTAAATCTAAAGGAGAATTAATGCAAACAAGCTTTGGCAAAGAGATTTTATTTTAAACTCCCAAATTGAAGTTTTATTATTTTTTCTGGTCATATGCCAAAACACAGCACAAAATATATGTAAAACACATGGAAAATGTTCTTTAGCTAATATTGCCTAATGAGAACTTGAATCAAATGTACCTAGTTTCCAAATGCAAAACATCTATAGTTCACAGACTTGTTTTGCTGTCTTATTTTTCTCTTTTGATTTGTTTTTAACCATGAGATCACCATTTCAATTATATTTGACTACACTACAGAAGCAGCATTTTCTAATATCAAAATATTTTCCTTGTTTTTCTTCAGTTGTTTAGGCCACAATTAGCAGTAAATAGACTTTGGAAGTAGAATTCTTGATTTTTATAATTTTTTCAACTTTTCAGATTTATTTTGGCTTTTGAAATCACCCAGTGGAAGTTAGCAAATTAAATTTAGAATTATTTTTGTGATGTATTTTAGAAAGAAAAAGGGGAAGGTTAATACCAAACAGTTAATAGGTGCCATACTAGACATTTATGCTCATATCTTTACCAAACCAATTGCAAGACACCAGTTGGCCTGCATATAAAGATCAGTTTAGAATCATTTAACTTTATTAGACAACTAAATTTTCCAACGTACTTGAATTAAGAAAATATCTACTGCCACAAACATGATTCACCATACTCTAAAATTAGATGTGTAAAAGATCTAGATAGTTTAAATTATTTGAGAGAAGCAATCTTTTCCCTACCTTAACACTACAGGAACAGGAGAAGGGACAGCACTACAGTTTAGGCCAGATGCCAAACTTTGAGCTAGATGCATTTAGATGGCACAAATAACACCCTATGCAGTTTTGATTTCAGTACTGATTGGCAGCTTCAGTCTTCAGCTCTTCTACATCAAAACCACCATGTCATTTGTGTGTAATATTTCCTGCAGGGTTGATGTAGTTCAGTCACATAAGCAAGGTACAGCAAGTTTGAAATGAACCTAATTGAAGTAACAGCTTAAGTAACTGGCACTTATTTCAAAGATTTATCCCTAACTGCATTAAGGAAAACAGCAAGAGACATTAACACATTCTCTGCCATAAGGGCTTTAGAAAAACCCTTGTGATGCAGTACCAGCTGTGCTGAATATGCACTTAAATCAGTCCTTTACAGTGTAGTTACTCCATAACATCATCACCAGGCACAAGAACCTCTTTGTCACAGCAATTTATCAGCTTCCAGCAGACCCCTCCTTCCCAAGACAGCGAAGCCCAGAGCCCAAACTGCTGCCAAGTGCACAAGCACCTGCCTCAGCTGGGCTCTCCAAGGCAGGCTCAGCCCTCATTCAGGCTGAACGTCAGTTTGCCAAATGGATCCTGACATCTTGCCAGAGGGGAGGGCTCTTACATGCTCGCTTACATGCTGTCTCTTCTCCTGCATCTGCAAAACCTGCAGCTAGCCTAATGTCTCCAGCTGCTCCTACCTCTACTCCTCTCACCATCACTCAAACACCCAGAGGGCACCTACTACGTCTGAACACATTTAATCAGAAAAACTCAGTTAAAGTTGCTGCAAACAGAAAGGCATTTCAAACTCATTGACTTCCACCAGATATTGGATCATCATTACAAAATGGAAAAAGAGCTAAGCGTTAGACAAGTCTGCGACCCATATTCTCACACTACCTCGTCCTTGGGACTTCTACACCACCTCTACCACTATTTTTAGAGCCTACAATAACTGCATATCCTTAAAACCCTAAAAAAAGTCTAAATATCCTGCTACTACAATCCTGCAACCATGCTGTATGCTATCAAAAATTAAGCTACTCTTGATAGTTTCCCTTAATTTATTACAATGCAGCTTCTACTATTTTGAGACCCTCACAGTTCAAGGTTTCCTAGCCATTCAACTATGTTCCCCAGAACAGTTTCCATAAGCAACCCCATATTCTCACCCACAGTACAACATGGGAAACAAGTAGAAGATACTGTTCCACAGAAGAGGAGAGAATACAGTAAAGATCTGCTATTCTAATTTAGGACATTAGTACATGTTTACAGTTTTAAATATTTAAAGTTCTAACAATGAATGGCAAGACACATATCAGAGTAGTTTATTTGTACTGTGAGCATTTAGTTCATTCAGACTATGAGGAATGTTGACCCACTCTCACTTCCCATGTCACAAGAGAGTGAGTTTGTTGCTGACACATGTGGTTAAGATTGAGACCTCCACAGCAGCACTCCAGCAGTTTTCTCTGCTTTCAACATTGCAGAAAGGAATTTCTATAAGGTTGCATTGATTAAACCAAAACACTTGCTCGGACAGACTTTCCTCAGCTGTCATGCATGGATGGGTATAAATATTTACGAGGGCAGAGAAGCATATCAAAACGTAGTGGAGCTGTGAGACAAGCTTAAACAATGCCATTTACAACCCATTAAAATAGGTTGTGCTGTGTTTCTCAACTCAGTAGGTATAAAAAGCTACAAGAACTGGTATAATTTCACTTTGGTGCAACAAAAGTGTCAGAGAAAGTTAATATTAGTTACATCAGCGTGCACATCCTCACTAGAAGGTTTAAAATACATGTAAGTAGAGATATTGCCCCAAGGCATTTCATTTTGTTTCAGTGGAGTTGGAAATGATGCTGCAACTATCTTGGTGTTCTTAATATAAAGATCCACCAGCTGGTGCTTCAAAGTGATAGAATAGCTGTATTCAACAAGAACTGTGTTTCAAGGGGATTTTGTTATTTCATGGTGTCCTGAAAACCTTGCTAAGGAATACACTGTTAGCATTCTGGTTTTCCTCCAGAAATTTCCCAGACTTGGCAAAATAGTTACACAGGAACATAAATAGGTTTCAGCCATGCTCTAAATATGATCAATATCAAAAAGAAGACCTGAAAAATCGTTGAGGCCCACAAGTATTCAAGATTACAAGTAAATTTTTTAAAACCATATGTAGGTACTGTATGGAAAAAATTCAAGGTGAAAGGATCAAGTCATTCAAGATTCTAATTCAACCATACACTGACTGCCTAAAATAAAATGGGATATTAGAGATGATAAAGAGCCCTTTTTAGTAATTGTAAGAAGCAAGAAAATAGTTTCAGATCAAATTTTTTTCTCAATTTGAGATGAAATCTAGTTTAACCTTTAAAAATTTTAAAATCTTGCAGCATTTCTAAGAAGGCTTAAAAAATAACATTGTTTCATATCAAAAGAGAACACTGAAATTAGTTGATGTGAAAGTTTTGTTTTAAAGTACCTATTTAACAAAACCAGCCAAAACCTTTATGTATTAAAAGGCATGGCCAATAGCAGCATATAATTTTGTCATGCTTGCTCTACTTTTTACAGTAGAAGGCAAATACACTATTTTGAAGAGGTTGGTCCAGTGCTCTCACAGAAGGAAAAAGGCATTTAGAACCATCTTACCAGAAATGGCAAGAAGGAGGACCCAGGAAACTACCAGCCAGTCAGCCTCACCTCACCCGGAAAGGTGACAGAACAGATCTCACTGATCAGTCAGAGAAAGAAAAATCTCATTCACCCTTCTATGCAATACTTTCTGCTTTCCTCAGCCCCATCAGTATAGTAAATTTTAGAGTCAGAGCAACATCACATTGTTCAACCCTGAAGAATTCTGGGAAACAGGCCTTGCATGAAAAGTACTTTACACAGTTATGTTACACTAACTTGACCAGTTCCTGCTTAGCTTGCATGAATTTATTGAAATAGCACAGTACTGTGGCTGCTGAAGACAAAGTATCCTTTCAAAAAAGATTATTCCATTTGATTCCCTCACCCTAGATGTTTTTGATTCTCCAGCAGTCTCACTTCTATGGGATTACTACATAGATGCAGAGTAACTGATTGCTTAGCCTTCCTAGCTTAGCTGGTTTTATGACTTTTTCTGGTGCTGATACCCTAACAGAATACAAAAACCATCAGAGATTATCCACCTGAAATTATATGCAAACCTATCTCTATTTTCACTCCAATATTAAAAGCAGATGGGCTTGGGGGATTGTTCTCCTCATTGACCAAAATATTAGAAAGTATACCAGAAAAAAAATTGTTATCCTAAATTCACCTAAGTAAGATAGGCTGTTATTAAGGTTCTCTGACATGGTTGAATAGCACTGTATCAACATTAAAAATATTCAAAACACATCTTTGGAGAGGGAAATCAATTTTCAGAATTTTTCCCTCAAAGTTGCAGCCACGTATCTAATTAAGAGGGAATTAGTCAATTAAAACTGCACAAAAGAAACACTGAAGAACACCAGGAAAACTGTGGTGGGACAAATGGAAAAATGAGTGGCAATCCAGCAATCAGGAATTAACAGTAAAAATAAAATAGATGTGAAAATCAGATCTTTCCCGCTTAAAGTAAATCCAAAGCATTACATGGCTTAGAGAAAAACACCTTCCATCCACACATTACGAAAACAGATGTGAAGTGGTCATTAGGTCAAGCACTCAAGTCAGACAGAGACACTATTACAATTGTCTGTTCAAATCTAACTCACCCTTAGTGATCATCATATTCTTTGCTACAGGAGTCAGCAACCTACAGCTTTTGTGCCAAAAGCTACGGCTGTGCTGGCAAGCAGTTCTGCCAGGCAGGAGTTACAGCCCAGCAGGAGCAACTCGAATTCAAATGGTACATGTGCCAAGGATGTACTTTTGACTGTTCCCAGTCCAATCCCATGAACCAAGTACTCATTCAGTGCTGGAACACAGGAGATGCCCTTGCCTAGGAGAGGCTCATGTAAAAGTCAAGTTTTGTGGTCCATGAGCAATTTATGAGATAAGCCAAAGCAATATCAAAATCATAGTCCTGGTGTAAATCAGCTCACTAGTGTAAAACCATCCCTTGCAGAAGACATGGATGCAGCCTCTGACTGACATCTGGCCAGCTTATGTAGGTCTAGAAGTCAGACCAGCACAAAATGGATGCCTTCCAGAGCCAATGACTTGCATATGAAAGTTACTGGCAGTATCTCATATTCCTCATCCACTGGAAGATCAAATTACACAGGTATGGTCTGCTTCAGGAATAAATGACTAAATAAATCTGACTCAGCAATGCTAATACATGTAGTAACCACCTTCATTGTGAATTCCTTTATAAGGTTAGTTTTCCATGGGTCTTCCCCACCCCCCAGAACAAAAACCAACTTATTAAGTCAACAATATGACCAGGAAACTTGTTATTAGATATTTTTTTTTTTAATAATGCTATATCCAAATTTTCTATTCTGGACTTCTTAATTACTCACCTCAGATTCCATTATTCCATTTTCCATAAGACACCTGCACTACTCAGTGCACATAGGCCTGTCACTTACCAGTGAATGTCACAGATTACAGTTGTTCAAATTTATTCGTCACATCTCACAGAAGCTGGGATTTTTCATTTATACAGCACTGACCTTCAGAGTTACCGCAGCCACCAACACCACCTCTGATTTCATAACCATAAAACCTCTTCTTCCTCTCCCCTTCCCCCACATATCCTCCACTGCTTCTTACATTTTATCATTCAGAATATACCACACATGCCACAAGGCTGTTGAAATTCGAAATGTTAGGGAAGGGGATAAATGAAAAGATACTCAAAGTCATCCAAAAAGAAGGGAGAATATTCTCAACATTTCTGTTATTGTGTTCCAGGAATCAAATGGGAAGTTATCTAGGTCAAAGAAAAATGTTATTTTGAAGAGGCAATAGAAAAGCTGGAGAAGTATATGAGCAATAACTTAGATAACTGAATCTGAATTTTTTTTCTATGATTGCCCAGAACCCGGTGTTATTTACGGAAACCGGGATCTTGTATTATTTACGGAAACCAGGAACAAAGCAGTTGTGATGAAATGACTACAATAATGCCTGGCAATAATAATATTAAATCCATGTTGTTCTAATTATTCTCAGTGTGTAATTTGGTTCTCTCCTCAGTCTTGCTGTCTAAAAGCAGCTGGGCTTCCTTCATTCCAGCAGAGCAGAGCATGAAGACAGAAGTTCCCTTTAATTTCTCTTTCTCATTCGCTAGGTCACTGAACAGGAGGATACCTTTGGGCACAAAGGGAGAAGTTGTCATCAGTCAAGTATTTTGCCACTGTGGGTCTAAAAAACAATTTTGAAGCATTACCTGGAGCACTGTGTCGCAATAGACAGAGCAGCAATACACAGCAAAAGCTCAGCAAGGAAACAAGACAACTTAACTAGTGAATACAGGAGACTGAAGTCACCAAGGCAAGCAAACTGACACATTAATGGATTTAACAAAATATTCAGTGACAGAGCACTCTTACAGATTCAAAATACACAGAAAAGACCTCACAGAATATCAGGATGCCTATCTCTAATATATCCCAAGCTTTGATCAAAGCTTCTCCTCCCAGAGATATAGAAATGGTTATGCATTTTGTGGTTAGATTTCTTCTATGCAATACGTTATACTTCCATCAGTAGTCAAGTTTTTCTTCAGCATGTATTTACTTCTATGTCTATCCATTCAACTAAAAAAATTCTATTAACTAGTATCTTTGATTTCTCTTACCTTCCATATTCAATTAATACCAGTGGCAACCAACTGAATGACTAAAAAGTCATTCAGATATGAAGACAGAGGAAGGACGTTTGTGTGCCTACCGCCCTAGGAAACCAGGCTTAAGAAAAAATATAACGAATTCTCTTTTAAGAAGTCATTGAAACAAAGTTGAACTACATTGTTTTAGCTCTGACTAGTGGCAGCAAAAGTCCAAGCAGCCACAAGGAGAAAACAGCAATGGATTCTTTGCTCTGTTTTTCTCATAAAGCATGCAGCAGGGTCAGAGGAGACATGGACCCAAAACCCATATACAAGAAACTAATGTTTGAGGAATTGTAATGGAACTGGGAATGGAACTCAGAAAAAGATACATGGAGGAGAAAAAAAATCAGAGGAAGGTGATTAAAAAAACAAAGCTTCCAATGGAAATGGCTATTGTTGGCTCAAAAATCAATGCTGTGTTTGGCATGTTCTCAATGGTGCAAGAAATATGACTTCCACCAAAAAAAAGTACATGGAACTCCAATTAGCTGTATCATGAAAAGACTGCAATTTCATAAAAATAAGAAAGGCTAAAGGTCCACAAAGAGAACTCCTTACTTCAACATATTGTCACATATTACACTGTAAATGACCCTCTCCCCCCAGTTCTGTAAGTAGGCTGCATTTAATTTACCATTGCAATTTTCTTCTAAAAATGTACAGAACACTTTCTAATTTATACATTAGGTTGCATTACTTGCCCTTCTTACAACAAAAAATATAGAAACTTAAAAAAATAGAAAGAATTAGAGGTCCTGAGCTGAGTACCTCTATCTGGACTTGTGCGTTTTCCAGCTTTCAGTAATTGAATTCTCTGAGTTTAACTTCTCCATTAATACAAATATTTGCAATGAAATGCCTTTTTTAATGAGCTTTACATATTTATTCCCTACATCTGCTACCAATAAATCTGTGGTTTATACTTAACTCTACAGTTTTACTTGGTGCTGCCAGAAAAATATTGAAGCTAGATATTCCCCCTGAACTAGAAAGTGCTAAGAAACAGACATTGAATAATTTAAACATTATCGAGAGTAAGTAAATACAAAACATGAAAATGTATACAGCCTCCCATACTGCCCAATGTAACAGTGTGTTCAAGATCATAGCAACTCTTACAACAATAAGGATCCATTTCTATTTCACTTTAATACAGTTATTTAAGTGGCTTGAGCATTCTGAAAGGATTGCCTTCAGCTTCCAGGCAGAGACCCACACAGGTGCTTAACCTTTTAACTGCTTTCAAAAGAGAAGTCAGTTTTTAGTTCCTACAAAGCAGTGATAGCATTTCAAGATGCAAAATGGTAAATGTATCATCTTCCTGTAAGCATGATATGTTTAGTAAGTAATTGCATCTCCCTGCTGGCTACCTATGAACCTTTCTTGCAAACTAACATCAAGCATTAGTTTAAAAAAATAAATAGATCTGAGGAATCAAGATCACCATAAATCAATCTGGTAGTCTACAGATCCAGTCTCATTAATTGTTCCGTACATTAATCAGGTTCAGGTCAGAGATGGTGCTTTAGGAAAAGTATTTCAGACAAGATCTCTTAGCAGCACACAAAACCACGTATCAAACCTCACACCACAAAGTTTAAATTTGTAGCACCTGAGCTTTATAAGCTTAATGTTTTAATCAAACAAGTTGAACAAGACTTGGAAAGATTAGTAATGTCACTTCTCAGGCTGATTCCTTATTTCCTGAATAGCAACTGGAGCAAAAGCTGACTGTGGGAGAGGCACCATTTAAGCATCCAGCACTAAAATCTGTGAATATCATCTAGAACAACACCTTGTAATCATGAGAAATTTCAACTTGCCAGGAGTGTGTTGGAAATACAATACAGCAAAGAGGAAGCAGTCTAGGAGGTTCCCAGAGTATGGGGAGAACAACTTCCAAACACAACTGATAAATGAGCCTATCAGGGGAGGCACCCTGCTAGACCTGTTGTAGGACACTGATTGACAGAGTCACTTGGAGGTCAGTCCTGAAGGGCAAAGGAGTCCAGGAAAGCTGGATGTGCTCTAAGAAAGAATCATTAAATATTTAGGAATAGGCTGTCCCCAGGTGCAAAAGAAAAGTTGTTGGGGAAAGACCAGCCTGGTTAAACAGAACTCAGACTGGAGATTAGGGGAAAAAAAGAGAATCTAACACATCTGGAAGGAAGGCCAGGTAATTTGGTAGGACTATAAGGATGTCATGAGGTTATGCTGGGAGAATATGAGAAGAGTCAAAGCCCAACTAGAACTTGATTTTGCTGCTACAGTTAAAGAAAACAAAAAAGTTTCTATAAATATATCAGCAGGAAAAAGAAGGGTCAAGGAGTGTCTCCACCCTTTGTTGAATGCAGAAGGTAGTGTAGTGACAAGGGACGAAAAAAAGGCAGAGGTACTTAATGCCTTCTTTGCTTCAGTCTTCAGTATCAGGACCATTTGCACTGAGGACACCCAGCTCCCTGAGCTGGAAATTGGTGATGGGGAGGTGACTGAAGTCCCCATAATCCAGAAAGCGATGGTCAGTGACATGGTATGCCTATTAGGCACTCACAATCTAATCTGTGAGATACACCCCAGAGTAATGAGGGAACTGGCAAAAGGACCTTCAAATAGCAGGCTCTGCAGAGGGTCACCCACATCAGTTCACTGCAGACATCTCCCACTGCATACAACCTCACAGTATCCCAAATTAAAGAGTGTAATTAGGGTGTCTTAAGTCTGAATGGGCAGGAAAGCTACTTCCCAGAACCTGTTACATGTACATTAGCCACCTGACACAACCATAAATAGATTCCACTAAGAATTTTTCTGGCTATGGTCAATGAGATATTCTAATTTCATTCTATTCCTGTGTATATACTTGTACTTTCCTTTTGAATAAGATACCAGGATAATGCAGTGTAGCAGAATAAGCCCACAAGAGTTCTGACTTGATAATGTCTAACATTAACCTGTCAACTAAATATCATGAACATAGCAAGATTTTCACACTGGTTTTCATCAAAGTTGATGCTTTCAACAAAGCATGCCAGATAAATGGCTGTTCTATAAGTTAAAATTATGACTTTAGAGGTCATCTTACTATTTGATTCAGAGAAAAATCAAGTATGATATAGAAAAAGCAGAAAGAATATGCCATCACATATGTACCAGTGAATTTTGTGTGCCAGTTCTAGAAGGTTAAAGAAACATTTTTCAAAAACACCAATAGCTACTGTCTTACATGATCTTCCCCTCTGAAGTGCTAACATTACCTTCACATAACTCATTTATAGACTGCAAGCATAAGTAATTTATTAAATGTAAATACTATTTGCCCTCATCTGTGTTAATCTCTATGCTACTTTTTATTCATAAAGTCTTCTGCAGAATTTATGCATCTACTAATTTCAATGTGCAAAAAATATTCTAAAATCTCAAGTGACTGCACATATTACTGTGTTTTCACAATGATCAACACACAGCATTTGCTTATTGACAGACATGGCAAATAGGTTTCAGAAAATCACATAATTTTGAGTCCAGAGAAAAGATCTAGATATAGGTAAAATGATGTCAAAAGTTCATAGGATTTACAGGCAGCTCTCTTTAAAAATCATTCAGTGGAAAGAGTATGTTTTTCTAGCCTATTTAGGTGCAGTAATAAAAATACGGGGATGATCATGTGCCTGTGGATAGATGCTCCCATTAATGACATTTTGTCTCAGTAACTTCACCAAGACTTTTAAAAAGTAAAAGTAAAAAGAATTATCATCTTAGTAGGAAAAACAAAAATAAATAAAAATTTTGTGACACACAACTGGGGCAGGGGAACAACAGTGAAAAAATTAGCACTCAAATATACACTGGGAAGTTTAAGTAATTTATTTTCTCTAACAATTGCCCACATTGAAGTAACACTGTCCACAGTGTTGAACCTTGAGCAGGCATATTCTGTAATCACGCATGCAGAAGGACAATTAATTGGAAACCCTAATTTGCTAGAGTACAGCAGTTAACACTGAGTGTTATTTTGAACATCTCTAATTGTGCTAAGTACCAACATAAATACTTCAGTCAACTAAAATATATTTTTTAAATTAGTGTGTGTCATATGTTACATTGTGTTCAAAAGCAGAAACATTTTAATGTAGGCTTATAAACTACAGAGTTATGCAAATGTGCAGCAATAACAGCAAAGCTTACTTGCTTGCCTAGTGGTTTTTTGCGTTTTGAAACTGCACTTTTCTAAACATGCTATTAGGGAGCTAATTTCTGGTTCTATCTTATTACATCAGACCTCCTTTAGTACTTTGATTTATTGTGTTCTCTCACAATTTCCCAGTCCTGCCCAGATGTGAATTAAAAAAGTGAATACCTTCTAAATAGTCATAGGTAATAAAAACCACTCGACAATTATGGCAGAAACAGCCATATAGCAGGAAAGAATTTAAAAATACTATGGGAACATAGCAGGAAAGAATTTAAAAATGCTACAGCAGTTTTGTTTTGCACTGTACATTCACATTCTCTCCCAGTTCAGGATTTTTCTTCAGTTGGGGTGTATGAGTGAGTACTATTTTCATAGCACTGAAGTATAGAGACTGGCAAAATTCCTGTTTAAAAGCACCAAAAACATACTGCCATTCTTCGTCACAGATTTATCACTCAACAAAAAATAATGTACAGTACCCATGGGTATCAAGAAGTGAAAAGTGACACCTGAAGACAAACCGTAATTTGCCATTATAATGTTTGGCATACAAATGTCAACATATTCTAAATAAAAGCAAATTCTAAGTTAACAAAGTATTTCAGAATAATGTAACCATTAGCACATCCCTACTAAGATTGTTACATCATCCTCACAATACTTCTTTGGGAAAGGAATACTCTCCCATAAGCTGAGAAAAAGGATTGGTGGAGTAGGGAGAATCAAAGAAATCCATTATTCTAATGAAAGCAACAATCTGCTTGCAAATGTAATCCATTCTAATGACCTTTTCCTTAACTGTCTAGTGCTTTTCCACTGCAAGTACTAAAAACTAAGTAAGATTAAAACCTGTTCCTGCATAATATCTACTATCCCATTCACCAGTCTTAAAAGAGAGGTCTATTTTTCCCTCCCAGCACTGAACTAATTAAATCAGTCCCAGAAAGCCTTTCCAGGACAACCTGTAGATATACCAGGTGAATTCAGAAGCTTGAGCTATTATTGCTATTGAAGATCAGTTTCTGCAGAAAGAGAAAAGAACTAAAGATTCGGGTTTTTCAACATTTTCAGGAAAACTTAACTTTTCTTCAAAGAGAAAGGAGGGGGAAAAAAATCCCAGAAACTAATGAGAATATTTTATCTAAAAAAACCCCAAGGATACAAGTGCCTACAAGTACATGTAAGAGTCACAGTACCCATAACTGAAACGAACTCTGCCATTGGCAAAAAAAAACCAACCAAACAACAAAACACACAAAACAAACAACAAACCCCCAAACAACACTATATTCACTATCTGGCTGAAAGCATACTGCTAACACCAGAAAGAAAATAAGCAAGTATTCTCATACTTCATATTCAAGAAAATATTAACAGAGTTTTATACTGCTGCCATAGTCCATTTTCAGTCATTTAAACACCTATAATACACACAGCTGAAATTCACAGTTACCCAGTACCCTGTAGACCACAGCCCTTAGCAAACAGGCAGTACACACTCCTGTTGTGTGCTAAACTCATTATAGCGAATAATGGAGCACATTATTTCTTAAATTCTTTTGCCTCAGGCCACTCATATCATAAACTATAGGAGTTGTGGCACCGATGCCTGAAACAGAAATGAAGTCATAATTTATGCATATTTTAAGACAACTCAGGAGCCTCTCTTTTCACTTGACAATCTTTAAAAGAGCACTGCAGTTCTAAGGTTTTTTAAAGGAAATGTAGTTTCTACAGTGCAATCCTGTTGCAGTTGTGTTTTAATACAAGAGCTATTTCATTCTTTCGTAGTGCTGTTATAGATTACCTTAAAAGCCCACAAAAAAAAATGGCATCCCAACAGAGAATAAAAAATAAAACCTAAAAAAAAAATCTTGATTTTCTCTTGTTCTCCAGATTCAAGAAAAATTTGCTTAGTCTCACTTATTCTGTTTGGGAAGAGCACAAAGGGAGAGATAAACAAGATATTTCTTTCCCACCTTCTTTTAGTTGTTCTTAGGAAAAGGTTCAGAGAGAAAACATGAGATTCTCTAATTATTTATGCATCAAGAGAAAATAAAATGAAATTTTCCACAAGTGCTGCTTGAACAGACTATTTTTTCCACTCTCCTCATTAAATAAACATGTTATCCCTCCTTGTCCAAAAGCAGAAATCAATAAATCCAGATGACACAGTCTTTATAATTTAACTTCTCTTAAATTTCTAATATCTTAAGTACCCTTACAAGCCCAGTGTTCTTTTTATCTTTATTCTTCACTATTTACAAGGTTCATCACAATTCTCCCACAAAAGATTTGCTGATATATACCCCCACAGTCAATGGAAGCTCTTCCACTAGGACCAGGAAAAAATCCAGAGGTTTTTATTTCTTTCTAATATTTTCCTCCTATCCGTGCCCCTCTCTGTTCTTTCTTCTCCAAAGTTAAGGGGGGAAAAAAAACCAAACCCAAGCAAATACTTCACATATCTTCTGCTGAAAGAGCAACATTTTATTTCTAGTATATTCTCATTCCTTTCTTATTTAAAAAGTTTCATCAAGTGTAATTTTTAATAATTTTGACCACAGCTGAGCAGACTAAGCAGATATTTTCAGTAAGCAAATAGCAAAGCCAACAGTGAGAATGAAAAGCAGCATTTAACTTAGAACCCATCAATGGGTGTGCACATTTCAAACAGCTTTCCAAAGTTTGTTGCCTTGCACTTCACTGTACTGAATTAGCTTTGTAACAACTTCATAAGCTCTTTTAAAGCCACTTTGAACTGTAAAAAAAAGGACTCAAATGTAGCAATTTTTCTATCCTTCAAATCTTTGCCAATTTAGTTGCCTTTTATCACCCTATGTCCTTATGTCCATTTTCCTCACTCAGAATATCTCAACAAAATAAGAAAAGAGTTTCGCTTTGCTTTCTTGAGTTTTGTAAGCTTTCTTACAGGAAATGAAAGTCTCAGTTGTATTTTTTTTTCTATTTTGAAACATTCAGGACTGAGAGAAATAACGAGAAATAACTATTAATATCCATGGCAGCTTGTTGATCTAGGGGTATGATTCTCATATAGGGTACAAGAGGTCTCAGGTTCAAATCCTAGAGGCCAAATTTAAAGCCTGTCAGCCTAACTTCAGCGCCAGAAAAAGTTACAAAGCAGATCATATTGACTGCCATCAAGCAACACAGCTAGGGGATAATGCCCAGACAGCCTAGGGGTAGGAAAGGCAGATCCTACCTGACTCACTTGATCTCCTATGACAAGGTGACCCATCTAGCAGATGAAGAAAAGGCTGTGGATGTTGTCTGCCGGCACTTCAGTAAAGCTTTTGAAACAGTTTCCCACAGCATTCTCCTGGAGTAGCTGGCTTGCCATGGTGTGGTGGTGTGTACACTCTTCACAGGATAAAAACCGGCTGGANGGCACTTCAGTAAAGCTTTTGAAACAGTTTCCCACAGCATTCTCCTGGATAGCTGGCTTGCCATGGTGTGGTGGTGTGTACACTCTTCACAGGATAAAAACCGGCTGGATGGCTGGGCCCAGAGAGTGGTGGTGAACGGTCTTAAATTCAGCTGGTGGCTGGTCACAGGCAGCGTTCCCAGACAACAAGAAGCTGGATGGGAGCACGGATCTGCTGGAGGGTAGGAAGGCTCTGCAAAGGGATCTGGATGGGCTGAGTCTCGCACAATTGTGTGAGGTTCAACAAGGTCAAGTGCCAAGTCCTATGCCTGGGTCACAGCAACCCCATGCAGCACTGCAGGCTGGGGAATGAGGGGCTAGAAAGCTGCCTGAAGAGAAAAGGAGATGGAGGTGCTGGCTGACTGAGGCTTAACATGAGCCAGCAGGGTCCAGGTGGCCAAGAAGGCCAATGGCACCCTGGCCTGGATCAGCAGTAGTGTGGCCAGCAGGACCAGGACAGTGATTGTCCCCCTGTGCTCAGCACTGGTGAGGCCACACCTCAAACCCTGAGCCCAGTTTTGGGCCCCTCACTACATGAAGGACATTGAGGTGCTGGAGCATCCCAGAGAAGGGCAATGGAGCTGGGGAAGGGTCTGGGGCACACATCTTGTGAGGAATGCTTGAGCGAGCTGGGAGTGTTTAGCCTAGAGAAAAGGAGGTTTAGCGGATATCTCATCACTTCTACAGCTACCTGAAAGGAGGTTGTTGCGAGGTGGAGCTTAGGTTCCTCTTGGCAGGCCACACATGACAGAACATGGGGAAATGGTGTTGAGTTGTGCCAGGAGAGATTCAGATGGATTATAAGGAAAAATGCATTCACCAAAAGGGTTATCAAGTATCAGGCTGGCCAGGGAGTGGTTGAGTCACCATCCCTGGAAGTGTTCAAAGAGAAGGTGTCGCACTACATTCCACAATTCAGAGACAAGATTCTGCCAGCTGCTTTCTCTTGGTTTACGGAAAACTCATCAGTTGCAAACTTTTTCTCAATCAGTTCTGATCAACATACCTTCAATGTATGAGTAATTTACTTCCCCTAATAAGCCTTTATAGAAAACATACTGTAAAGAAATTTAGTCCAAAATGTAACACCTAATTCTGCTTCCTTTAGTGTATTGATTCTGATAGAAACATTATAATGGGGTCACTAAAATATTTTCTTAATACAAAGCATACCCAGTTGATCTTGATCAGGTTGAATTAACACAACACCTTCTTTACATTCCCTGAAGATTTATAAATGGTGCTGGTGGTCAACAAATGTATCAGTGCTCTCGGAGCAATAAAGAAATTGTGCTTTGTTCTTGTATTCTACTAGACGAGACTTACAAACTTTGCTGACCTTAAGCACACAAATTCAGTTCTACACAGAAGTCAGCTTATAATATTTAAAAATAAGGCATGACAGCAACAAAAAGAAAGATTAAGAGACAAAAATCCAGATAGAACTTTGAAATCTTTACAAAGGTAAGAACAGAACATAGTCTGAAATTGTCCATAGCAAATTTAACCAATACTTCCTACAAATTCTTCAGTGTACTGAAGGAACAAGAAGCCGTCTGATAAACCAACAGCTTTGTAATATCTAGTTAGGATATATAATGCCATGAACTGATCCTATTTTGAGGTTTGTGTAGCTTTAACTTGATTGAAACTTCTGTGCACTTCAGCTTTCCCATGCAAAAAAACAGAAGCCTATGGAGTGAGCAAGCATCAAGCCTACCTTAAGCTCACCTAGGTCTTGATCAGAAGACAGCCCTGAAAACACATGCTCATACATATATGCATTTACAGTACTCAAGTGGGATTAAATTTACCAAATACAAAAGTCAATTTCACTGACAGTGTCAGAAGGGAAACAGCAGAAGTGAAGCTCTTTACATTATTCTTGTAATGCCTAGAAGCAGGAAAAAATTTCAATATGCACTCTAACCTCCTGCAATTTCAGGCAAAATTACATTTGAGAAGTGTTAGATAAACTTTGAGAGGAAATTCTGATTGTTGGAAAAAGGAGAACACAAAGGTACAGCCATCTCAGAAGAGGCCACTGGTGAGATTTATGGCGCAATGTTCAGGTTTGGGTCCCTGTTTTGCCTAATTGAGGCCAGCAGCTTTCATCTGCCAAATTATTTTGCAGGAGTCAAAACAGGAAACTGCATCTCAAGATAACCACGCTCTACAACCATACCCTAATCCCACATGGACAGCAAGAAAAAGGCACAAACATTTAATGGTTTTGATTTTGTTGTAAATTGCTGTGTCTTAGATTTTCTCTTGGTCAGCTCTATGCAATAACAGCCTTTAGTTATCTACACAAAAGCTTAGATTTGATTTTTTATTAAGGTACCAACATTAATGTATGTAGAGAGGTAATACATTGCATATGGGGGCATGCACTGGAAAAAGAACATGAAATACAGTACATTGTAAATGAAAAAAGAAATTGCCTTTATGGTGACAGGCTATCCTTGAAGAGGAAAAACTAGGTAATTTATGCCTGCAGAGGTACTTTAAGGCTCATATTTTAGCAGACAAAATTCCTAAAGATAATATAGCTGAAGCCCAACAGCAAGGATCTATTAATCCTTTGTGTAGTCCACTATTGTTTATTCAGGCAAAAAAAGGTGGCTTAAAATGTTAATCTTTTCACTCAAAAAATTGAGGAGCTCTACTGATCAGATAGAGCACTGAAAGACTGGGAGAACAGATGGTGAACATGCAGTGAATCATTTTTGCATCAAGCAAAGCTTTACTATTTAATACAATCTATGCAGAAGAACATGCTCCTTTTCAAGCATCCCACTGGGCAGGTAAGAGTGAAGGATCAGAGTCAATTAAACAAATGTGCTTTCTAGTGGCATCCAAAAAGTTTTATCTACTCCATCACCAGCCATAAAGGCTGAGCTAAGGGCATATTGCTAAATACAAAAAGGTAGATTACTGTCTCTGGACTGGGTCAGAGTAACACAGGTAAATAGCCACTGGAGAAAACAGACCACAATATCCTATCTCTGAAAATTCCTCGTTTCAATGTGTTGCTATCTTTAGAGGTGGAAAGATGGATGGAGGCCACACATCCTGCTCAAAACCAAGGCAAGTCTCTATGTGAAATTAAGGAATTATGGTTTTGCTCCAATTCTTTACACAACTAAAGCTCTGCAAAATGCTATGGGATTCACGTTAACCTCAGAAGTGTTGCGTTTATATCAGCCTTTGTGGGTTGTAAGAAACCAGTGCTGAAACTTAAGACTAAAAATATTGTGCAACATGACTATTGTTAATATTCCTCTTCCAAAAGTTATCATTACGTCTTTCTCCAAAACTTCATTAAGACTTCAGTGGCATCAGCACTCCCCCTTGGCAGTAGAAGAATAAACATTCAGAACAAGATTTTTCTTCTGCACAAAGTGTCATCAGCTTTCATATCTGTAGCTATTGGGGAAAGAAGGACTGATAAAATCTTGTCTACATATTTGTCTGTTTATTGCTTTGGAAGTGTTTAGAAAAAGCCAGTCACTAGCAAAATGTTTATTTTGTTGGAATTAGAACAGCATTTTCATAAAACAAGACCCTTGGATCTCCCTAACTTGTCTTCCAAACTCTCTAAATGCCGTGGGACCATTCTGCAAGGACACTGGTGGGACACAGCCTGGAGGAAACTGTTCAGCAGTTTGAATCCAGATTTGTCTCCATCATAAGATGTGAAGGTGGCCGTGAATTTTAGAAGCAACCAGATGAGCCATTTTTGCATAGTTTCCCATTTTTCAGAGTCACAGGAAGCAGTGCACTAACAGCACAATCCGTAATAAAGGTAACTCTAGATTTAAAAGCAACTACTGCCAGATGTCCTTCTCTATGGCACATGTTAAAGACAACCTGCTGACAGTTGTTACAAGTATTTAACTATGGAGACCATACTCTTGAAGCAAGAAGAAATGGATGTGTTGACTGCAGCCCTGGATGATGACTAGAAAACAATTTTCTTTCCAGAGGTAAGAAATTCACTTCATAATCACTCTGCTCTATTGAGTGTCTGGCCCTTACAGTAGTGCATTCTACAGTGCCCAGTGACTAGATAGAGCTTTTAAAAATAAGCATACATATATATATATATGTAAGTCCTAGCAGTTTTGTTGTCTCAAAAATAATAACCCAAACCCCCGCATAAAACCCCACATATTTATTTCTAAAATTTAAAGCTAGGTCTTTTATTCACCATGCAACAGGAAGAGAGTATTTTTAAACAAAATATATTTTACATCAGTTTTACATTCACTCTGGGTTTTTCTGCTTCTGAAAGGATTAAATATCATACTACTGTTTGTGTTTCTCAAAAGAAGCAGTTTGAGATTGCACCTAACCATTGAGAAGCAGCAGAACAAGAAAACAACTAGCAACCAGTCTCATTTCCTAGACACAAAAATTTACTATGACAAAGCCAAGGAAACACGTTTGAATGATTCTCAGTAATTTTTTTTTCTTCAAGACAAATGTCTTCATGCTATTGTTGCTCCAGTAAAACATGGGAGGGTAAGAAAACAAAAAAAATGTACAATAACCACTCAGAAAAATATGCCAGACAGTGACAAATAACGGATTAAATTTAAATTGGACAGCTCTGGTTGTTGGCAGAAACTTGAAGGCATTTTTGTTTTTAAACACAGAACCAGTGGCAGCATTGTCTGAATAAAAGTTTTAACTAAGATGGGGGACTTCTAGGCTGTGTCAGTCAGTGTTTAGGTTTGTTACTCTGCCCACTTCCCTTGACCTCCAGTGTACTTTTTTTGATGAGTAAAAGAGGACCAAACAGAGCATTGCCAGAAGGGAAATTATGGTTGCATGAGCTCTTAACCTATTGTGACTCTCCTTCAAAGCCAAGCTATGAATACATATACAGCACTTCTGTAACACTGATAAAAGATTCCTGGTGCATCATGAAGATGAAAAATGATTCTCAGTCAAGAGGGAAATTGCCAGAGGTGTCAGAAGACATGTTGCAGTGACGCAAACAGTGACACAGACATTAATTTCAATAATTTGACAGTGAAACAGTGCATACCTGAACTGCCTAACTCTACAATCCTCCTTCTTTCACATGAAGATTTTGTCATTTAGGTTCTCCAAAAGCTGTACCTACATCTTTCCCTAAGTTCCCTTCCCCCCCCCACCCCCCTACAAAAAAAAAAAAAAAAAGAGCACAGAGACATTTCATTTCAGCAGGAAGATTTTCATTAATTATACTAAATAGAGTGATGATCTGGAAAGGTCATACCAGCCTTTCAGCATGCCCTCTCTCCCAGCTAAGTACTTTTCAGCTACAATTGATTACCTTGTCTTTTAGGTTTGCATCACTCCATCAAGAGCAGCACATGTGGCATCACTAGCATTATTGATATTGTGATGAGCCACGTGTCAACCTGCTATGGCCTCCATCACATATTTGAGGTGCTAAATTCAAAGCCTTTAGAGTGACACCTTGGAAAGGAAGAGCAAGTACTGCGGAGAAATTAGCACAATAGTGGGTATTCCCATGACCCAGCAATGTGGCACAACAAAGAGTACCCCTCCAGGAGGGCTTGCTCTCACCAAGTTACTTTGATTATGTGCTTTAAATCCTTGTTGATGTATGCCATGTTACAGCCATTAAAAAAAAAAAAAAAAAATCAAAAAAGTACAACTAAGTCACTAAAATGTAATAGTCAAGAGAGCTTCTTGGAAGTGTCTTTTGCTCATCTGTTTCAAAAGACAAGATTTCCATGTGAAAGATATTCACATGCTGATCTGTGAAGAAAGACACATGCATTTTTTAGCCTACATGCTCACCTCTTATTCAAGAATAGTGACATCTTCCAAATTGCTGTAGCTATCCCAACAAATATTCTATGCATTTTATCAGATGCCCCAATTACTAGAGACTGGTTCTCATATAGGCTACTCGTATATTATCACCTGTGACAACAGCTCCCTAGCTGGTACCACATCAAAACCTCCCTGTTGTATATCTGCCCAAAACAGTAGCCCATTTGCCCATAAGTATTCCCCATATCAAACATGCAGTAAACTATTGACTTTGGGGACAACAAAAAAGAGAATGCAGGTGTCTGTATACAGGAGACAACCAAAGGTTTATCTTTCCCCCACTGCTAGGTTAGCAGGGGACACAGACAGATGGTCACCTTGTGCTGAGGCAGCTCAGAAAATGCTTTTTCAAGTATAAATATCAATGGGTCTTGTCACTTTTAAAGTCTGAAATATTCCACTGGCACCAGTTCAACTGCCTCTTAGTTAAAAGATTTTTGTACAATAAATAAATTTGCAAAAGTGCTAGGTCAAAAAAAAAAAAAACCAAAACAAACCAGTCAGCTCCTTCTGCCCTCATTTCTCTCGTCATTACAATGCACTCTTGGAACTTTCAACTTCAGGGAAATGCAAATTCTTCAACAATGAATTATGCAAGAGGAACGAAATACATGTGGGTATAGATATGACAGAAAAATCTTTTGCAGCACATACAGGGTGACAAGGTACAGAGACAGTGTTCTTCACTCTTGTGCAACTGAAGAGAGAATAGTTAAATTATACCTGTAGTGAGGTTTTATATACAGCCGTGAGCAACTCCACTTATAGCATCAACACTGCAGACAGGGACACGTGGCTCCTGAGCCCATGGTTACAGGATGACAGAAAGCAACCTGGATACCTGGATACAAATCCCACTTAAGGGTACATTTGTCCTTCACTGCAGACCCTAGCAAGCTGCTATGTCCTACTTCACACTTGGTGAAACACATACACTTGTACCCTGCCTATTCAATACCCAACATATATCAAGTCACTAATCATCACTGGAGCTGTTTGTTTCAACCAGGCTTTGTACCACTGGCACACACCTGATTGCAAAACTGTTCTTTGCTCTGCATAGTGCAAAGTCACCAGCAAGAGGCAAGAGGTGGTGGATATTGAAATAGCAGAATATATTTCAGACCAAAACAATAATCAAACACCTACATACCACGAAATATTCCATATAAAAGCATCAGCATAAAATGACAAGTAAGTAAGAGACCAGGTACTACAGCTGAAAAGTGGAAAACCAGAGGAAATGCAGTAGCTAGCAACATCCCATAGTACTGCTGGCATTAGTGATTCACATCCTCATCTTTATCATGAATATTCCAGCACACCCACAACATTTTACAAGCATTTTTCACAGAAAGTACACAGGTTGATAGTAACAAGTTTTACCCTTGATCATACAAATATGATAAAAATTAGCATTAAAAAATGAGTGCTCACAGATTCTGCAAGACTATAGAGGAAAACTTTCAGCTTTGCACTATTAAGTACTTGGCCTGAAGGCAAAAGGAAAACAAGCAAGCCATGCAAAGCAACTTATTTACTCCCACTGTTCTTCAGTTGCAGCAGCTCCCTCAGGATGAAGACACTGCAATACAGTTATACAAGAAAATTGAAGGACAGAGATGCCCTGCTGAGAACTTATTGCAAGTGTGACACAAAACAGCAACCACACGGCTAAGGAGGTAAAAACAGCATGCCAAAAAAATAAAAGAAGGAGGTCAGCAAATGGCAGCAAGCAAAGCCGCCGGTTAGCGCTCACCGCGGTGCAGCTGCGGTGCTGGTCTCATTCTTTGCCGAGGATAAAGCGAGAAAAAGGAGCTGCTTGATTCCCTGCCGTTACCACTAGGGACTCCAGAGCTCCTCTCCGGCTGCCGGCAGCATGCTGGAAGCTGGCAGCCGGGAGAGAGCCCGCTGCCGAGGAGCGAGTGCCGCAGCGCGCCGGGAGCGTGCCCGGGGGCAGCGCCGCGCCGGGAGAGGCGAGCGGCATCCCGAGGGCGGCAAGTTCCGCGCTGCTCCTGCAGGGCCAGCGGCGAGGCGGCAAAGGGCTTTTCTCAGGTAATTAGCACAATAGGGGGCCGCGAAGGAACCTGCTCTTTGATCTCTCATAGCCTCTCCATCCCTTTTTGTTCAAAGAGCACTTTCTCAGGGAGCTGATTGCTGGATCGTGTCGGGTGATGCGGTTTTAATGCATCTCTTGGAAAGGTGTGCAAAGAGAACCTGACTCCTAAAATAGATTTTTTTTTGCCTACATCATGTTTAACATCCTAAGAACCTATCACACGCTGTAATTTATTTTCTGTGTCTGAACAATCTCTGGCCCCCAGCTCACACATGAAAGCACAAAACGTTGCAGGGAGAAATCACCTCTCTCCTGTATTTGCACAGCATATAGCACAATAGAATTACATTCTGGAGAGCCTAAGAACTAATGCAATGAAATAGCAAGCAAAAAAGCAGTTAACACATGATATATGAAACAGTCAACTCAACAGCTACAAAAAAAATGGATTCAGGAGAAGGGAAAGGAATACTTTCAATTATATCTAAACAAAAATCTAAACAAAATCTAAACAAAAACAAAAATCAATTATATCTATTCAAAAATCTAAACAAAAAAGTCTGAGGAAAACATTTGTATTAACTAGGATTCACATCAGAAAAAAACACAGCCGGATGATAATGAGGAAATTAATTTTAATAGTGACATGCAAAGTAGATATGACAAAATGTTTTGTACTATAACTGTGTAGCAATATCTCCAACCACTTAAAAACCAACAAACATATATCTAGACTGACAAAGACTGAATGTTTCATTTCCATAGCCAGCTTTACAGAAAGTTGTTTTGGGTTTGGATTTTTTTTTCCTGTTGCTGGGTGGTGACCTTGTGACAAAAACCTACTCACAAACCAGTAACACACCAAATTTCCATTTCTAGCCCCAAACTAAGATCACTAGGCTGCATTTCTCCCCACAGCCGAAGTCTCAACACCAACTTGGTTCATCTTAGAGGCAATTACACCAACTCAGTGCTCTAAGAAGGGAAGCTGATCAACATGCAGCCACATTATGGAGACTTCGTAAATCTTAGCAAGCAAGCACCGCAACCTGCTAAACACATATGGCAGATAAAACTGGATAAAACTTAGCTCCAGATGCTTGAGCAAGGCTTGTTTTCCACAACTGGCATGATTCCCACCTTGTGCCTTCTCTGTTCCTCCTCTTGGTCTCTCAGTACTCTGAGACTGACTCTAGCCATGGGACACCAGTTCTTCACTGTGTCCTCTCACCCAGCAGCTCCCTGGGTCAACAGCTCTAGCATGGCTCTTTGTGCAGCAAAGGGAGGACTTGCCTGCAGCAGAATGCAGAGCAAAGTAGCAAAAGCAGCATGAGAAGATATGAGCTGAATCTGAAATACTAAGTATGCAGAGACAGCCAAGAGCATGCTTATGCACAGTATTCTTTGATTCACTTCCCCCTCTCAAGCAACTTCTTTGGCTGTTTTCCTCTGATAATGACAGTGCCATCTGCTCTTACCATTTATCTGGTGTCCCTACCTTTTGGGTATGGAAACATCCCTACTCACATAAAGCATTATCAAATCAATTATGTTCTGTTTATGAAAACATACTCAGTTGCTGGAGGGAAGATCACATAGTTATAAGCAAAGTGACTCCAGATAGCAAACCACAAGATACTAGGAAGAAACAAAATCCCACATGCTTCATCACATGACTGTCCTTAGCAGCTGTCTCTTTACTCAATCAAGTGGCAGAAGAAATACCAGCAATCTCCCCAGAACCAGTCCCAAGTAAATCCAAACCCCCAGGTTTCCCAGCAATAGTCTGGCAGAATACAAAAAGCGCACTGGGTCTGGGAATGTTAATCTCTTGCACAATTTGCCGTGCTCTAGTTAAAGGACTGTAATCTGTGAAGTCATCCAACACATGCTGATGTGAGTAAGGAAAAGTACATTGGTGCACAGATGAGGGCACTGACAGCATTAATATTAACAGTTGTACTTAAAATATTGAAACTCTACAGCCAACTTCTCAATGACAGCTCACTAGCTTCACGCAAAGAACAAATGTGCCCAGGGAGTCTGTATAGTCTTCATCATCGGAGGTCTTTAAAAAGAAATTAGACATCTGCCAAAAATTATACAAGTACGGCCGATCATTCTGTGGACAGATGCCATTCCGACATCCTTCCAAACTCACACCACCTACAGAAGCTTATCTTTTAATCTATCCCAATTTGGAGCCTCAGAGAGTGTTGGTCTCTCCCTTCATAAGCACCATTTCACCAGAAATCATTCCCAAAATGAATATAACTCCTAATAATATGAGGCATCACAAAAAAAAGTAAGACAGAAATCCTAAAACCCACACCCAGAAGCTTTATGTTTAAGGTTTGTGAATCAACCCACTACCCCAAACTATATCTTTGACTGAGAGACAAAGCCAACAGCACTAATCAGGGTCAATTCAGAGAATATCTCCAAAAGAGAATCTGTAAAGCAAGGACTAAGACTCACAGGAAGTTAGCAAACCAACAGAAAGGTGAATGATCTTCTCTATAATTTTTTATCCGTGCCTCAGGACTTGAAAGAGAAACACCTGGCCAGCTAAAAGCTCAGCCCAGAGAGAGGGACTACAATTTCCTAGCAATGTCAGTGAGCAACCAGTCTCATGATCATCAACAATACTTTGTCCAGAACTGCAGACCTATAAAGTGGGGAGTGAGAGGGTGTGAAGCTAAATATGGTAACCGAATCTAAACAACACCAGAGGGAACAAAGGCCTGAATATTTAAAAGCTCAATTCTGATTCACATAGCCAAATAGGTGGCAGATTATGAAGAGTCAACTACTACACATGCAAGCCTTCAGAAACAAATATAGCTATTAATACCACAATAAGAATTAGTAACCGTGGAGAATTTCTCAAAGTGAATTCTGCTTGCTTATGCAAAAGGGACACACAAGAGCTAAGACAATCCATTTTTGAGATCTCTTGATAACTGCTCTTGAGTCTAAAAGGCTCCAGTGTGTCACATGGTTTCAAGCTCAGTACAGCTGTTCTGAGCATACTTCAGTTAACTAGGAATAACAATCAGCTAAACACTATTTCATAATTCTTTGCAATGATGTATATAAATGCCCAAACAGCAAATTACATGGTTTATGACGCTTTGAAATGTACGTCTTAAAATTCACTTGCTATCACCTTCCTCCAAACAGTAAGAAAAATTTATGTGGCTATTTCTTTCTAACACAAACTAGCAGGATGACCCATACAAAGATACTTCCAGAAACGTAATGTTCTCTCAGACTTTGGGAAAAGAGCTTTGTATTTCCAGTATCTATTTAGCTACATTATGATTTCTAGTTTCATGCGTCCTACCCATGAAATACATAGGTAAGGTATTGCCTCATTCTGCCGGGTACATTCAACACAGAGTCAGCTGGCAAAATGTGTGCTTTTTCCCAACATATGGGCTAACTACCATTTAGGCTGCTATGCAGCAATCTTTTTATCAATTAGCACAAAGAGTCACTAGAGCCTGGGCTAAAGTACTTATCTGATTACATATCTGCCCAGAGCTGTCTGGATAATAAAGTACAATATATTCAATGTACCACAGGAATCTCTTGTTTATTACACATACCCTACTCAGCTAGCTAAGAAACATTAGAAGACACATAGCAATTCTGTTAAGCCCAAGTAAGCTGCTTTGTTTCATTTTTCTTTGCAGAACAACCATCACTAGCAACTCATATGATAAAAGAGATCCCAGGTAAAAAACTAAAGGACTGTAAGATTCAGTAATGCAACTTGTGGGTCATGCTGCTTGAAAAGCAAATACTGCACATTTGTAACTCCAAAACTCAAGTTATTTAATTTTCCTAATGTTTCTGGAAGTTCTTACTCGTAGCAGCTTCCAGATTGCTGCTGCCTCACCCTGATTTCAGAGCCACACCTCTGCCATGTTGTCTTACTAGAGAAAGAAAGCTTTATATGGTTTGACTCAATGATAGCTGAGGTCTTTTCCAACCTTAATGATTCATTCATAGTAACTGAATATCCATAGGTTATATGGAAATGTGAAGTCACATCTGAAAGTCCCAAGCAAAACTTCAGCAAAAAGAGTCATACCTCAACTACAAGGGCCACGTCTCTATCTGTTGCTTGGCATTATGAACTCAAACACTCACAACTTGTACAACATGAACAAAGAAGCGGTTATTTACTTCCCCTCAACCAAGGGACCTACCGATAGCCTCTGATGCATTTAATTAGTCAATATCTGTAAGCAATTTAATAAAAAGCGATGTAATGTGCTCAGTATTACTATTGAATAACCAGCAGCTCAAAAGCATCTTGCTGAAGTACAGCAATAAGCTTGTCCTTTTAAACCTGTTCATAATAATTACAGCTGTTAACAACAGATATTGTTCAGCTGAATGAACATGGTGAGACTTCAGCAAACAGCTCTCATCAGTCTGACATTCTTACAAACATCTCTTGCTAAATGTCAAGTGAGATTTTCAGAGGGAAAGAAAAGTGTCTTTCTTCCCAGGAAAGGACAACGTTTACACAGATAAGAACAGAAAGTGAGACAGAAGTGGAATCAAATAACTATTTTCAAAAGAGCTTTAAAATTACTAACAACTATACAAATTATTAATAAAGGCCTGATTCTAAGCAGGAGAAAGAATCATTTACAGTGCTGAAAACTGCATCTTTTGGACACTGATATTACTCTCCATAGCTAAAGAAGAAACCAAGAAAGCAGTGGATTTTTTTTTTTTTTTTAAATCACATTTCTGTTCTAATTGTTTGAAGAGTTATTTGGAAGTAGCTTGCCATGTGTTAAACTGTTCATTCATTCTCTAACATACTAAACAAAAAAATAAATACCTTAACTTGTGGCACAGAGTAAACAACGGCACAGTTAATTATAACTCTCTTATTTGCACAATCTCAATATGCATGTGCAATTTTCTGAAGGAGCATTTATAATATCTCGCTGATTGGAATACCCAATGTTGCACTGAACTTCCACCAACAGAATACCCCAATATGCTGACCCATATGAAAATATAATGAATGAGTGAGCATTAGCTAAGTAGCAAGATGCTCTTAACATGTTACCCCAGCACAAACACACCAAAGTTACCAGTATTTCAGTATTATTTTCTGTTTAGAAAGTGACCATTCACTGTTTTTTTTTAATCACAAAGATGTTGAAACATTTTTAAAATGTTATGAAGTGCTTTAAAGAGATAAATCTCAAGCATGCCTTACTATGAGCATCCAGCTCCCCATGTGTATATCAGAATTAGGATAATTTCCATCATGTGAATGTACCTTATTACCAGTAACATAAGTATTACAGTCTGTGCATGTTTGACTATTGCTATAGCCTTTCACATACGCAAAAAGTCCTAGCATCAGCTGCCAGTTAACAGGCTGCAACAAGGAGTAATGTTTTCAGAAAAGCAAAGGCTGGTGGTCCTCGAAGAAATATTAATAGTTGAAAGAAACACAGAAGAACACTAGCTCTACTTCTACAATGCTTTTCAAAACAGCCCCGAAAGACTTCAAGGACTGTTCTCTCTCCAAGCTTACAAAACTTCAAGGACATTTTCACTTAACAGATGCAGATTTTTTTTAATGGGGAGAAAAGAAAAAAGAGACCACTTTGTATTTGCAGGTTGAATCTAAAATAAATCACGCTTACGCACTTAGAATAAGTAGAATTGTGAGGTTTTTTCCCCATTAATATATTCACAAGTATTAATGACTTATGAAATCACTTAGCCCATCTGTAAATCCAGCCACTGAATTTTCTGCTGCAAGGCTAGTTCTACATGGCAAGCAAGAATAAGATATTGTACTTCAAGAGTCAAGTGGATTAACATAAAAATGGACGTAACAGTTATTAGAATTCAGTCACATACTCTGCTATACTGCTAGTGAGGTTCACTATAGATATGTGATCACTTTCCAATTCATTACAGTCTGGACATAACTGGTATTCTGACAGAGACAGAGGTTTAATTTTTATAGTCATAACTTCTATTTGGGCCAGTTCCAAATGGAGATAAATTAAAGGAAACTTCAGTATTTTTCAGTTTTAAACTTTACACAAGTTTAAGCCCTTGACCACAGCACTTCGCTGAAAAGCTTTCATCTAGGGTAGAATTGAAGATCTCAGGTCTTCCAAATTTAGGACCTTGTGACTTAAAAACGACCTTAAAAGCATGACCCAGGTAGAAGTAATGTTATTATACACACCTAAATCTACATAAATCATGAAACAAGAGTTCTGAACATTTAATATTTGTCTCAGTGGGATTTTATTCTGATTTCTAAAGATAAAGCTAACCCTACCAGCTATTCTAGCACATAAGCCACCAGACAGTCTCTTTATTTCAAGGGAAAATATCCATTGCTCATTTAGGAACTAAACAAGTATTTTATAGATCCAAAGCATTGTCATTTACTTTCTGACACTCCAACCTGACAAAAGAACCCTGTGGCAGAGAAAAAAAAAAAAAAAAAAAAAGGAAAACTATAAAGAGGAGGGGTATGGAGCATTTGTGCTCTTCCATCTAGGAAAAAAAAGGGTTTTATAAAATTTCCGTCGTTCCAAGGTGCAAACAACCATTCTTCATTATAATTACAAGATTGTTTTACTCCCTTTCATTAAACCAAGTGCCTTATATAGCAACCTCTGCATCCCTGACAGGGCAAAGGTGGCTCAATGACTAGTGGTCAATTAGCTTGTCCAGTTTCACACAAGAAAACAAAAGGATCAGAGGGAGTGATCAAAAACTAATACACCACATGTAAAATCCTGATCAGTGTCTGAAGTAAGCTTAGGTCATTGTTCTGTTGCTCAATTCCTTCCCTACTGAATGAGCTGATTCAGCAAAGTTGCTGCCATCAACATCTCTTCTTAACACAGTACTTAATGCCCTGAGCCTTGGCTAGCTCTTCAGATCAAAAGCAGGTAACAAATAACTTGTATACCTGTATTAGAGAAGTTACTGTTATGAGAAAAGGAATGGGGGAGACTGGGAGATGTAATAAATCCATTTCACCTAATTCTATTGGATTTGCATGCTTGCCTGTAAGTATATTAAGCCACAACAATACCCAGAGCTAATGAAATAACGAGTTGTTATAACCACTCGACCTGTTCGCTCAGCAGCACGGTGCTTTACCGCGGTCAGCCTCCCCACTCCGCTCTTCCCGGTGCACTTAGGCAGGAGAAAGCAGCTGGACCGATGCTCCACGAGCCCTGCTGGTTACTATTCCCAAGGCTTGTGCTGCATCATGATATATCAAATTTAGAAGAGATGCTTCCCTAAGAGCTACACGTAAAGCAGCTCCAAATCACCAAGAAAACAAACTGATTTTTAAACTACTTTCAACCATGATAAAACTAAGTAAGGAGTCTGGAAAAAACAGCAAAGAGAAAAGATGAAAATATCTAAAACAGAGAATCCTTAAGGGCTCACTTAAACGGTCTTCTAATGCTGGGCTCCAGATACAGTCTTTCTAAAAGACTAGTGGAGGAAGTTTCTATGGAGAGGAAGAAAATGCATGTGGTTAGCAAAACATGCAAGTAATGTTTGGAGGCAAGGCAGGGGACATTGTTTCCAACTCCAGTTGAAACTTAATCTTCCTTCCACAAACTAAAACAAAACAAAAAAAATCATCTAAAAAGTTTCTAGAATTCTTTACCTAGCAAGAACAAGAAGATTTAATGTTTTAGACAGAAAATCAGCTTCTGTTGTAGTAGAAGTGCTTATGACAGAAGCACTTGAAACTTCTGAAATAACAGATGTGTGTGTATATGCTCACATACACACTATTTCTAGCTGTATACATGAGAACAAGAATAGATTTCTAAATAAATACTGTTACTCTGAATAAAGCCTGAAAATGTTAGTGTCATGCAGTGTTAAGAGAACAATGAAGGCAGCAGAGACAAAAGGAGCATCTGTATTTATGAAGATTTGAGGTCAAAAGGGAAAGTCAATTCAAGTTATTTCATAAAAGAAATTAGCCCAAAGTATTTTGATACAGACACAACCTCATTCTGACAGTGACAGAACATCACAACAAGACTGAAGTGTTACTAATTTTGGTATTTAAATCATAGTTGTATTTATGCAGAGGAAGGTAGGGATTGTCTGTCATGAAGGACTCACTGCTTTTTCTTACTCAGATTTGGAATTTTTAAATTTTATTTTTACGTTTTCTAGAGGAAGACTATATATACATAGGAATGAATGTAAACATATTGTTTAAATTTTGTCTCTGTCATATCCAAGAACTGAAACCTTTAAACGCCGCGTAGGTTCATCACGTCTTATGAATTTGTAAGTTCTTAATGCATTGATTTCCAAAACCAGAACTCAAAGTTGCTATCTTTATGAACCACGTTAAACAAATCTTCTGTACCATAAAACACATGATGGGGTAAAATGTTACAGTGTTGTTCTGTGCTTCAACTCTAAATAAAAGCCTAAATTTAAATATATTTGCTCTGTAAAGGAATACAAGGCAGGTGAGGATGAAAATCTGCTTTTTATTAATAGTTTTCTATTTTTGGATCCTCCAGTCAAGTTCAGTAGAAAATAACACCCCAAACATTAAACAGTTCAAGTGCAACAGGAATATGCTGTGTTAATGTCTTATTATATTACATAAATTTAAGAGTAATCACTGCAGTCATATTACTTTTTGATAGAGGTCTACAATCTTCTTATTCATTAAATGCCATATGGATCATCTTCAGGGGGCAGATATTGCTCTAAATTTGTGACTATAAGGTTGAAGGCAATCTTAACTTTATTAAAACTCTTGCTACAGGTGTTACTTTACCAAACACTGCAATCAGATCCCTTGCTGGGATCAGCTGGCTCGACTGCTATAGGGTCTCTAAGCCCCATAGCTGCTGCAAGGTCCAACTGTTCTGAGTTCTGCCAGTCAGTGTCCTCAGAGCTGTATCTGTCCTCGATTTTACTTATGCAGCTACAAAGCAATCAAAGCAGCTTAACACCAGTATGGGTTTCATAATATTAATCTCTATTATTCAAACTGATCTCACAGTTCTACTTTGTTGTTTCTACCCTTGGGGGAAACAAAATCAACCTTGCAATTCCCGAGCAAGATTTGTAACATGATGTATTAGCATAAGCCACTGTACAAACTGTGGCTGGATCTTCACGCCCACTGTGTATGGAGGCTAAGCAAAACAATGGAAAATGAGACACAGCAAGTCAGAACTTCATGGTTGATTTAGTGACTCAACTCTTGGTTAATCCCTCTCAAATTATTCTTCAACTAGCCAGTGTGGAAGAGAATGAGTCAGAAGTTACTGGCATTATTTCATCTCCATCCCTACCAGCAAAGGGCTTGCAAGCAAAGAAAACAAAGAATTGACAATGGCAATATTTACAAAAAAGACCAAAATGAAGCTTGCTAATGACACAAAAGCTGCCCACTATCCTGCCACAGTGATCCATTTTTATTGCCCTCATCCGATGTCAACAGCAGTTGCATCAGGTCTGGCTAGAGCTTGTTTCAGGTAGTTCAGATGTAGGCATCTCCAATATCATCCATTTCTCCATCTGTCCTGCACTACAGCAGTGCTGTTTTAAACTTATTTAGCCAATGAAGGTAATGCAAAAAGCAGCAAGAAGGCAACACTGGTGTACTGATCCCCACTCCTGCCTCAGGAGGAACGGCTTAAAAGAATAATTTTGGCATTAAAGATCACTAACAGCAAAACAACAAATATATGAACCACAGCCTTGACTGTTACAACAATGCATTGGTTGGGCATCCCATTTTCTTCCAGTTCTGCCAGTTAAAATAGTATGATCTCTTAAGGGAGGTATTGCTTTATCTCATAAAATGACTGCATTTTAACAGCCATTCAACAATAAATTCAAAAAAATTACTGCTTGCTGAGTGCCTGCAATTAGAAATTGAAAGCCCAAGCAAATTAAGTATTTCTTCATCTTATGAAGTAGAGGGTATCATATGTATAATGAAATGCCATTAAAGATATCTGTTACTGTAATACAGAGAAAACAAGTTAATCAGAAATAGCACGAGTGTCAGAAGTACACAAGGTGATGGCAGGGAAGCTTCTCATTTTTGTCCTGAGAGGTAGTAGCCATGCACTGGGGGAACAATTTACCAGCATAATGCAAGAGCTCAATAACAGTTTTAGTAGTCTATATCGTACATAAATCTATACACTCTTTACCCTACAGGAAAACTGGTAGCAGAGAAAGCAAAAGCACGTAAGACAGATCATGAAGTAGCTGCATATGCTTACAGTAGATCAAATATAAGACTATTCTTTCTGACCATACCTCTCTGAACTTTGTAAAAGTCAACAGGCAGAGAAAAAGAGCCTGCTTCCTCCAAAAGGGCCAGAGCGCTACCCTAGATTTAAAGGCAGTGCATGTTCTCCAGTACTGTTGGGGATTATCATGTCTAATGGATAGGGCAATGAGACAATCGATTAGGTGAATTATTTTCTTTTGTCTACTAAAACAACACACCTCAACAGACTTCCCAGCTGGGACAAAAGCAAGGACAAAACACATTAGTTTCATCTCATATCAACCACACATCAACTCCTTCTCAATAATAACATGAAATCATAAAAATAAAACTGAGACTCCAGAAAAATGTAAAAAAATCCCAACAGTTCAAGTAGAAGTCCTTAAGACATGATATTAAAAGAACACCAAACCACCATAGTATTACAGAAGTAGTCTTGCTCAAAACATTTTTAGTGTAGGAGCATATTTGTAATTTGTTTTAGAAAAGGAAACAATTAAAACATTTCTTTTGCATTGTAATATTAAAAATTCAAACATGGTATTACACTAGCAAAAGAAAATTTCCAGGCCTATTACTAACAATGGCAAAAAGCCCATGTAACATTAAATTCTTAATGTTTTCTAGTGTCTGTGTTATCCTACTAAAATCAAAGGGAACATCAGGGCCTTTTGTAGAAGACATGCTCTTCTTGCTCCAGTGACCTTTTCTCCACTGCTTCTTGTAGTGCTCACCACTGGGCTTAAATAATTAAACATGTCTAAGCGTGAAGTGACTTAGAAAAGTACTATTTAGACAATAATTTGTAGAACAACTGGAGGTCAAATGTTTATTCTCATAAACTGATATACTTATTGGAAGAAACTACTCATTTCCATTCACTGAGGGCCAGGACAAAATCGTAAAAGCAGCCTTCTAGTACACCAGTCACAGTGAAACAAAATGGAAAAAAAGACAACTATCAGCAACATTCAGAGGTAAAAGAATTGAGGTGTTAAAAGCTCAGGCATGGTTTCTGACTAAAAAAGCAGAGCTCTCTCATTGTATAATAGTCATCAAACTAGGACAAAATGACCTTAGGAAATAATTACCCATGTTACATTTAGAGATGAGTGTTATTTTTCCAAATATTCATGGATTTAGAAAGTACACTTTATCAAGTCATTATTTTTCTCCTACATCAATAGCAAAACAAAATTCACTTCTACCAGAAAAGTAAACATTTATGAATATCAGAACAGTAACTTTATCCATCTCTACTTCCTCTGTATCCTCAAGTCCATGCCTTTATAGCATTCTCCTACAGCTTCCCCTCCCATATCGAAAAGCATAAAGGGAAGGGTGGTTTTGGGGAATCTTGTTTCTTGCTGACACCAACATAAACATTTCAAGTTGGCTCATTCCTAGGCAGAGACACAGAAGTAGGTTTATGTCACAGAGAGATAAGAGAAGATGTAATAAATTGTCCTCCACCACTCGACCTCAAAATCTTCCATTACATTCCAGACGGAAAAATCATTGAAATGTTCATGATTCAAAGCAAAGCTTTGATTTCAAATGGGAAATTACATTACATAAATCTAAGTTTTCTGGACAGACACTTTACTGAGTTTCTCCTCTCTTTCTACATTCTGTAAACATGTGTAGTAGAACACATAAATCACAACATCATGTAAAACGTATCATATTCAATGAGACGGATGTGGAACTTCTCTATTCATCTAAATGAAAAGAAAGATTCTGCATCTCCGCCTACTTCAGAAAAAGAATATAATAAGAAGAATTAAGACAGATTAAGAGACTCTTTTAGGCAGCTTAAGATCGTTAAGCGCACACTCCCAAGCCAAGTATTTTTAATACAAGAAGTCTCCTAGTTACCTCTCTCAACTGTCACTGTTGTCAGTATTGCATAAAGCTGCTTAAACTATAAAGCTGATTGTCAAGGGAATCCCAGTCTGAAGCGATCTTTTGTGGTCTGAAAGGGTTGTGACTTCTGTAAAAGGAGGGCATCAGGTTACTGCAGCAAGCCTTGAATATCAGTGACAAAGGAGGAAAAGGAAAGCTCACAAGTCAGGCTATAGTGTGCCTCTCTTACCACTCATCTAAATCATATGGTAGGTGCAGGGCAGGACAGAGCTAAGGAGGACCAGGGCAATCCTTGCTCCCCAAGGCAGCTTTGCTCTCCAGTAAAGAACACAGACACTCTCCTGCAGGTCACAGGAACACAAGTGCCTCTGAGCAATGCTACCATACACAGCCCACTCCACTGCAAGAACCCTCTGCAATTTCAGAGGCAAAAAACACATGTGGAACAGTATGATACAAAACATGAAGAAAGAAAAGTGTTTGCTTCCTAATGGCACAGGTTACATTAATCCTGCCATACATTAACTAAGCCAAATTCCTCTGCATTTTCTAGAGCTGATAATATCAAACCATCCACAATTTTTAGTTGCTGAAGACAGTCAAAGCTTACACAGTTTTGGCTTATATTTTTCATGGAAGACATGGCTTATTACATTAAAAAGGCCATTGTCCATGATGTCCAGGAATCATAGTATTTTCTTGTCCAGAAATGAAAATACCTACCCATTCAGTTCTATTACATTATACAAATTTTCAGTTGATTTGAACCTATTTCTGGACACTTAGGCTCTTGCATACCTACATATTAAATTACTCTTTCTGCATGCCTCAGTTTGCTTCAGGCTTTCTGAATTTAACTGATCCTAACATTAACTATTTTTAGTTAAAGAGAGGAATGATTGCATAGCTGAACAGATAAAAAAATATTAATATTTACAGCCCCATTGCAATACAATAACCAAAGAGTCTTTGGTGAGGCAGTACTCCTATGAAATTCTGTTCTGATTTTAGTTTGATTTTTACTTAATATATATTCCTTTATTTAAGGAATTTTAGGTCAAATTTCCTATACAAATCCAAGCCTTAAGTTTTCAAAGATTTTTTTCAAGAGAGCTCCAAATCCCTTAGGGAGTTTTCATAATGCCACTCCTGTTATTAACCTTATTCAAAATAAAAATGTAGACTTGCAACCTGACTTATTGCTGAAGCACATGCCTGAGATGCTTTAAAGAACACTCTATGTGTTTACCCATTTTCCCCCAGCCAAACTGCCAAAACACCTTTTGCATGCAAAATTAAAACTTTCTTTCACGTGCTGTCCGAAAAATGCAATACTTATTTATATTCTTGCAAAAGTAGGAAACTACTTTTGTCGTTGGAGTGATCTTGTACTTTGAGCTCACCTTATTCCACCTTTGCTCTCCAGTTTTTCCTACTGAACTTTCTGCTTTCCAGAAGGCAGCTAGTCTTGCAGGTTTTAAGTAGGTAGATCATTTAGCTTCAAAGTGCATAATTTGCTTCCTGAAATAACCAAGGGTATAGTGAAGATTTATAGGTTTACATGAAATGCATCGTTACTGTGAGTGGCTCCAGAGAAAATGAAAAATAGGTTGAAACAAATGCAGACCCAACATAAGAGCCTCTGTAGAAAAGGCCTAACTCTCAGAACATTCACCTTCACTTTGTCCCTGCAACTAGAAGCCCCTAATGATGCTTTCAACAATGCTCTAACTGATGAACAATAAGTGGTGAGGGGGAAAACACACAGACAATGAAGTGCTATCCCTATGTTTACATTATTATACCAAAATTATGTCTTTAATGTGTTAAATAAGCTAGGGATGCACCACATCTAGTATAGAAGCATTGCTTTTCTTTCTCATTTGCCAATTTATTGCTGGGTCACCAGAAAAGACAGTAAAGGTTATATACGGATAGACAAATTCAAAAAAGCAAGCCAGGATTCTATAAAAAAATATGCCCACTGCTTGAAAGTCCCATGTTGCACTGAGAGCATTTTCTCCTACAACTGAACAAGAGAAAGAGCACAGCCTCTACTGCTCCCGCAGGGAGTCAAATGAAATTAAGCAAACATTTCCGAAAAAGAGTTACTGTCCTCCCACCTCACTTGTGCTCTTTCCTTCATACCAAACCAGCTGTTTCAGAGAACCGAAAGAGAGACTGATACAAGCCTGTTCTTAATATATATGCCTGTTCTTACTCTTGGAAGCAGGACGAACAACGGGACTGGAACTTATTCTCTAGTTACTAGTACATTCTGGACTTCATGAGTATTTTATATAAATTTAACTTCTGAAAACATCTAAAATTACCAAAGAGGTTAGAATGAGCCTCATGGAAAAATCTCCTGGACATGGGTTGCAAGATCAAAGATATATTAAAAAAAATGCAGGAAGAGAAGCCCTTCATGTCTGCAGTTATGAGCTTCATTTACACATACTTTTGGTTTACACCTTTCTGTTGGCTACTGCAAGGCACAGAAACAAAAGAATACTTACCACCAATGGCCAGTTGGGTAAGGAAACTTTGGCAAATTACAAAACAATTGTCTGTGCAAAAAGTTTCTTCAATACACACTGGCAAAAGACCTAGATTTCTTGCTACAGTTCTGCCTCTGCAGTATATGATCTGAGAAAAAAAGTCTCCAGTTTCTGAAAAAAATCTCTGCCCACCACCCTCCCCCAGGATCAACAGGATTCTACCTTATGTAACCACTCTAAGTCTGGCAGTAAGAGCTCTTACATGGCAGCATCTTGCAGATTCTGAGAACACAGAAACACTAAGTTTCCTCCTTAGCAATATGAAATGGCTGTAGAAAACTCAGCATACCACTGGGTCATTTGATCTTCACTTTGAGAATTTCACCATCACTATCTTAGCAGTCTGAAAAGTAACAGCCTCGAGAAGCAGACAGCTGCCTGTATGTACCGTGCTCTCAACACGACTCTTTTGGACCACTCCCAAAAGATACAATGTCTAAAAAAAACACATTCTCTCTTTTTTTTTAAAATTTTTGTTATACAACTAAAAAGTACATGAACTTCTGCATTTATTTGATAAAAATATAAGGAACTCTTACTACTAAAGGATGCCTTCTTAGCTACCTCAGTCTGTGAAAGATGAAATGATAGGTAGGTACCACAATAGGTGTCTTCCCTAAACAACCCAATTAACTTTTTGACAAGCTAAGAAATTAAACAAATCTCCCAAAGAAACTTCATTGTCACACTTCCAAATAGGAATACTGAAATTGGTTTTAGAAATTAAAATTAACTGGGTTTAAACTCAAAACTCTTAATCAGCATATTATCTACTATGTTTGCTTGCTAGCCCAGGAAAGGGAATTTTTGATTCTTAAGTCTCCTTCACTCCTAAACCTTATCCTTTGACACAGAATGAAAAGAAATGCAAAGGGGAGTAATACAGAAAGGGTTGGGGGAGATGTAATTTACCTCATTCATCTAACTTGTCAATTCAAATTATGTGTTTTTAATTTCATTTTTCTTCAAGTGGCAAAAAGTAAATTTTACTTACTACTAATTCTTTTAAAGATTTAAGAACCCTAAGTCCACCTGCATGAATTTCCGGTGATCATACCATTTGTCAAAGCAGTACACATTCATAAGTAATGTGTTCCTGATAAACTACTCTTTTCTGCCTCCTTATTTCAAAACCAGGCCAGTGTCATCACATTAGTGTAAGATAATATTGCAGACCAACACAATGAGTCAGCAATCAAAATGATGTGTTTTGCCATCCCACAGAGCTTGTTCTTTCAGTATAGGTCTTGGAATTGCTGGTACATCTCCTCTCTCCCATCCTCCCCTTGCTTGCATGCTGCAGCACTGCTTCAAGGTTGTCTTACCAGTTGTCAGCCCAGCTTGTTTCAGAAGAAAGAAAGAATTCATGTGTAAAGTACCCTGGGTCTTAGAAACACAGAAACATGTGCTGGAGAAGGTTAGTGCCTGGTTGGCTGACTTCAGCAACAAGAAAAGGAAGCTGCTCAATTAACTGGAACTAAGTGAAAAAGAAATTTCAGTTATTTTCCACTTATTCTTAAAACAACATTTAGACAATTCAGCTCTTGAGAATCTCATTGTACCTATATTCCTACTGAGAGACTTGACCTGAGACACACTCACTGCAAGACCCATGCAGGCCTTCTTGCCATATTGCAGCAAGATGCACAAAGCGTAGTGATTTGAGCTCACACAAGCAGCCAAACAGCCAAGAGGAGAAAGCGTTTTACACATTGGGTGAGACGGAAGGCATATGGGGCATTATACTATGAATTGCAATTGAAATTCAAGGGTCACTAAAATGAAACACTTAAAATTCTTTTGACAGATTAACTACTGATTTGTTGTTTTGTTGGTTTTTTTTAATAAAAAACCCCCACATGGTCCAACTGGTGCTAAAGCCTGATCCCACATAAAACCTGCTAGAACTGAGTATTATTCATTTCCAGTCTTACCATAATAACAACAGTGGTATTAGAAAAAAAAAATGATCCTGTGATAGCAAGTTACAATATCATGTATGAGAAATAAAATTTAAAAAAAAAAAAACCCACACCAAAAATAGCAAGTGTGACAGTATAATTAAGAAATAAGAATCAAAATCCCAGAAACGTTCTACTGGAAATCTACTCAAGCAACACAATTGGGGAAACATGGGAAAAGAAGCACAAGGTTTCCTCTTCAGTGAGCCTATTAAGATGCCAAATAATCACCGTTTGCTTTAGTCTACAATATGAGATAATGAAAAAACATGACTACATGAAAAAACAGGCAGATCATTTATAACAGCTGGTCACCGTAAAGAGTAATGATATACTTCTTTTCCAGCATGCAGGTGACTGCTCTTCCACTCAGTTTGAGGCAACACTACTAAACTATATTCCATCAGAATACATAGAAATGGAAATGGAGAAAAATGTGTCATCTTTGTCCCCAGAACATGAAAATTTCATCTCCAGGCAGAACATTTGTCCTCTGCTTTCGTCCAGTCAACATCTCTGCTTTGATGGTCTCAGTCCATACTTCAATTCTAAAACCAGGGTAAAGCTCTAAAAATCATGAGTTGACATTTCTTCACACACGCACTTTTTATTTTTAGCCCTCATTACACAGAGACTCTTCCCCATAGTTAAAAGAGAGCATAGCTCATTGCCTGGTGAAATAGATTCCCATGCTACATGAAACTGGGGTTTGAGGAAAGTACAATGAGGTAAAACCATGGCAAACTGCATCCTGGCCAGAAAGAGCTCTGTCTGTCATAATCATGTACGGTAAATGCACATGCAAAACAGAGGCATCACTTCCAGAAAATGAGGGGAAACACACCTATAACCAGTTCTCCTTTCTTCCTTAATCGAACTTTAAAGCTATTATGCAAAACCAGTGGGAAATAGAGGGACTGACTGACAGGATGCAATAACATAAAGTGATTTGATTACTCTGAAGCAGAGCCTTTTCATTAAGTTTTTAGATTTACAACACAGGATCTATTACAAGAGGGGTCATTATACTTCTTTGTACCAAATAGCTCATCCTATCTGATGTGTCCCTGTATTTACAAATCTGATGTAATTCCACTTTTCTTTGCATACATTACATATGTGTACATACATATAGAAGCCCCTCAGCATCTGGTTATTCAGTAGAACTGTATTTTGATCCCTGTCTTTTTACACTACATATGCAGCTATGCAGTATTTCAAAGAGATACCATATTCTTCAATATTAGTCATTCATATTCATATAATTGAGAAGGCAATTGAGAAGGTACCTAGCAATTGCATGTGGAGAACTAAGCATCTTTGAAATGTATTTACAGATGGTTTTCTTACCTCCTTGGGAATGCTAAGTACTATCAGTGCAGCAATAAAAAAAAGCTCAACTACAAGAGCTCTGATTCTATTGCAGTGCAATGGTATTCTTTCTATTATTTAACAAACCTATGGGAAAGGCTACAACACTCACACTGTTCCAGTAGAAACTGCATTGGTGGAAGGGTGTGCAGGGGGAAGAAAAGTGCGAGGTTTAAATACTGAGTAGCACCAGAGCAATATGACTCGTAGATCTTCAGAAATTCTGAAGTGCCATGAACCATGCTGGATGAGGCATTTATTTAGATCACCTGAGCACTAAGCAGCACCCGCATCCCAAAAATTAATGGCCCACAAGAACCTATTTTAGATTGGCACTTTATACCATAAGTGTTATTACTGTTTGGTCCTACATATTTCATAAATTCTGTAGCCAAAAAAAAAAGCCAGCAGCATTCAAAAGGTTAATGAGAAGCAAACAGATGAACTTCATGTAAGGGGATGCACAAATCCACAAATTTCTATTCTGCTACCTACTACTTCAGCTAACAGCAGCAGAAGCAGCCTTGTACTTACATATTCATCATTCCAGAGCTGACTGAAATGCAGAGAAAAAAACTAGACAAGATTTATGAAAATATGGAGGCTTCTATTGACGATACTCTATAAGCTATATTCCTTGCCCATTCTAGATACTTTCCAAATATTTTAGCTTGTTTAATAAAAAGATTTCTCTTCCTAGAAATTAGAATACCTTTGAAATAAAAGGAGCTTTATAGTGCTATTTAACTAACATTTTCCAGGAGCCGTATAGATTATTATTTTGCAAGCATTTTTACTGTGCAAATGGCAGGGTAAAGAGGAAAAAAAAAAAAACCAGAAAATGAAGTAAAAAGGGGATACAAATTACAAGCACAGACTTTACAAACACCACACTCTGTATGCCCCCAGTACTAATGTTTTAGCCTTTTTCCCCTACTTCAAGCAAGAAAGCAGGAAACAAACAAGGAAACAGAAGGGGTAGACAATCCCCTGGACTTACCTTTAGTACAGCCCCTCTATAAACTTCTCAGAGAGAAATTTAAATTCCTCCAAGTGGATTTGATTCTTTTAGCTTTATTCTTTCTCGAGTCACACAGAAGCAAAACAATTAGTTTTCTGAGGTTCCATTTACTGCTCTTTCATCCCCAGCAAAATGCGTCCAGGAGACTATGCCAAAAGTAAGCCCAGAACTCAAAGGCAATTGAAAAAGGGAGCGTAGGGGGTTGCTGAAGGACCAGATTCGGAAATTCGGTAGCTTGAGCACAGAAATATCCTACTGTACAATATACCTGGCTTCTTGCTCACCAAAAAACTGTAGTGCAAACTGTCAGTAGTAGCCTCCAATAGCTGCTGTGTGTGCTGCAGATGGTATGTCTCACTGTTACCTTCCCAGATGGGTAGAGGATTCAGAGAGCAGCAAAACCAGGGGGTCGCCTCCAAACCAGGTGGATTGCCAGCCACTCATTCACTCAGTCCAATTAATCAAGACAAGAACGGCTCAGTCACCGGAGGTATCTCCTTCCAGGGTGCACAGGATTATGGCAAGGTTATTAATCTTGCTTTGCTGCATCCCCCCCACCCCCTACATTCAGCAGCCTGCACCGAGATGATTGCCAGCTCTGTCTCTGTCCCTGTTCTACTGCATTTTGCTCAGCCCTCTGTTGCTGCAAGTGAAACACAGAGGAGGGAGGAATACTAATAAGGTGGTTAGCTACAGTTTCTTTAAGGCATTCTACATACTGTGTGCGCGTGTGTGTACGTGCATGTGTGTGTGCATTTTCCGTGGGGCAATCTGGATTTCTTGGCAGCTGAAACAGGACTTGTTTCTACATCAAAGTCTGAATTAATCTGGATTATCACCTAATGAATATCAGAGCCAGCAATTGTATTTTACTTAGGATAAGAGGAGGGTACTAAATGGTCTAGAAGATTAGGGCGGCAGCAGGGGTTACAGGGGGGAGGGAGCGGGGGGTTTGTAGTGTAGAAACCACAGTACACCCACAAGAGCATAATCAGTTAGAAAATTTGTTCCAAAGGGATCATTTTAGCAATGGATTAAAAGTCATTCTTATGTCCTGTACCAGTCAAGATTTTAAAATCAGCACTATATTACCCATCTTTAGATTAGGCAGCAATATGCAGAGTCAAGTAAATATTTTTAGAAAAGAAAGGATTTCTGGCAGGAAAAGAAAAATTTAGAATGCCAGTGGAAGCAGACATCCAGCACTGCATTTATGAAGTTGCTCAAAATTCCTCATTTATCGAGAATTGCTCTCCCAAAACCTTTCACTTATGAAACGAGTTTAGAGTTCTCAGTCCAACAGCCAAAACAGATTTTCCATGTATTGCTTAAATAGCTGGCCTGCATTGGTACATGAACCTGAGTATTCTGCTGTGGCAAGTATATGCCCTAGCTGTAATTCAGTCTCATGAAATATGAAAACAGTCATATTGCCTTTGTTTTCCCATAGGTAATCCAGACCCTCTGCATCAGGTTCAGGATGCAAACACTGCTGTCTCACTTGTCATGCATAATTTCAGCTTTTTGCAGCAAATGACACTTCAGACTCCTTCAGGGGACTGAAGACTAAGACTCCTTCAGAAACCTGTAAGCAAAAATAAACCATTTCTCTGAAGCAGGTCTGGGATTACACATAGTTATAATCTACTGGCTACAGTAAATTATAACTATGTGGGACTGTTAAGGAACCAGTTTCTAGGTCTGAGCAACCAAAAACACTTGACAAAGCTCCTTAAAGAATGAGCTATGTGAAATTACTTTGGCATGTCATATCACAGAAAGAGCTAGCAAGCTACCACCACAAGTTCTAGCAACCAAACTGTAATTGAACAAGGTGGAAACACTTTAGGGACTTTTAGATACACCAACCATAGGATAGCTAGCAAGGAAGCTTGGATGCACTGACCATGGCAGTTGTTACTATTACTGTAGCACAAAGGACTGCGATGTAACATGGCATTATCCATAACCACTGCAGCCACAATATTTAATACTAGCACACAGTAAAAGTCTTCTACTGTAAAGTAAACCCTGCAGTTTTAACAGCCAGTGAACTTGCAAAGCCCCACAGCACGAGAAGGCAGCTGTGGTATCTGGAAAGAGAAATGTAGGACACTGTAGGAAACCATTTCAGAAGATGGAAGAGCTGCACTGTTTCACAACACATAATCACTTGGGCTTTTGTTCCCCTTTTCAGCTTAAATTGCTTTATAATTTTAATCTAAAATTATTTATAAATATAAAAGTCCACAGAACTAACAGGAGACTTTGTAGATGGTAACTTTTTTTCTTCACTGCATTTGTTTTGCTTCTCTGCCCTATCCTTTCTTCACCCTTCATCCTATTCCCAAAAACTGCATGACACCTCGTGTTGCTGTTTTCTTGACATATGGGTCTTAAAGAGAATTCTTGCTCATCCACAGACATAACCATGCCTATCCACATAAGAACATAAGCAGTCACAGTAGCTTGGACTGAAGATCTACGTAGCCAAAGTTTTGCCTGTGTTGGTCACTGTCACAGGCAACCAAGAGAAGCAAATGGTGGTATTTCCCAAGTACACTGTGCCAAACTTTAATTATCTGTACCACAAGGAGTTGCAAAGTCAGAGGCACAAATACTATGCACACTTTAGTATGCCACTCACAGATTCATAGTCTTCTATCATACGCAGCCTGGACTCATTGCCTCATGCTGAGAAGCCCTGATGTATTTACCTGCCCTTCATAATGACTTTGATCTATTCATTTGAACACTCTTTTCACTAACCTCTTCCACCTCATGCAGTGACCAAAACGCCATGGGTGTGCTACAGGAGTATAGCACTACATTGATACTTTCTACTTGGAGAAAGTTTCATCCCAGAGCCCATGCTAATGAAGATAATTGCATGTTCTGCTTTCTAAGACTGTGGCATGAGTAATTTTACTACTCTCAGACATCGGTGACATAACATTTACAGTTCTAACTAGTCAGCCAAGGTTTCATAGGGAAGACCTCATGTCTAGACCAAAGTCCACTGTGGACAGCTTTTTCCACAACCTTTTTCTAGGCGCAGTCAGATTTGCTTGAGTATATATAAAAAAAGATACTCCAAAGCTAATTAAATCTATTCATATATCTAATATTTACAATCCATGGGACTGGAACAACAGCAAAAGTAATTAAACTGACTTGCATTCTAATTTCCATTTCCCTGACACAGAATACATGTTAAAGAAGAGGGGAAAAAATTAAATTATCTGCAAGAATAAGTTATTGTTGGTATTTTCCAAATATTCTTCGTTATAATCCTAAATGTTCAGGCAAGGGCTCTTGTCCTACTTCATCTGTCCTTATGTCATTTTGAAAACCATACGAACTGCTAATTATTTTCACATTAATCAAAAGGAAAAAAATATTCTTTGTACTTACAGGAGTTTGTTACTTTTTGATTTTGTTTTTTCCCCCCAACATGTGATGCACTGTGGACATCTCATCACTCCCATGATTACTACAGCCTTACAAGCATCCCTGTTCGTGCTTCCCCATTATGCTTGAAACAAAGGCAGTTTGCAATACAATATAAACCAGGCAGATATACCACTTCCACCCCCTAAGGGGGGAAAAAAAGTAAAAATGAAACTTGACTTAAACTCCCTCTCACTCTGGCCCTCACCTCATCCAGCTGATTTTGATGACCTGTCAGTTAATATCAATATCACTCCTCTGAAAACTTCTGAAATTCAGCACAAGTGAAGCACACAAGCTTATTGCTCAGCAAAGCCCTCAGTAGAGAAAGTACTGACCCAGCATACACGCTTCTACACAAAAAACCTCCAAAAGTCCCTCAAAAATCTCTGCAATGTTTCACTTTATTATTTGACAAAATTTGATTTAGTGAACCTGGTTCCGTATGCTATTTGCAACCAATTCCCTTGTCGCCTCTTAATTTTCAGCTTCTTTATGAAGTAGTAGTCATATTTATGAGTATGATTTCCACACAGAGAAAGCATTATCCAGACCATAGCAGGGGTGAAAGATGAAAGATGGCCCGAGAGGTTCCTGTAGACAGGCTGAAGCTGCCACCCAGTACAACCAGGCATTTCTGGCTGATGAAGTTTGAAGAGTTACTGCTGGCAGAGTGTACACTACCCCCAGTGAGCACCCTACTAACAATCATCAGAAGAAAACACACACCAGTTTCTCATCCACCACTTTCCCTGGTCCAGTCCTAACTTAAATCCAAGACCAATGGCTTCAAAACTACCAAGACTGTGAAGCAGCACATGCAGCTTCTGCTGCCTCTGCTAGAGGGCAGTCGCAGCTGTTCCTAAGGAAGCCCAGCACCCACTGCTGCTGTTTGACTTGAGACACCTTCAGAGCTCAAGTGCACAATACTGAAGTTTTTAGAAAAGTGAGCACAATAATCTTTCTCCTGGGAGTTCTGAAGCTTATTGTTAACCACAAAGGTTTTTGGGAGACAAACAGTGAAAGAGTGGAAAAGCAAACAAACAAGAGAACGCAGTTTATCCTGGAGAAAAACTAATTGCCGGATCATTTGTGAAATATTTGCAAAGTTTATATTCACGACCAGTGGTAAACAGATTTCTACTGTTGTCAGAATTTTGTAGAAAGTATTCTGTCAGGGTCTATCCATTACTGTTGCAATAGATGTATGAGTAATAGTAAAAACTCTTTAATCCTAAACCTCTCCTCCAGGGAAACAGTACAACAGCAACACTGCAGCAAACAGTCTTCATGTTCTTTATGTCTTAAAACTCACAGTCATAGTCTAGTGAGCAACACAAGTGAGTTCCTCAGAGCTTGAGAAACCCACTCGGTATTATACTTCTGTATTTACTCCCCCAAAATAAAGACAGGCATTTCACATACTGGCAGTCTGGTTTTTTCTAACTAACTTCTTTGAAAAATTCAGTAGTTTACATTGTGAGTATTTTTAGTTCCAACAGTGACTTACCATCAGATCCCAACCTTCTACCTAAAAAATTTATTCAAATTCAGTGCATCAAGCCTGTAATTTCAAATTAATTCTGCAATGCTGAAATACAAATCATAATCACCTTGATTTTGTCCTATTTGGGCACTATTATTTGCAGACAGATCTTCCAACCTTAATATCTTATTTAGGAAAAAAAACCATTTTGATAAAAATAAGTATAAAATGAGTACACGTTTCCTTATATTTTTCCTTCAGAGGAAAGAAGTTCCAAAATGGTGTTTGAAAGCTATACAAAAAAATGCTTAGCTCAGCTCATGACCATAGTGTGTGTGTGTACATATACACACACATATAAAAAAGAAACCTATGCCCATAGACTCCAAATCCAAAAATACTACATAGATGTTACATTCTGATATATACTTGTTTCCCCATCACACTCCCACCCTCTCTCCAAAGGAAATTACATTTTTTCTTCTCTGGTCAACAGAGCAGAGAAAGTACTTTTTTTTTACCTCCTTCCTTCTGTCTTTCAGCAGCAACTACTGCAAGGAGAATACTCCAATACACAGACTCTCAGCCCAAACTAACGAGTATTCTTTTTACATTTGCTTGCATTTCTCTGTGACCATTGTCCCTCTTCCTCCCTCTAGAAAGATGGGTTGCAAGAATCAAAGTGTGCAGTATGTCTTTTACTGAAAAGACACTTAAATTAATTGTCTTCATTTTATTCTCACATCACTGAGCCCTTGCTGAAAACATCTGGATTGGACTGTACAGGTAGCCTTAAACACTGATCACTGTTTAAGAAACAAGATGGAAGTTACTAAACTAAAGCCAAACATCTTGGATTTATTTATCCTTGTCATGGTTTGACCCTGGAAACAGTGTCTTTGAGGGCTTTATTTTACTTCTCATTACACTCTTCTGATTCTGTTAGCAATAAATCACTTTCCAACTTCAAGTTCAGCCTGTTTTTCCCTCAGTACATCTTCTCCCAGTTCCTTATCTCAATTCATAAGCCCCTTGTGTGTTAACTTTTTTTTCCTCTCCTCTGCCCAGCTGTGGCAGGGAAGAGTGGAGAGAGCAGATGTAGGTGCCTGGCATTTGGCCAGGGTCAAACCATTGCAATCCTATACCAAAAAACACTGACACCAAAAAGATTAGAGTATTGCACAAGTACATTTCAGTTCCCTAAAAGATTTTTCTTTTCTAAGCAGCAAGAATATTTTAATTTGATTTTTTTAGTTAATCATAAATAATTTCATGACCTTTAACTTAATACACATTAAAGTAAAAAAAAAAAAAATTAAAACAGAAAGAAAAATTTGAAGCTGTGATTACCATATATATCTTGGACCATAATTTCAATTCTCAAGTGCTTTAATTGTCCATGAGCTTTGACCAACCTTTCTGTACTACTTGTGCCCATCAGCAGTTTTTTATTTACACTGACTCAATTCTTCTGACTTCAATTAAGAACGCCTGAGGTATGGTTTCATTGATATTCCTGCTCCCCAGAGACGCCATTTACCCTCTAGCCCCAGCTCCAGGTTTACTTTCAGGTCTCACTTATCTGCACAGCAATTCAGCAAACCAGCTTTGAGCAGTAGTGGGACCAGCATTGCTAAACAAGGCAAAATATCAGGATGAGTGTAAAATTAGTTCTCTTTGGTCACAAAGATGTTCTTTCTATGTTTATCTGAACACTGTAGACTGACTCTAGTTGACTACCAAGATGATTGGGAGAGTTCCAAATGTCTTCTTGTGAGCTTCTGACTTTGAAATATTTTGGAAAGTTGTGTTACAATATTCACAAAGTTGCAAGCTGACACTTTAATCACCTTAGTCATTAAAATTTGTTTGCATGAAGAAACAACCTACAGTGAATCAAAACAAAACAAAAATCAAACAATTTCAAGATTCAAAGAAAGGACAAAGATCTTAGCCTTTGTGAGTTCTACCTACATTCAGAAGTGTTTTGTGACAACAAGCCTACTCTTTCACATGTCAGAGTAATTTTGAAATATGGTATTTTAGTCCTTTCTAGCTTAACACAAGCTAGGCCTGAAATAAAACATTTCACATCACAATGGAGACAAAAATCTCATGAGCATTAAAGAAATCTACAGCTACTGCAAAATTTGCAAAACAAAAGCTACTTTCCCTTCAAAACAGAGAGGCTAAAACTATTGGTATAGAAGTTAATAAAACATTGAACACACTGTACTTGTAAAACTTTAAGAGTTAATACTGTGCTCCATGACAAACGAAGGTGGCACATTAATGTGGAAAACCTAAAGAGGAAGATAGTTACATGTTTAGGCTAATCAAGGAATTAGTTCTATTATGTCCATCTCAACCAAGCTGACCTCTGAGTTACTGCTCTCTAATGTACATTCACCAGCTTGCAGTCTAATTTTAAAGTTTGAACAATGGGGTCTCCATTACTTTTCAAGTGAGACTGTTCAAGAGCCTAATAGATCTCAAAGTTAATGCTGTAAAGAGCCACTGCAGGAGCACCCAAGTTCTATTCCCTCAAAAATGCATATGCTGATAGAGGCTGTTAGACTGACTCATTTTCCCATTAATCAATTTTTGTCAGCTATTACAGCCATGTCCCTCACGTGCAGTGAAACATTTTTTGCACAAGATTTTCTTTTACTCTTCTTACTAACACCTACATATCACCATGGGCAACAGACAGCAAAAGATAGCTTTTCTTGTGCTGAATTTTAAGCTTAGAGATAAAAGATAAGAGCAGATAATTTTGGACTTAAGGTTAGCTTTTTTTCTTGCTGGTCTCAGAAAAAATAACATTTAACTATCCATAATGACAGCAGTCCTTTCACCTGTGGTCTTACACCTACACACAAGTTGCTCTCCAAAACTCCCTTTATAGTCACCATTAGCAAGATTTCATAACTCAGGGCACTATAATTGCCTTTATTTTAGGTAATTCTATTTGGGAGTAGAAGACCAAACTCTTCCAGGCCAGAAGTGCTTGAGTGAGTAGCTCAGGCAGATTCATTCCATGCAGGTGCTTGTGTTTGGTGTTAGCAGATTATTAACAAAGATTAAACTGCAATCACATTACCAAAGGTACCCTGCCATATACATTATCATGTAAATAGATAGCTCCATATAAAGTCTAAAGGGTTCAATGACCTGTTAGTGGCAACCACAAGAAACAAATATATCTTTGAAGTTCAACCCTAGAGGAAAGTGTTTTAAAAAGTCAATTGCCTGTTCTTGTTAATGCTACCTCTGTGTTCTTTGTCAGTCTTAGAGCAGGAGCATGATATGTTCTGCTGGACAACTTTTGTTTTATACCTACTTGGCTTGGATGATACAGAGCTAAAGGTATCCCTGTACTCCAGTAATAGGAAGACTCATATCCCATTTCTACCTTGATCCCCTGCTCGCACTGGAGTCAGCTGCAATTACTGAAAGCCTAATTAAGAGAGCCTGAAAGGGTCCATCAAATATATTTTGGAGATGTAGTGAAAACTGATGGAATTGGGTATGAGCTACCTCTTAGCTGCCATTTTAGTGAGCCTGTTCTCCCTGCCATGGGTGAAAGAGAAAATGAAAAGAGAGCAGGGATGGGAAGAAAGAAGCTCTTACAGAAAAACTTCTCTCCAGGTTCTGTGAAATAAGAGTAATGGTATCTTTGAATGAACACAAAAACTACCAGAGAGTATTGACAGGAGTGGTACTGTAGGACACAAAAACAAAGGAGGAAAATGGAGGGGAGCGTAAGGAGAAGAGGGGACAAGGCTGAGAATTTGGGACTAACAGTGAAACCCCTATAAAACAAAAATGAATATAAGTTTCATGTTAATAGAAGGCTGAAGACTAGTCAAGAGACAAAGCACAGTTAAAGACTTCATAAGTTACAAAGCACAAGAGGAAGTAACCATCTTAGAGAAAACTTGGAGAAACATCCTTGTTTAGAATACTTCAAAAAAAGCCAACCAAATCTCATCTCTTTCAATAGTACATTACTCCATATAATAATGTTAATCAGAAACAACTCACATTGCATTCTCACAGTCAGCATTCTAAGACTTAGTACCATCCAGTGGTGGCCAGTTGCCACCACTGACAGTTTGGTACAGGACTTTGGCTCAAGAACAAATAAATACAAGCCATTCACAATTTAACCCAAACTGCAAATGATTTCCATGGGAAATTTGAAAAGTTGCCTGAACTAATTCAAGAATAAGAAGAGAAAACCTTATTAAATTTTAAATTTATTTAGGTCATTTGGATGAAAACAAAAGGCTGGCAGGAAACATAGCTCTTAGAAGCATATGTAAACACAAAGAAACAATATAAACATATCCTGACTTCTAATCAGGATCATTGTTATTTTACATAATAAAGAAGCTTTCACTGAGAAATGTTAGATGAAATTTAAGTAAATAAAAGTTTTGATTGTAAAACAAAAAACCATGAATGATAATCAGATAATTTTCAGCTTTGGAAATGTCATTCAGAGGAAAAAGCATAAATCTTAGGATAGGTCTCAGATAAAATGAGACTACAATAGTTAATAATCTTACATAGAAATTGAGGAGCATTAGGTGACCTAAGGAACAAACTCTTTTCCATTGCTAGCTTCTATGATCCAAGGGAGAAAACCTAAATGGCTGATGGGGTTTTTCATAGACATGAATAAAGAAGAAAAACAAGGATTTTGTTGCCACATGGAGTATTACAAAGACTCCAATAAGAAAGCGTTTATTTTTATTTTCTTTTTCAAAAAGATTATGCACCAAACCATTAAAAAGTTGTTAATTTTACCATGTTTAATGAAGGTTATTTGATTATAACATTCACTCTGAACAAAGCAAGAAATCTTAAAAATACTTTCTCATTGACAGTGGAGAATTTTACAGAACTCTAGCTCTTTTGGAACATACATCTCCTGTCAAGTACCTCCTTCAGGCTAAATATTTCAGAAAAATTAATTCAAAAACTTCAGAAAGCAGAAATTACAGTAAAAATACTTTGATTGGCTAAGCACAGTATAACAGCTAATCCACTGAACTTTTCTAGCATACTTAGACTTTGGAATAAGATTTTTAATTTAGCAAGCAACTCTCCCCAGCATCAGAAAAATTCTGTCCATATTTTGAAACCATTGCAAACTTGTAAGACAAACACGCAAAACCTAAATACACCCCGTTCACACCCATTCAATGGAGCATTACTTTGAGCTGGCAGCCAGGCTACCAAAGGGCACGGGTCAGAGTGGCTGAAATACAGGGAGGTGAGAAGAATGAAGAATTGCAGAAACATAAAGCTGTATTTGCACTAATTGCCAAAAAGGAAAGAAACTGTTAACGTCAGGAAAGGCCAAGGAGCCATGCTACTCTTCTAAGAATTAAAGGAAGCAGACAATAACTTACAGCTAAGAAAAACACAGGCTCCCCAATGCCTGAATGATTAACCTCGTGTCCTCCTACAGAAAAAGCACATGGATTCTCACGTGGTATTTCCTCACAGTTATTTTTGGAAAGTGCATTATAGCAAATATAATGATGTTTTGCACAGCCTTTGAGCATAGGCTAGTTACCCTCAAAAGAACTGCAAACCATATAAAGGTTCACTGAATGTAGACACTTCAAACACCTGAAGAAGAGGAAGAATTTTACACACCCATCTTTTTCATTTTAATGTATCATTCCATAACCAGTACTTCACGTTAGCTAGATAAACGCAAGTTAAACACAACATCACATATGTGTTCTTTACCTGTTCTGCATTGACTCCTCAGGCGCTTCTCAGCAGTTTTCCTTTCCCAGAATCAGAAGTCTTTCCCCAAGCAAATCACACTACCAGAAGGTCTGAACAAGACAGAGCTGTCACAGAATAGAAGAGAACCCCAAAACATTCTGGGTTACTAAAGCTGTTTTTATCACCTCAAACTCCTAAAGGCTCCTCCTGGGCTGCACCTGAAAACTGCACCTACCCCGACCCAGCTGGGCACTGATTGCTGCAAGTGCTGTCTGACAGCTGTGCTCCACTAGCCTGGCACTGATCCCTCACAGCTGCTGGTAGTTAGGATGTGCCAAAGAGCATGGAAAACAAAATCCTGGTCTCCTTGTATGGTCGCTCTGAGTTTTTAATCTGAAATGTTCTGAACTTCTGTTCCGTATGTAAAATGGGGATCATATTACCTCCTTATTAGAGAAGAACTGAGGAAAATAACAGTGGAATATTAATACTCATTAAACTCTCAGATGGTCTAAGAATAAACCCTACGAAAAAGCCTATTGCTTAGTAATTCTGTTCCCAGGATGGCACTTGAAACAGTTGCAGAGAATAAGGCGCAAGGTCAGGCGTGGCAAAACCACAAGTTTAGCAGCATTTAGAATAAAAACAAGTCATGCAGTCACCAGCATAAAAACACACAAAGGTTATTCCTACAGCTCCAGCTAAGCCACAAGGAAACCTGTAAAGTCTGGGGTACTTGAGCCTACTCATCACTTGTGGCTTAATGGGCAAGCTTTTTCTGCTTACTGCTTCCACCATTATGTGGCCTTAGCAAGTCATCAAAACTTGTATGTGCTTCAGTTATGCATATGTTACCTGGTATTAACAAGGCAATTATTAGAACTCACTTGTATTTATGTTTTTTGTGAACATCTGTGTTTGAATGATCTTACTACTGACCTTAAGGAGTTTTCCAGTGAAACATTTGTTTCTGCTACTTGTGCTCACACAAACCTTCACTGGTTCCCTGTATGAGACATGCTGCTGTAAGAAAGCCACACTGATAAGCTGGTGTAAGTTTTGGGGGGTTTTTTTGCCTCTAATACTTGCTGATATAAAATTATATTTTCAGCTACTTCTGTGAATCTACATATAGGCATATTCATTCCCACACATCTGGAGACACATAAGATAAAGCCTGTGACTCCATTGGCTTGATTGTTATCCTATAAATGTGAGCACCTGGACTGAGGTGCTCAGAGTAGGAAGACACAGAGGGCTTAGACATTTTAATGTGTTACTCTGTGCAGCTGAACAGAAATATTTTGGTCCCTTGCAAATGAAAGGTAAAACACCTCAGCCCAAATAACTTCTACAGTTATGTCAAAAGAAATTATTTTTGTATCCATTGTCTTCTGCTGAGTACAATACAGTTGTGTATACCTGAGTCCTGTACAGTACTGAGAGAAAATTTTCTTCTAAAAAATGTAGTCTTAGTTCAAGAATTCTCTTCAGAAAAAGTTCCATAATCAAAACGTCACTGTAGAAATCAGCGTAATCTGTAAAATCCTAGGACTGTTGGAGGTTTTTATACAGATAGTGAGGGAAGGAATGTACTTTTACAGATCAAAGGATTTAATTGAAGAATATTCTGGAATGCAAAAGTATTAGGGTAACTTTTGTTGGTCTGTAATCCATTTATTCATTGCAACATGTTGCAAAATTAAAATAAAATATTTGCATAAATGTATAAAAGTAGGATAGCAACTGGGGGGAAGGGGAGGAAGGGGAGCTCTACAGAGCTAGTTGACAAAAGTCAAGTTCAGAAAGATTGTGTTTCTCGTTAACAAGAGCAACATGCTTATAATTTCAGAGAAGAAAAATATTGGTTATATATGTTTCACCTCAGGCTTTTGAAATAGCCATTTCAGCAAGCTGTTGTCTCACACATAGTGACCTTGCTCCTGATCCTAGTGTCTCCCTAGCATCTCCTTTGTCCTCATTAGGATTTCAAGATTTATGTCCAAATTTACTGTTGTGATGGACACTACCGCCCAAGTAGCAATTTTGAAAAAGAAATGAGAAAGAACTAAAAGGAACCAGAACTTCAGAGTAAACATCGCTACCTGAGCTGCAGCCATTATTTCCATCATTCTCACACTCAAAAAAAAAATGAAACAAGATCTCTAACAAGATATTATCTTACTGTCACAACCTATATTCACCCAGGAAGCTGGACCTCCCATTGCACATGTAAAGGCCTTTCCATGCAGTGATGCCAAAAGAATCGTGCAGTTAGCAAGTGACTGAAACTTTTTGCTGCTCTACAGACATGCTGTTTAAAGAGCTCTCATATCAACTCAGAGTCACTGACCCTCCTTCTCACATATGACAGAGTCATCTTTCAGGACATTTCATGATTCCTTCTTAATGTTTTGCTGTTGTTCAGCTATGCTATGTAGCAAAGATTTAATTTCCTTGTTAAATTTTCTGAAATTCTGCCGGATGGCTGGAAAAAAAATAATGAAAAGAAAAACCTTTAACAAAAACAACCTGGAAAAAAGTTGTCAGTTCCCATTAAAGTCTAGAAGAGCCTGTTGTGCCTGAGCTGGTTAAAGCAGTAGGAGCTGCAGCACTGCCCAGAGGAGGACATAAACTGCTCCAGACGAGTCACAGCCAATTCCAGATGGCTGCAGTGCTGGTGTAAGCAACTTACTGACCTCCAAAACCTCAGCAGTGGGTGACCCACCCTGAGGCACAATCACCCTGAGGGACCCCAGCTGTGGGTCATCAGAGGAGAAGCAGATAGGAATGGTTCCGTGCTAACCCTGGGCCTTGTGCTATGCACCTCTTCTCCAAAGGAACTGGGGAACACTGGCTGCTACAGGTGATCAAAACTGAGGGAAGGTGAGCCTAGGAAGGGGATGGAGGGGTGTTTGACTCAAACTGAAACTGAGGAAAGTGAGGGCCAAGTCTTTTCCTCATGTTTTGGTTGGTTACGCACATTTTCCTTCTCTCTGAATACTCAAATCAACAACTAAAAATGTTTTAGTTGGCAACAAGATACAGTAAAAATTCAAGCTGATTCTGTTTTGCTCACGAGAGCATCTGTACCTTGCTACCAGTTCAACAAACCCATCTGCACCTTGCTGGTAGATGGCCACTGGGATCACAGGTCACAGTGCATCAACTACATCAATCATACAAACAATATATTCTTTGAAAAAGAAACATGGAGGCAGTTCTTTCTAAGAAGGTTCATTATTTGCATTTTTTAAACCTGCGTGTACTGGATTTTTACTGAATTTACTAAAATTAAGCAATCACTGGCATTTCTGAAATTAGTGAACACCTACAATTCAATGGCTTCATTGAGCTAGTCCATGGTTAGAAGAAGGAGCTGGTTTCTCATCTGTCACTCATCATCACCATTAAATTCTATTTGAGCATCTTCATCGCTTCCATATCTGGAATTATGCATACTAAGTAAATTTTATTATGCAACCAGTCTAACCATAAGAAAATAGCACATAAGAGGCAAAGAAACCATTTTAGCTGTCGACTCACTTCAGTAATAAAATCCAAGTCTCACAGCCTTCTTGGGGAAACACTATTTAGACCAAGCGTGTCTTGGTGGACTTGTACATCTAAATATCCCCAAAAGAACCAAAATCTCAGTTCAAATACTCCTTGCTATCTGGAGCAAGAAATAGGAGACAAATAGAAAATTTCATAGCAATTCATTTTCAGTCTGGACTTGTGGAATACAGAATGGAGGGTATTACTAGACAAAGACATTTAGATAGTCATGAAGACAGATCTTTGCTGTACATTATCCCAAGAAAGTATTTTGCTTCTCTTCCGAATCAAGAAGAATGTATATGTGCACTGTATAGAAATTAACCAGAAATATATAAAACACATTGCTATCTGCATCTATTTTTCACCGTTCTATTAATTTGTAATTATCTGATCCTATATTTCCACAAACATTTTGAAAGTGCTGCCCTTATGGTGCCTTGAAAAGAGACAGATGATGGTAACTGGAAGTGGCTGGGGAAGAATTGAAATCTGCTGAGCTTGGACAACTTCACTAGTGTAGCAATGTGGTTTTTGAGGATTCCATGTGGCTTTTCTTTGTTCCCCTGCTCTGTATGTTATTGGCTGTTTTTGAAACATGCACCCTGCTGTACCCGAAATCTATTGGTGTATTCCCTTGCCTGTCTTCCCTTCAGACCTCCCAGGATTGGGTCCAGTGGAGCCAATCCCTCCCCCTTCCCTTCCCTTCCGTTCCCTTCCCTTCCGTTCCCTTCCCTTCCGTTCCCTTCCCTTCCGTTCCCTTCCGTTCCCTTCCCTTCCGTTCCCTTCCCTTCCGTTCCCTTCCCTTCC
>VZRM01005554.1:306858-466013 GCA_013397955.1 Grantiella picta
CCTCCCCTCCCCTCCCCTTCCCTTCTAAGCCAACGCCGGCAGGAGTTCGGGGTCACTATCTCCAAGCCTGCCAGCCCTCCTACTCCCATCCCCTGCTTCCTCCCCCTTTCCCTTCCCTGCACCCGACCAAAGGACCCCTAATAAACCTCCCTGGCAGATCTGGAGATGGTGTCCAGTGCATTCTTTGCATCACCTCCTGTTTCCTGATAGAATTTCTGTGGTCGGAGTCCCATGCCACGTGGAGCGCACCCCGGGGGCCACCCAGCCCAGACTTGGTGGAGATACGTGCCGCAGTGACCTCATTTTGTGAGGCCGCCGCCTCCTGCCGTCTTCCCGCGGAGAGAAACATCACACTAAGTTGCAGAGTACTTTGTAAGGCATTTAAGAAGATAAAGTCTTGGACTATCTAAGGTCCAATTTCTTGCATACGTACAAAACCATCCTTTACCTTGTTGCAGTACTATCAGCAGCACAGCATCTGTTTGTGTAAACAAAGGCCTACCTTTTCAAAGCTTTTCAGGCATGTACCTTCTAATTAGTTGCCTAACTCTCAATGAAATTAATAGGATATAAACACCTAAAGAATATAAGGTACTTTACCTACAGCCCACTCCCTAAACAAACCAAGTACAAAGAGCAGTCATTACAATTGCCAGTCAAATGATGAATGCCCAGGTAAGAAGCAGAGGGTAAATGAATTTCTTTAAGTACCTATATGTGAGTGAAGAAAATGCACATACGTTGCAGTAAAGCATGGCCACAGTTATAAAAATTTTCCTCTTTAACATATGATTGAAAGCAACCTGATTTAACATCATAATAGCAACTAGTTGTGTCTAGGCTCTCCTATGCCTGCCAGCCACCTCACCCCCATCTCCGCTCATTAGGGGTACAGAGCTGTATTAAGAGGATCCTTTGGCCTGAACGAGAACAGCTATTCTTGGGTTCCGTGTTTCCTGTCAGTATTTGACATTCCAATCTACATGGGTATTCCTATCCACTTCAGAGTGTATACATTAGTGTGAAAGGACCTAGGGTCCAAAGGAGTTTGCTTAATGCAGATTTCAGCAGTGACAGGCATCTAGAGCATGGTATTTCCAGAAGAAATTGACTGAAAGACACTAAGGTACATTGTATTTTTATTACTATTATTACAGCTATCATTGAACTGTTGTGGTTAACTTTGATTAAGTTCCAAGTCATCTTAAAAAAGAACACAGCATTCAGCCTTACACTGCATTTTTTGCCAATGTTTTTCATGAATCTCTGTAACACCCGCCTTTGCAGACACCAAATTGTATTTTTGCCTCTATATTTCTCCCCTGTCGAAAGCTTCTCATTTACAAATGGCAAGCTTTCTACAAGGCAGCAGGCTCAAGCTTGGCAAATTGTCATCCTTCAGGTTATCCTCCACTTTCTGACACTAAGTTCTTACCTTCATCAGAGAGCTTTCAATTCCCTCCTTACTTATGGGAGATAAAAGCCCTTATATTCCTCCCAACAACAGGTTTTCATCTTCTTTATGTTCACAATAGATTTCAGCTTTCTTCCCCTCAGCCCTGCCAATTTACCTAATTTTCTGTCAGTGGTGCCAAGAGCTCCCACATCTATCACTCCATAGCATCACTCCACAGTCACTACCACAGTTCAGCATCACTGCATCAGCTATCTGTGCTCCAGTTTTACAGCACTGACATGGGGAACTGCCTCTCACAGTCAAGTGTATCACTGAATAACCCTCTTTCTTCTCTTTCTGAGCAGCTCCTGCTTGTCACTTCCAGCTGTCCTCCTCTGTTGTCAATGTCCTGGTACCACACAATTGATTTCTATACTCCTCATACTGTTGGCATGAAGTATCATTCACACAGTTTAACAAATCTTGATAATTCAAGACTTATTTCTCCATTCTTGCTCTTCAGTGTTGCCTTCTACTTGCTGCACAAATTCAGTTGCATCCTGTAATAACTATGATTTTAAAAAAACCCAGTACCTTTATGAAAGCTACAGGTGTATTTGAAACACCCTGCTACCCCTAGCCTATTGATTTGTTGCATTATTCAGACAAGCATTTACCAGTTTGCCTTTGGTATACACACTCTGTGAATGATGAAGGGAGGAGGTGTAAAGAGCCCCTGCAAATCCCTGGAATAACTCACGTACATAAAGTTACTCATGGATGTAATGATTTGTAGAAAGAAGACCATATTTTATAGATTAGGACTGTTTCACAGAATGCCTGGAACAGTTTTGAACGACGGGGTATTAAACTATATCAATATGATGTTGTTTTTTAAAGAGTTGAAAAGAGAATGAAATTACTGTAAATCAAATAAAATGTTTCTGAAGGCCATTATTTTTAAACTCATTTGACCACTGAATCAGATAATTCTGACAGGATGTTGAGTACGAAGCTTTCTTTTTCAAGCTGTCCTTAATGTTTCATAGATATTCCCAAGTAAATTGTTTTAAATAGCCAAATATAGTTTCCCCAAGACAAACTAATTTTTCTTCTTCAGGATGGTCAATAAAAAATGATGTGTTATATTTAGTGGAAGAGTTGGAGTCTTTGCTATTTTTCTTATACTCTTCTGCAAACAGAAGTCAACCAGGTTAATTTTGTTCTATCCTGCTGCATTTAGTACTCTCAGGACTCTTCAAATACTAGAAGTGTTTACTTGATTTCTGTATAGTGCCTCTAGGTCTTAAAATGAATGCGATTTATGACTGGCAACACGTGTCTGAAGTACATGACATAAGACTGAAAATATTTGTCACTTTTATTCACAGTATTATTAAATCAGAGTGTATAACTTAAGTATCTCTTCTACTTTTGACTTTTCCCAGTCATATTTTACTTCACTGGGTTGTTAATAGTGTTAATTTTTTAAGCCTTGATCCAAAGCCCTGGGAATTATGTGGAAAGGTCCCATTGAACTTTAGTGTGTATTCAGTAGACACAATGCTTTCATAAGAGTGGTTTGTGATCCTTTAGTTGACAAATGATATTTAAACAAAAAAAAAAGTTTTATTTGTTTTCCCTGACTTTGTTATTTATGTTTCATGCTATATATCAAAGAATGAACTCACATAACAAAGGAAATTTTTTTTTAAAAAAAAGCAAGCTCAAGACCAGATTCTATGGCTTTCTCTATGCATGCCAGCATTAAATCATAGAGGCAATATAGCAACTATATTAGCAAAGGACAGATCCTGGTTTTCTACACACCAAACATCTTGATATTTTGACAGTTACCTTTGCATTATCTATGGACTATTCTAATATTTACCTGAGTTTTAAGTAAATATTTAGCTAGGAAGTGTCCTAGGTTACAATATAGATGTATTTAGTATTCTATTACCCCCAACTGTAGGGCATTAGCTGTTATCTCCTGCTATGGCTCACCCCTGATAACAGACAATGGGCCATCAAGAAACCACCGCATCACTCACGGATTTATCCTATTGTGAGATGCTCTGCCCAGGAGGGAGGAGCCAAGCATTCCCACCTTGATATAACCTAGCTTTGGAACTACAAAAGCCAGCCCTGTCTACTGGATTCCCAGAGGATAAGAGCTACCTGGATCTTCAGGTAGAGCATAGACCTTCCAGAGGATCACCACTTCAACTGAATTGCTTCACTTGGACTGCTACCACCACCGTAACCGGGTGTCAGGTTGTATCTGACTCTGCCAGTGGTTTGGTTTTTGTTTTTTTTCTTGTATTATTTCACTTATTTTTAGTTTTCCTTTCAAATTTATAATCCTCACTTGCAATCTCCCACTGCTTTGTTTTCAAACTAACACAGGAAGAAAGAGAGATCTGTGTGAGGTTGTAGGGCCATGATTTCATTGCAGTTACAATGCAAGAGACATGGTGGGATAACTCACGTGACTAGAATTCTGTCGTGGATGGTTTTAGACTTTTCAGGACAGACAGACCAGCAGTGCAAGGTGGTAGAACTGCTCTTTATGTGAGAGTGACTGGGATGTTTCAAGCTCTGCCTAAGGGTGGATGAAGGAGTGGAGACCTCATAGGTAAGAATTCAGGGACAGGCAGTGTGGGTGACACTGCTGTGGGCCTTTGCTAAAGGCCACTGCCTCAGGAAGAGGAAATCAGATTTCTATAAACAGCTGGAAAGAGCTGATGATAGCTTTTTTGCACGGGTGGCAGAAGAGCCACTGAGTAGATGTGCTGTCGGACCTTGTACTGACAAACAAAGAAGGGCCGGTTGGAGGTGTGAAGGTTGGGGTCAGCCTTGGCTGCAGTGACAATGAGATGGTGGAGTTCAAGATCCTGCACGGAGGAAGGTGTGCAATAAGTAGGATCAAAAGCCTGGACTTCAGGAGAGCTAACCTTGATTTCTCCAAGGACATACATGCAGGAATCCCATGGGTTAGGGCTCTAGAAGGTAGGGTTTTGTCGCTGTTGAGCCGCTAGCAGAGAGAAAAGACCCTCCAGAAGTTGTGTGGGTCAAAGAGATTTATTTTTTATTTTTCCAACTTATATAGACTTTTCAAAGGTCACTCAGATTGGTCAGTCCGAAACCTCCCCCTGAGCCTATTGGCCAGGCCCGAACTGCGCACATCTCGAGAAACCGTTTTAATAACATCCAAACTTTATCTTTGTTTATAAAAACACAAGAAAATTCTCACGGGAAAGGTCTGTGCCAGCCACAGGGGTTCTCAAGAGAACTGGTTAATATTTAAGCATCACTTCCTCCAGCCTAAGATCAGTGCATCTGTATGAGTAACAAATCAAGCAGGAGACTTGCATGGATGAACAAGAAGCTTCTGACAAAACTCAAACAGAAGAAGTAAGCTCACAAAATGTGAGCTTTCAATGTAAACTGTCTTTGGCAGCAGAGCAGGCCTAGCAACATGCATCTTAGCTTGGGCTAAGCATCCAAACATTAACTCAGCTTGGATAATTTTAATGCACTGATTTCTCAGCTTTCACAGCTGAAGTGGCCATCAGTACCAAAGTGTCTTCAATTCTAACACAGGGTTACTATTGCTGGATTGCATTTACAGTGTACACAACAGAATATGATTCTTTCTTAATGCAGGACTAGGAGGTAGTTCTTACAGTTTATTTTGGTGGCTCAGATAATGCCTCACTCCCTAATGTTTTGGGGCTTCTTGGTCATTTCATGGCCACCTTCTCCTTGACTCTCCTAAATAACGAAGTTCATGACCTGTCATGGATGGGTGCTGAACATGTTCTTAGGCCCCATAGCTGCGAGGTGCCATGGCAATTCAGGATATTCCTGAGGAGTCTATAGCTCCTCTCATTCCTGGTTTCTGCCTCTACAATTCCACTGTGCATGAATTTGGGTATTTCTTAAAGTAGAAGTAGCTGCACAACTTCACAGCCATGCCCATGCACATTTGGATTAGGACAGCACTCCCTTATGGATGCCATCCAGAGGGGTCTTGGCAGCCTTGAGAATTGGGCCTGTGCAAACCTCATGGAGTTCAAAAAGGCCAAGTGCAAGGTCCTGCACCTGAGTCAGAGCAATCCCAAACATGGATACATGAAAGAAGCCCTGAGAAAAAAGACTGAGTTGTGAGGTAGTGGTTGATGTGAAGCTCAACATGACCTAACAATATCAGCCCAGAAACAACTGCATCTTTGGCTGCATCAAAAACAGCATGGCAAGCAGGGCGAGGGGAGGGATTCTCCCCCTCTTTGCTGCTCACCTGAGACCCCATCTGGGGTGCTGCATCCAGCTCTGGGGTCCCCAACATAACAAGGATTGGGGCCTGCTGAAGTGAGCCCAAAGGAGGCCACAAAGGTGATCAGAGGGATGGAACACCTCTGCTATGAACACAGGACAGGCTGAGAGAGCTGGGGTTGTTCAGCCTGGATATAAGAAAGCTCCAAGGAGACCATAGAGTATCTTCCAGCACATAAAGGGGACCTAAAACAGATCTGGAGAGGGATGTTTTGCAAGGGCATGTAGTGATAGGACAAGAGGAAATGGCATTAAGCTGAAGGAGGGTAGACTTAGATTAGATATTAGGAAGAAATTCTTTACAGTGAAGGTGGTGAGATACTGGAACAGGTTACCCAGAGATGTGATGGAGACCCCTTTCCTGGAACTGTTGAAGGCCAGGCTGGATGGAACTTTGAGCAACCTGGTCTAGCAGAAGGTTCCCTGACCATGGCAACTGGGTAGGAACAGGTGACCTTTAAGGTCCTTTCCAACCCAAACCATCCTATGACTCTATGATTCTGTGATTCCTTCCCATCATACAGCTTTCCAACTGCCTTCAGACTTTTCTCTCTGGCTGTGAAATTTTTGCAGTTGGGAAATAATCTTTATTTTATTTCTGGAGAAACTGCTACTTTAGGTTTTATAAACACCAAAGTCCAATATATTCTCTGTGGTGAATATTTCTTCTAAAAGCAGAAGCTTTTGACATGACAGCTGCACTGAAAAAAAAAAAAAACACTACATGAATTCTGTTGCACACTGAGAAAAAATATCATTACCGCTTGATAGACAAAACTGTAAAAATTCAGATTTTGCGGTCTTTTACCTCTGGAGAAAACATCTATTTAGCATTGTATATTCCATTGATGCAGTCCTGTTTATTTGCAGAGGCCATGACCGTGATCATAGAAAGAAACAAACAACAGACAATATGTTTGCTCCCTCTTTCAAAGCAACAGCTTTCAGAAAATCTTTTACTTTACTGCTTGACCCTTTCTGGGCCAGATTACCATCCTTCTCTTACTCTGTCCATGGTACTTTGCTGCATTTTCTGCTTGCTTCATCCTATGACTCTTACAGCGTCACCAAAGGGCATCAAAAGTCTCCTTTTATGTGCAGTTTTTTATACAGATAAGAACACATATTCTTCATATTCCTATATAAACTTTTTTTAGTACTTTATGTGTAGATGCCACAAAACCCTTGGGTTTTCAGTTTTCAAGAGCACTAAACCTATGTTCAACTCAATTTATTGTTCATTGAGTCTACTTAGAAGGCAGGTGCTTTTCTAACTCTTAAAATATTCCACCCCCTGTGTAGGTTCTTGATGGGCTTACAAACCTGGGCCTATTCCCAAAACCTAGATGCTAAAGGAAAAATTAAGATTCCATTGTTACTTATTTCTATCTACTGGAATTTCTACTCACTCTTTACAGTTTATGATTTACTTGCCTGACGTAGCCTTTCCAGTTATTCATTGTCTTCTGACATTAGAGCATTTTTACAAAATGTTTCCTGACATATTATTCAAGCCTTAACTGTATAATGATTGTTCCTTTTAAACCTTCTCTTAAAATCACTTCTTTCTTTTTATGCCTAGCACCTATTGTTTCATTTTTTCTGAAATATGTCTGTTATTTATTTGCCCTCCTGACAAAAATATGTTCTGCTGCCAGTTTCCTGAAAATGTGATGTTAACATAATTTTTGCAATGTTTCTCTAACCATGGAACAAATCCTCTTTGAAGTTGTTTGTTCTTTTGTTATTTTTTTTTAACTACTATGTCAATTTTAAAGATCAGTTTAAAATAACTATAGATGCAGTGCTACAGAGATAGGCAAAGGCAGACAGAAACATTTTTGGGATTTAACAGTAGTCTGAAATTTTTCTCAAAGTTATGTTTTAAGTTTAGAACATTAAAAAGTCAGTTTAGAAGTAGAAAAGGTATTAAGTTTGAATTTACAGGGTTTGTTTTTTCATAAGTTTGTCTCTGACACTAAGTTTCACAAGTCTACAATATTATCAGAGCATTCATGGAGCATTATTCACTGTCAAGACTCTGCATTAGAGCTCTGGTCCAATTTTCAGAATAAAAAAAAAGATAAAATTTCAACTTTAGTTTCACACCAGATGAAAATATTTACTTCTAGACACAGGGAAGATGAAGCACTTTGAAAATTCAAGAATGAGGTAGATATTAATTTCAGCAAAGCCTCTACATAATAAAGAATTTGTAAGTTCACTTTGCATATGAATGTTTCTTTTGTATGACATATAATTTTCATTTATTAAGGAATATGGGTCCTATAAAGGAAGCTGTACAAAATCAAGAGCTATTATTGCAGTATTGTTTTGTATAATCTCCAGCTGAATAAGTGTTTCTGATGTTCAGTCTACAACCTAATTCTTTAAAATCTTGATTGTCACAATGTAAGAACAGAACTTTCTCTGCTCTTTTCTGGAACACCTTTAATTATTTGCAAACTTTAATTGGGTCTTACCACACTTCTCTTATTGTACCCCTTTGTGAAAACTTATAAAAGGAAAAAGAGTTTGCTATATTTTTAAAATGGATCCATATGTGCACATACTACATACATATAAATACGTATGTAGCAAGTACACATACAAAATAAGTAAATTTCTGCCAATCTTTTTAAGGTAAGAGCAAGGGATATTATCTTTTACTGGGAGATGATAAAGGAAACTCCTATAAAAACAACTGAAGAGTGTTCATCCTTGCCTGTTACTCTGACTCATGAAACCATATGATGTCTAGTTCCTATCTGTGGCAAATCAGAGAAGAAAGAGCTCTCTACTTCTTTCCACAGGTCATTGGAAAAACAACATAGAAATACAACCATTCTGTCACTGTTACATACCATAGGCTTGTTTCTTTACATGTCACTATTTTTCAGAAGAACTTTATAACACTGGTAATAAAGAAAAAGCACAGTAACACAAAAAATATGCATGAGGCAAGGGCTCAGAAAAGGAACAAAAGGGTTTTTATCAAGGGCTGTTGATCTGACCACAGTCTACAAAACACTTTTGTAGCATCTGCAGTTCTGCTCATTCCCACCAGAGGGGGAACTGAAGCGGCACATTTTCAATATATTTGCATAGAAAATCTAGTGTGTTGTGCTGTGAAGGGGGAAGAGAGAGTTGGTTAGAATAAAAATTCAGGCCTGGGGCATGAAATTCCTGTATTTGCATTTTTCCATATAAAATTGGAAACAGTTCTTAGCTGAAAGGAAAATATTATAACTTTGGTCAAGTACGCACAGAACTGAAGAGCTGGCACATATGTCTAGGAACATGAAATAAGCATTTTAAAGCTACTAGCAGAAATGAATTGCTTGTGAATACTGAACAGTCACTGAGTTCTACTGAGCTATGCACAAGTACTTTATCCATGTATGTATTTTTGCATGACACTATGGTTATGAATCTCTCCTTTGCCCCTTTGCAAATTAAAATTCTCTTACATCACACATCTGAAGCCTTTAAAATATTTCTGTACCCCAACTGAATCATAACTTACATTTCTTTCATATTTTCTTCCTTTCAAATCCATTAGTTCTTTAACAGCCATCCTTTACTTCCTCCCAGGCCCAGGATACCTTGAGATACTAATCACAAATTAATATCTCGAGGTATCCTGACTCCATACTATCGAGACTCCATACTATCGAGACTCCATACCTTCTCTGGGCAATCTGCTCCAGTGCACAGTCACATACCCAGTAAAGAAGTTTTTCCTCATATTCAGGTGGAATTTCCTGCGCATCAGTTTTTGCTTTTTGTCTCTCATCCTATTGGTACCACGAAGAGCCTGGTCCATCCTCTTGACACCTTCCCTTCATATAGACATTGCTGAGGCACTTCAGTCGTCTCTTCTGGAGGCTGAACAGGCACAACTCCCTCAGCCTGTCCTCCTGAGTGAGATGCTCCAGTCCCTTAATCACCTTCACAGCCCTTCACCAGGGCTTTCTTGTACTGAGGAGCCCAGAACTGTACACAGCACTCTAGATGTGCCTTACCAGGGCTGAGTGGAGCAGCAGGATGACCTCCCTCAACCTGCTGGCAATGGTCTTCCCAGTGTACCCCATGATACCTGTGGCCTTCTTGGCCACAAGGGCACTGCTGGCTCATGGACAGCTTGTTTTCCACCAGGACCCTCAAGTCCTTCTCTACAGAGCTGCTTCCCAGCAGCTCAGCCCCCAGCCTGTCCTGGTGTGTGAGATTATTCCTCACCAGATGCAGGACCCTGCATTTGTCTTTGTTGAATTGCAGAAGGTTTCTTTCTGCCCATCTCTCCAGCCTGTTGAGTTCCTTCTGAAGGGCTGCACAGCCCTCTGTGTTATTGGCCTCTACTCCCAGGTTTGTGTTATTAGCAACATTCATTCCAAGTGGGCTAACCCATCTTTCATTTCCTGTGTATTTCTTGCTTATGCTCGCGAAATGATAATGAAGTGAGGTGTATCTCATCTCTCTTTGTCAACAGCCAGCAAACAGTTGGTTTCTATAACCATGGTCCCATGGTTATAGAAACCAAGCCCCTATGCCAACACCAGCCATGTAGCCAGTCATTTATTTGGTAAATCAGTTTTTCTCCCAATATTTACCCTAACTGGAAGTATCACACAGCCCCTTGACCCATGTCCCCAGAGCTCTGAAACCATGTACGATGGTTTGAAATTTACCCTTGTTACCATCAGTGTCTACCTGAAAGACATAGAGGGGGTAAGAGCCAGATGTGTTGACAGGTCTTAGCAGTCTTCCTGTGACATCTCTGATTCAAGTCCCTGGCAGGCAACAAACTCCTCAGGACAACTGGTTAGGTGGGCAGATGGGTGCTTCTGTCCTCTGCAGTGGGAAGCTACCCACCGCTATTGCTCCCTGCTTCTTCCAGGTGATCCTATGTGGCTCAGGGTCTGCTGACTCAGGTGTCTCAGCTGTTGCTTAGGCTTTCCTGCCTCTAGGAACTCCCTGCCCAGCTCAATCTAGTGCTCAGAACTTACTGTAGCCTCTGCTGTAGTTGTTGCCATCACCCTTGTCACCACTCGCCTTGCTGACTGACTCTAATTCGTCTAATCCTTTTTCCAAGAATTGTTATTTAGGATTTAAATCCCAAAGGCTATTCTCAGCACATAGTGGGACCTGTGCAAAAGCTTCCAGAAGAATTATTCAGGATAGTTCCTTGAGCTATATATTTGAATGAATTTTTGAACGAAGAGGAAAGGTATGTCCCTGGTTCCAGGTCCTTCATGACTTCATTACTTTAATGCTCAAGACAAATAAAGTGCTCTTAAATTTTCATCTTTTCTTTTTGCTCAATCACACTTATATTCTGTGTTTTCTCTGTGCCATGATTTAATTCTAAATATTAAATAATGTGGCAAAATTTCCCCTGTTCCATTCCCACTCATTGAATAAGCACAAAAAGTCATTCCAAGCACAATAGATGATGCAACATTTGTGTTTCAGCAACCAAGAGCCTGATAAGACTGTCTTTAGAGAGCCATGAACCATGTGCATTCACATAAGCTCTCCTAAACACACCTGGGTTAATGCATTGAAATCCTGACCTGTGACAAGGTCAATGCATTGAATTCCTGACCTGTAACAATATCAAAAATATCATATTCACATTCAGTTTGAAGACTTAAAGTCAGATGACTACAACAGAAAATGTGCCATGATTTTTAATGTTTCTTAGGTATAGAGACATTCTGTATCCTCTAAACTAAGGACAGAGTTTCAGTTTTGATAACCAGGTAATACCCATCTGAGCACATAAATTCAAGTTTCTGTATCTTGTCTCCTGGCAAACCTTAAATGCATACATGAACATGACACAACAAAGCCAGAAAAGTCAGCCACTTTTAATGTTTTCAACAGGGTTCACTCCAGGGACCCTGAAAGGTAAATTGACTCCCCATTCTCTTCCAGAACTCCTGCTATTCTTCAAGCAAGTTCAAGGCCTCATACTGACAAAAGGCAATTGTCACATATGGTAACACCTATTATCTTTCCAACATCCATATGAGTATGCTCACTTTTTACAGGGTGAAGTAAGTGCCTAAAAGAGAACAAGAGAAAAACATATACCCTCTTCTAAGTAAAAGAAAAATGAAAATACTTGGGACAGAAGCAGTTTATTCTTAAAAATACTGATCATTTAAGCAGGCAATGGTGTTGTCTCCCTCCCAGTCTCTCTAACAAAACCTCATCTAATTTTTTGATGGAGTCTTTTTCTTCAGTTTGATTTAGTACTTGAATCTGCAAATTTAATCACAAGATTCTTGCTTTTTTAACTGAGTCTTTGGGTTGCAGTCCTGTGACACCAGCTTGTATCAAGCTCAGCAGCTCTGATTCCACTTATCCTCTGAAAACCTGTTCCCTTGAGGACCATGTAATAGTAATCATCGCCTAAATTGTCCCTGCTCTAAGTAAAATATTTGTTGCTTAGAACAAAAGCACTTCTGGGGATAAAAGATTAAATCCTCTTCAATAGGCTGTCTAGACTAAGAGTACCATCCTTTGGATAGGGCAGTCTGAAATGCTTTAGATTTTTTCTGCAAAATTTGTCTTGGTCAGCATGTTTTTCAGACAATAGTTAATATCTCCCCACATTTCACAAGGCTTGTGTCTCTTTAGCATTCAACAGAGAGCTGTTCTCAGACTTGGAAAGCAAACCAGCAATGGCATTTTCACTGAAGGCTGGAAGGTGTAACTGTGGCCATTGTGACTTCTCATGGCCTCTCAAAATAACAGGTCAATTAACAGTCACACAATATACAATATACAGTAACTTCCTTCTCTGATGGAGTCACACAAAGCCAAAAATGCTCATAAAAATTACTGTCTCTCAGTATTCTTAATGTTATTAAATACATCTCTGAGGAGTATATGTGTATATTCCATTGTCTCTAGGCAGAGACTTTGGTGTTCACCAGGTGGCTCCTTTTGCTTCAGGTAGTTTGAATCACTCAGTAGAGCAGAGATCATAAGGAACAACTATTTATATTTTTTAGTAATATCTAAAATAAAGAATCAAACAGCAAGAACCTCTGGGATTTCTAGTCTTCTTGGAAATTGTAAGTTATTCTGTCACTGTCCTTTCTAAGTAACTCATTTTACCATTCATTTTCATGGTACGGATATGGCAGGGCAAGTCTAGCATCCCACAGAATCACACTGGAAATCTCTCTAGGTTTGCATCCCTCTACATTTTCTCATATCCTTAAGTGCTAAGATATCTTATGCCAATCTGCTCACTGAACATTTGGCATATGAAATCATTCCCAACTTTTTCCTGGATAACTTACTTCTCTGTCATCAGGCTAGGTTACTTGGGAAAAGAGTAATCTAAGTCCTTACTTGCAAGAGCATAGAGCAGGTTGAATTCATAATCTATCACAGATAAATGGAGACAGGTAAACCCCAGCAATGCAGTAGAAGTTATATTTTACCCTCCTAAAGCTTGTATCCATTATGAGGAATACTATATACACAGAGTTAATATGACACCATAAGTAGCTTTTGTCTCTGTCCTAGAAAACCAACACACAAGCAGCTCTGTTCACCTTCCAGTGGGTCTTAGAATAAATATGATAGGTGAGAGGTATAACACCTAACCTCCTTAAAGCTGTACCTTTCCACCTCCTATCTTGATATCTGTGTCTTCACCACAGAAAACCATGAAGGGCCTCCCTGATTGTGAGGCTGAGATCGTGCACCCTGGTAGCAGGAACACCACCAAACAGCACTGTATCCCCATGTGGTTCCTCACGCAGTCATTTCTTCATGTAATGGTGAAGGTCTCATTTGCCTGGTGAGGAAGAGCACTGTGTTTTTGCTAAAAGCTCCTTGCAATGGGGTCCAAAGGCAAGTCATACGGTTTGTCAAAAATTATTTCTCCTCAGGTGCAGTGCAGACATCCTAAAGGCAAACTACAAGCTAGGATTCACCTTACACATGACACTCTGTAAACTGAATTTGGAAAGAATTTTCAAAGACAGGAAGCTGTTTTGTCCAAATGTAGCTGCTTAGTTTCAAACTCCCATGCATGAGCATACTCAATATTATCATACTTTTCTAATACTTTGATGCAACTAGAACTGGAGAAAGACCAGCAGAATCTGACCCAGTGGATGCACTGAACAGATCTCAGGCAGATAATAACCAGACTTGGTCTGTGAGGGTTTAAAATCAAAACAGCTTTCATTTTCATTGACATCTGGCCTGTCTGGTTCCTGTTGGGAAGAGGTGATGAACTAATACTAATAAAACCCAACTTCCTCCGTCTCAGTAATTCTAACATAAACTATGCATATAGAATTGCACTAAAAGTTACTGTTCTTCACGTAATCTTTAAAGAAATAGGCTATTTCACAGTTTTTAATTACAAGAACGTTAAGATTTTTAAATGTGTTTCTGTTTATTACAGTTAAGTTACGTTATTTAAGCCCTTCCAAAAAAATAAAAGCACCCAATGCTGCCCTGAATTGCAGAAATAGAGGTGCTTTCCCCTTTGGATCACTCTCCCCCACTTTCAAGATCAAGGATGGCTTTTACCTTTTGAGACAGTGCAACACCCTGCTGCATCGAGGTCAAAGATGGCCTTAATAACCCAACATGGCTCTTCAGGGATTCAAAGTCCACCAGTGTGGAGGACAACTAATGTTCAACAAAAGCATGTTATCACTAACGTCTTTAGAGATTTTCATCTCAGTCCTCAGAAAAATATGAAAACCAGTTTAACTGAAACGTAATGAAGCGGACTGGAACAGTCTGGAATGTAAGCAATCTGTGCAATGGATGAGTGGTCCCTGTCTTGCAGCACATAATCCCTACTGTAAATGGGACCAGCTACCAACCAAGAGCAATTAGTGAAATACAGTACACAAATTTTGGTAATACCTATTTCTTGGTATAAAGCCTCTAGCAAATGTAACGTTTTTCTCTAGCTAAACCCTGCAAGAGAAACAAATGTTATTATGCCAGTGTTTATACAACAGTTCCAAATAGTATTCGTTTAGAATTGTAATAAAACACATTATCCTTCACAATAATCTTTAAAGAAATAGTTTTATAAATGAAAGTATTTAATAACAGAACATTAAATTTTGAAAAGTGTTTTCTTTGGTGGAATTAAGTAGAATGTTTTCATCCTTTAAAATTAAGTGCACTGAAAAAAATCTTAATTTTAGGACTACCAACTGTGATCATACTAATAGCAATGGAAATGATGAAATAAGATACATAATTTTAATTCATGAGCCTACCTCTTGTTCCTCAATTTCCCTGCTGCACTCTTAAGTGGGTAAAACCTTTTACAGATACTGCCATGACATTTGTTTCCTGAATAACCAGTCCTACAGTGTCCTCTTATGATGCTCGTAGGTACACCAATGCTTGGAAAAGCCTGCAAAGAGATTTAATAAAATATGCAGCATAACTAGCTACTGGGGAGAATTTCAAACTGTATTTCTGTGCATTTTTAGAATTGTTTATCAGGTTTGTATACATATAGAAAGACCAATTAACTTAGACACTATGAGTCCGTGAGAATATCCTATGTAAATATAATGAATGAATTCTGTGAGCAAATGCCTCTGTGAAATAAATTATTCAACTGTTTTGGCAGACAGATTGTCCTTTATCCAATGCTTCAGTGGAAAGCAGAAGAAAATGCAACTGGAGTAGCCGTGTAACATAACATATGTAAATCTTTTCTGAGCTATTTGGTGGCAATTTAAATGTCCTTAAGCATGCAGGCTGATGGTCTTGGTAATTGTTCTCCCAGTCATTTGGGAATCTTCTAATCATTCCTTAAATTTTGCATCAGTAACACCTGTACTCGTCCATCAGCTCACACTTCTGTGCTTCTTTTGGGACTGTGGGCAGAACTAGCTGCCGATGTAACTCCAAATTTCACTGCAAAAAGCATGTGCACAGACAGCACTTCATTGAGTGGAGATATTATCTACATGTGAACAATGAATATTAACAAGTCTGTTCCTGCTGTGCAGATTTAGGTCGAGTTGCTTTGTACTGCCAAAGAAATGCCAGTATTTTCTGTCCCTCATTTTTATATCCATTGAGTAAATCTGAATGGCACTTAGGGAATGCACATTTGGATGAAAGAAGCAATAGAAATTGAGCTAATGCAGTGAATCTAAGTACAAATTAATTCATTTATCATGATACATGTATTTGTACAGGTGACTGCTTTCCTATATCCTACTCGTCCTCCTTTCACACATTGCTATTGTTATAAGAGACAAGCTAAATCCCAGAAACTTTATCAGTTAGCAAACTTTCTTTTCTCCATGTAAGTGACAAAGAGAGAATCAATTGTTCTTTGTAAAGCTCTTATGAACAGTCTGCAGCCTTCCAGCTGTTTTATTCATGTATAATATCAGCCAACTGTAGCCCTTTTGCTATTAACAAAATTGAATTAATTTTCAACATGCATTTTCAATTTATAGGTGCAATACTCTAGAAATGACCACAACTATACACTCACCCATTTCCCCATAGATTAGCCACACTCGTACAAGAAATCTATTCAACACTGTCAGATCTGGAATCTCCTTAGATAGAATGTCCCCAGTGGCTCGTTGACTCCAGCAAAGCTGTCATTGACTGCAAAGAAACCAAACCTTCCATTAGGGAAAGTTTTATTGGCTTTTAGCTCTGGGATCCACTCAAAATGTTGCAGTCTGCACACTGTGGATAAGTGGCTGTAGCAGATCGGCAGAAAAGTTCATCTAGCCTGGCATTTTGCTATGAGAGATGGCCATATGTGAGTGCCTGCCTAGAGGTCACACATTTGTGACTCTCTGATATACTTTCCCAGCTGCAGGGGTTTGTGGCTTAGTGATTTCCTGAACCAAAAGTGTTATCTCTGTAGTTAATAACACCCTCATGGATCTATTTTCCATTCTAATTTGTCTAATTGCTTTTTGACACTATGTAAATGTTTAAGCATCCGCAGTGCCCTGTTGCAAGCAATGCTTCAGCTTAATTACGCATTGTGGGAACACAGAAAGTCTGATCTGCAAAGGGCAGACTTAGCTCCTGAGAGACTTCACAGTTAGCCTGGCCTTTGGAAAGGATTTAGGATGAATTTACTGTAATGGGCTCTTAATGATTAGAAATGCCATCTTGTATGTTTTCTGGGGCTAGATATCTGCAAACTTCCTGAAATGAGAGCTGTGGATCATAAATATGCTCCTGCATTGGATTTAGGTGCTTCCTTAACAGACTGTCTTGGTGAAGGGAAGAACCACCAAGAGCAAGGGATGCCCGGCGCTCAACAGAGGGCAAAGCATGAGAAGCAGAACCTGAGCTGGCAGTGTTTTTATGTGTGAAAACTGAAACTGAACTTGGCTTCCAGTTGTGGACTAGTATTAATCATCTGTGAGGTGAGATAAAAGCTACCAGCATTCAAATTGTAATGGGAACAAACCTTGTATTTCTTGTTATTCGTGAAAGTTTGTCACCTTTTTATCTCCTTCTTCTTTTTTTTCCCCACTGAAAAGACTCTGTTATGTAATGAGTGTCTTTCTCACAGAAGAGCCAGAAATAATGATCTCATATAAACGGATTAATGTAATGTATTTAAAAATGAAAAGGATTAAGCTCTTACTAAATTATTTAAGTCTGCTTATGAATATGCAAGCAAGTATAGACAGAGTTTTTCCTTTTATTTTTTACTTGAAGATTGATTGTCTTTTAAGAAAAAGAAAGGAAAAAAGCCCATGTCAAATAAGGATGAACTTGAAATCCTTCTCTTTTATTTAACTGAACCTTCTTTCTGTAAACAAGTTCAACCCTTGTTTTGCATGGATAGCATTAAAGATGTTGATTTTTGCATTCAGCCCCAGACATTTTTTCACCTGAGTTACAGGAAACAAGGGTGGAACCTGTCCTCTGATAAAAATCTGAGGAGATTCAAACCGCGATTCAAGCACACTGCGAGGATGCCTGGATTTCACACAGACACAGCTGTGAGCCACCATTAGATCACCAGTGCTTCTGTAAAGGCCACTCACGCTGAGACAGTGACAGGTGCATATACTAACACATCCCAAGCTCGTTGTTAAGATCTGAGTCTGAAGAATTTCAGACTGAGTGATGCATAAATATATCATAAAAAAGATAGGAGGGCAGTGACAAGCAAAATGATATTCGGAAAGGGCTTCTTTCGAACTCTATGCTTCAACCACTCAAAACCCTCAAATACTAGCTCTAGTGATCGAAATATTCCTAATTTTAGCAGTTTTAACATGACAGTTGAAATATCCAAACAGGAACATTTCAGCCATTACATTTGAATAGAAAAGTGAAAAGAAAATTAATGCAACTTAGCCTTCATAAAAGATTATTTCAATGTTCTTCTGACCAGTTTAAAGAATAAAGCATTAGTATTTATGAAGCTGAAACACAGAGAAATAACCTTCACTGAATATGCATTCATATGTGTTCTAATTCAAATCCATACATCAAAAAACAGACCAAAAATTGTCTTACATGGCACACACACAAAAAATCAATATGGTACAACCTGACATTTTTTAACAAAAATGTTCCATTTTAACCAGCATCTTATATGTTGATTTATGACACTTTCTCTATCATAAATTGCAACACATCTAGGCAATATTATTTTGGTACCAGATAAAGATGTCAAAGAACCTCCTACACTGGCATTCTTATATGTTATTTCAAAAATATAACTTACAACTCATACTATATCTGACACGGAGCAAGAGAAATTCTGAGATTTTATTTACTCTATACTCCAAGAGATGAGAAATGTTAGGTTCTCTTGCTATAAGCAATCAGCCCTCCATGCAGTCTTACCTGAAGACAGCTAAGCTACTGAGCTAGACGGATAACAATTGCAGCTTCATTCATTGACAATGCATGGAAAACAAGTGGTCCAGAAGCAAGTGGTCCAAATACTCAGTGTTTGTTTTTACACATAAATTCTGCCATTTTTTTTCATCCAACAAGATATAAAAATTACAAATATATTCCTGTAGTGACTGAAAATAAAAAGCAACTATCCTTGTGTAACAAATACTATGTAAACTCCAGCAGGTAGAATTTTAGAAACCCTAAGAAGTCTTGCAAGAAATTTTATATAGTCTCAAAACCTAAGGATTTTCAGTTTTCCTAATCTCATTTTCCCTGTCCATTAGTGGAAATGTAAACTTCAAGTCTCAATGAAACTGTCAAAGTCTGACCAGTTATTCAAGTTCAAATCCAAGGTGTGGTATTTCTGCACTAAATGCTGCTCCTCACCAAACCAACTTTACACTGGAATATTTAGCTTATGATTGCATCATACTAAGAGTGTGGAAGAAGGGAAAGCTTCAGCACATCAAGCAGCCAAGGAGAATAGATCCTCCCCTGTATAACTTTTTTTTTTTAAAAAAAAATCACTGTGAGGATATAATGCAGTCTCCATCTTGGAGAACTCCCAGACCTGAATTAACAAAATCTTAAGCAGCATGGTTTATGCCCAGTGTTAATTCTGCTCTGACCAGAAGGCTTGACTCAAGACCTCAGGAGGTCCCTTTCAACCCAAAGGAGTGCTTGATTCTGAGAACTTGTTTAATGCTCATAATTTTGAATATAGAAAAAAAAAAGATTCACTTAACTTTGTGTTTTAAATACTACTAGAAATATACTTAACATTAGCTGATATGAACTCAGAATTGAAATTTTTGTTTTCAAAGAATGAAGAAAGAAGTGTCAACACTGGCGCTCTTGAAATCAATGGCATGAATTCCTATGAGTAATGTCCAAGTTAAGACTTCAATGTATCTGTGACTTTAATAAGAACTCACCATAGAAGTTGCTCCTATCCAAACACTAAACAGCACTGCACATCAATAGATTGCCAGAACTAAGCTACCAAGATGAAAAGGAAATATGTTCTCATCCGTAGCAGTGGCTTTGGAGCTATGGGGAAACCAAAGAACTCTGTTTAATCACCAAAACTTTAGATGCCTCAATTTGGAAATATTTGTCCTATGTTGAGATTCAGTTTATGAATCTGCAAAATAACCGTATTATGAAGGCTATAGAAATAATTTTCAGACATGGATGTTACATAATATTACAAGACTCATCTTTACAGCATTTCTAGTCTTCACATTGTATATGGAGCTCAGAGAGCAATTTCTTCATAAAGACAATGCTGGAAAAAGAGAGGAGTATTGATGTTTTTTCTAACTTCTCCTATCAGAATGCACCAGGGCCGTAAGTTTGGAGTTACTCTGGAAAATGGAATACAGGAATTCAGTCTGAAACTACTAAATAATTATCTGATTTTTGATGGTCACCTATTTTAAAGTAAAACAACTTCTTTTAAAGTAAAACAACTTCTTTTACTTTTAAAGTAAAAAAACTTTACTTTAAAGTAAAACAAAAGAGTTGTTTTAGCAAGTTGTCATAAAAGAAACTGACCTTCAAATTTTTCAAGCTGAAACTAGAAATTTTTCTGCAATTATGGTTTTTGTCTTAGTATAAATTTCAGTTTGATTGCATTTGAACTCCCTTCAAATATTTTTTGTTTCAGATCCTCATGCGCTTCTATCACAAATATTGTGAAAACACGTTTGAAGTCTGAATCATTATATGGTGTTTACAAGAAAATGTAAACGACATTTTCATAAACTCATTTTAAAAACAACAGTTCACATATATTAAAGCAGTCTGACTCATTCAAGAAAGAGAAATTATATCTTGTATGAATTTTTGAATGGGATACACTTAACAAAAGATGCACCATCATTCATTTCAAATTCAGTTTACAATTTTAATTGATATTTTCTATTTTTTTTACCTATATTTCAAAATTATCTGATGAATATTATTTGAAGTTATGAGAACATTAATAAGCAAATTACCTTCCAGCATGAAAAGTGTGTAAAAACTTATTTAGTTAATCATAGTTAAGCGTTTCACTATTTCTTAAAACAACCCATGCAAAGAAAGATGGCAACCATTCTTTTTTGAGATGTTGCATTATTTTTATTGAGCAGCTGTTTTTAAGAAAATTATATAAAGAGGATACCAAAAAAATAGTATTCTGTTTAGACAATGCTGTTTCATGTGAAAAAGTATTTCACAATAATGTGCACATGCTGGAAACATTCAAAAACAATTTCTTAAAAAATTCAAAGTTATAATGAAGGATTGAATTCAGTGTTATTTCATCCTATGCTGACTTCTCATCCGTTCGTATTATTTGCTGTGTTTTGTCTACACAATTGAAAAAAAGTGCTTTAATATTTGATTTTTCTTTCTTTGAAAAAAACCCAAAACCTGCATATGAAATGTTTTGAAATGTCAGTTTTTCTGCTTGGTTGAAGACAAAAAATTTTTTCAAAATGTGAGAACTTTCAGACAAGTAGAATTTCTGGTTGCCTGCCAAAGCTAGCAATGAAGTCTACTGTTCACAACAGTTTAAGATGTTCATGTTGGGGTTTTTTCTGCTCAATCTTCCATGCTCTCATCACCAGGAACTGGTCAGTAATCCCTTCAGTTGACAGTAAATGTCTCCAAATGAGGAGAAAATGTCAAAGGCTGGGCAAGTTTCTAGACATCATCTTCTCTACTGGTCAAAATGGTTAGAACTTCCTTGAACAAAATTTGTATCACTAAGATTTCCCCCCGCCCCCAGCATTTCCAGTTTTACCCCACCAAAATCTTGTAAACATATTTTTTCACCTTTGGCTTTTTTTTTTCCCCTGGAACTTCTCAGACCTCTAATCATTTTGTTTTTTATATTCCATTCCTATTTCTGCCACCAGATTACTACATATCAGCTGTCAAGCCTCTTTTCCTTGGAAGTGTTGACACTGTGTCTTATTTGTAATGCCAGGAACATGATTTAAAAATAGAACAAAGTAATAAATTCAGTGAAATAATTAATTTGCTGCTTTTTCTATTAGAAAATATTCCCTAACAGAACTTGAATGATGAAACAACATCTTGTTTCATCAAGAAACTTGTTTCACAGGTTTGCTCACATACCCTATGATGTTGGCATTCTATAGTCTTAGTCTAATGGTTGTTCCTGTTTGTTTGTACAGAATTTTTAATCCCAAGTTATGCACCAGATATATTTTTTAAAAAGCAACTATAAAGAACTTGTTTCTCAAGTGCTGGCAGCATTGCACAAAGCAGAAACACCTGGGGTCTAGGAGCTGAAGGCAGTTTCTCAGAACCTATAGATTTTTCTGTGAATGCTGTACTGTTCCTGATGCTTTCACACTAAAGAGACAAGGCAGCACTGATTCCTGGCCCCATTCATGTTCAAAGCTCATACTTAGGAAGGAAATGCATTATTTGGTGGAGTTCAGGCCTTTTGTGATACTTAGAAAGAATTTCTCAGAACAGGAATGAGTAATTTGGCTTGCAGTGCTCAGTAGCAAAATTTATTCCTTATTTCTAAAAATAACACAGTTATAGATAAAATTAATGGCACAGTTTAAACTTTTAATTTTTTTTCACTTTCTTACTTCTCTTTCCTAAATTTCTTCTCTTTCTCCTAACTTTTAGGTACCAGGATAGTCCAACCTCATTCTAAACCAAACAGTAATATCATGCTGTTTTTCTCCAGCCCATGGATTCAGTTATGTGTCCTGTCTAGTTTCAGCAATGCTGCCTGTCTAATCATGAGTAAGTTCCTTAACAGAGATAGACTGGCTGAACTCTGAAAAGGGAAAGCCAGAATGCTCCACCGTGTGAGACACAGAAGGATGGTGCTGCCAGGCCAGCTTTTCTCAGAGCAGGCTGCTGTAGACACACCACACAAGCAAAGGTTGGACATATTTCTGCTAATACACAAGAACATTTTAGAGGAATTTTAGTCTTTTTTTTTATTTGTTTTACTCACTGTGAATACAATAATTCATGAAGAAATTACAACAGAAAGTTCTGAGTACCTTTTTGAAAAATTAACTGCTATCTATTGAATTAGCAAGAGCTTAAAATGCTTGCAAAACTGAGTAGCGTACACTGAGATTTTACATAGAGAAATTTACTCTTCTTCTTTCCAAGTTCTCTCAGTAGCTACCCAGTCTTGGTTATTTGGTATTTCACAGGGAAGAGGAAATCTAAACCCAGCTTGGTATGTTGGTTAAACACAGAGCATTCAATCTACATGCTAACTATCTAGAAGCCATGATAAATTATTTTTTCCTCATTTCATATGGACACATAACTGATAAGGAGGATTGTTATAATGCAGTTAAAACTGAAGTTAGGTCATCTCAACCAAGTCAACAAAGTCAGCCAACATAGATAGAAGGGAGACCTCATCTTAAGAATCAGATAAACATAAAAAGAGTCAGAGAAGTCTAGCAACTCAAGATGAGCTTCTAGGATGCAGTTTTGTCAAACTGGATATTAAGACCCCTGGAAAAATGAACAGGTTGTAGTGGGCACAAGAAAAGTGTGTTTGAATATGATTGATGAAATGAAAACTAGAAAATTACACTTATTAAGATTATCACATCTTTAGAGGATCTTTAAAAAGTTGAAAGGGTAGAGAAAAGAACTTCAGAAATTACTTAAGGGTAACAGAAATGTTTTACAATGACAATGTTAAAAATTTAATCTGTTTATCTTATCAAAGCTGAAGAGATGACTTGATGATAGTGTAGAAGTACTTTTTGATTAGTGACAGAATAAAAGCATCTTTTTAACCATCTTTTTCATTCAGTCACTAATACATATGTACATCCTCCACATTTGCAGCCATTTTTACAGCCTTGACAATCACCCCTGCTAGTAATCTACAGGGCAGATATAAAAAATTTGGAACAATCAAGAAGGAACGTTTTCCATTTGGATATTCCTTTACCACTAGACTGTTAATGATGCTGTTACTCGGCCACAGAAAAAGAACTCTGACAGTTTGAGGAAGCCAGGGACAGTTTCAATGACAGCCTGAAAAGGGAGAGGAATTAATGGCATGGGTAAACCTAATTTGTATTTCTATTTTTAACATCTTCCATTAGACTGTCTCAGGAAAGTGTGTAATTAACAGCAGCACAGTGATCAGGATTTGAAATCACTTATAGTAAATGACTAAAAGGACCAATTTCTCATCGTAGCATGCAGTCATTTCAGAACTACTGTAAACTATTCTGCCTCAGATTGATTTACATTTTACCTGCACAAGCCAAATAGGCTGCATTCGTGCTGATACTAGTAACTGTATAGTTACTCAGTAGTTCTCATGTGGAAGCTTTTTTTTTGAGGCCTTCTCTGTGGTTTCTTTGCATTGCTGATACATAAGTAAAAAACTATGATATTAGTTAATATTCAGTCAAGGCTTGTTAGACAGACATATTTTACTCTATACTTCACCTTCATTTCTCTAAAACCTGCCTATAAATTTGATGCATTTGTTTAGGAGATTTTATCTAGACTTTGCAAGCACCATCTATCTCATATTTATCTTGAAACACAGTTTTGTGAAGTGTGTAGGCTAAATTATCTGCTGTTTTGTCATTTGTAATCTCCTTCCATCCAGGCTAGATACAATTTTGCCAGAGGTAGAACAGCTGTATTTCATATTTACTTTTCACTTGCTCACTGCAAATAAAGATGTAAAGTAGTAGAGAAACAAACAAATCCTAGCAGAATTAATTTATGTAACTCACTGTTTCCCCCAGTACTCCCCCAAGATTTACTTCTGTGGTGAAAACTTGCACAGCTGAGCGGTTTCAAAGAATGGAACTGTTGTTACATCTTGGTGTCTGGCTCGCCTGTGCTTTCATTACAGCAACATTTCTATTAATTTGCCTAAAACAGAGAAATCACATGCGTGGATTGAATAAGTTTTCCATGTAGCAAAAAGTTCTGACCCCAAGGTGAAGCAGTGCCATGTTTCACAGTAATGTTCAAGAGACCTTGGAGGAAGCAGTTATGAAATTTCTACTCATTCATGTTGACTTATGTCCCAAAGCATTAAAAAATCTATGAACATGTCAACAACATTTTATTCCAAACCTCTACTTCCGTAATTTTGGAACTTCTCATTTTTTTGGGTATAGGAAAAAAATGGACATCACCCATAAGATCAGAGGAATTGACTGAAGCCTTTTAAAATAAAATGCGGAATGTGCCTGTTACATTCCAATTTCATTCAGCAATATGCAATCCACAAAATGTAAGCTTTCAATAAGATCTTTAGTAGAATACTAGGTACAGATGGGCAATAATAAGAAAGTAGCTCCCTAGTTGGCAGTGAAATCACCTTGGCATAATGTAGGCCATGATGTGATAAGCACCTTTTAGACATATTTCAAACAGGAGCTGGGTGAGACCCAACAATGCCAGGCAGAGGTCATTTATGACTTGAATGAAAGTGCTTGCAAGAGAGAAATTCGTTTTCTTCACATCAATAGACCAGAGCTGCACTTCCTTAAGAACCAAAATATAAAGAAAAAAAAGCAAAAGCCCTCAAACTCCTTTAGATTTGGACCACACTCCTTTACATCACTTTTTCCACGTAATAAGTGCTAACATGCTTGAATCAGAGGGGTTGTGTTGAGCACCATTTAGGGATTTCACTGTTAAAGGTAACATCTAGAGAAAGAAATATAGCTGTTGGTACTTAGCCAATGCATTCACTAGACTTTGGCAGCATTAGCAAAATTATAAAGAGGTGCTGTCAACTGCAATGTTGTCAGTGGTGATAAACAAAAAAAGTGGAGGAAGCAAAAAAATAAACAAAAAGAAACAAAAAAAACCCAAAAAAACAAACAAACACCTTGATACCAAGAGAGACATTTCAACTGCAATAATTAACTACTATTCTTTTATTAGAAAAATATGGGAACAGTAAAATAATAGTAGTTCAAATCACTTTTAGCAAAGGCTCCATTTAAATTTAAGGGTGAATCAACAATGAACAGTCGTGAGACAATTCACAACAGTTTGATTTAGATAAGTATCTCAAACTTTTCCTGAATATTTCGGCAGCATCATTAAACTGGCATGGGATTCTCAAAACTGCAGGATTTCTCCTAAGATCTGCATTTCTCCTTTGTCTGCAGTATTCACAGCAGCCCTTCAGAGATAATTTTGATAGGGCTCTTGTACATGTTTTGAAAAGTAAAGATACAATTCTTACTTTATACAGTGGAAAATGACAAGTAACCTTCTTGAGTCTCCATGAGTTCTACTGATGTCAAACTAGCAGTAAAACAGATTGGACATCTGTAAAGAAAATTTAATACACAATCAAAAAGAATAAGTGTCTGGCAACATCAGAATGTCCACTGCTGATCTAGAGTCACATCAGATATAGTTCTCAAAGTACTTCTGTTAAATAAGCTTTCTTAGTGGTGTTTAACATTTAGTAAACAGATTTTCTGTGGATTAATGCCACTTTATGAAGACTTATTTCTAAATGTATATTTTTATTTATTAAAAAAGTCCCTTGAGTCAAATTTATTTTGCAATTAGATTCCACTCAACATCATACTGCCAGCAACTGCCTGCAAAGGAAGGGAATGTAAATTTATAACTGCAAGTCCATGCTATAACAACATAAACACAAGGGTAACATCCAACCTATTATATTAGGAAGACTATAAACAAAACCTCAGCACAGCTAATGTGCAACTGTCAAAACACTGAATGAACAGATGGGCTTTCCACAGCCCACAGAAGTTAGCACAGTCTGAAAGTGGTGTTGTGATTTGGGAAGGCTGGACATTGGCACCGCCTTACCACAATTCTGAAATGTGAGATTTAACTATCAGTCTTACCACAGTTTTTTTTCACAAACTTTGGAAAATAGAGAACTATCCCTTTGAGGGAGACATCATCCTTTGGATTCCATGTATGAAGATGGACACAGTTGTAATATTAGAATTCAATTTTTGCTTTGCCAGCATTTCCCGGAACTGGATGAGGCATGGTATTTTCTGGACAGTCTTCAGTATTATCACAAAACCGAGAATTTTGACCTTGTACCCCGACACTCCCCCACGCACCTGAATGATCCAAGATGCTGGAGAAGTTTTCATTTGAACATGTTCATTAGGCATGTTTTCTACTGGGACTGATCCGCAGCTGAGCCATGTGACTTTAATGATATGTGTCAGGGGAGAATCAAGTGACACATACACAAACCATAAAGCCTTTGGTGGTTAAAATACAAATTCAGTGCCAAAAACTGTGTGTATATACACATATATGTGTGTGTATATATATGTGTGTGTATATATATACATATAAAAATATAGGATCACTTCTTTCCTAGTTAAGACTTTCTGTGGTCTTAGGGACAGAAAACTGCCAGTTGGTCATTCCCAACTGAAGAATACTCTCCCGGTAATTTGGTTAGAGTGTGTGAGATCAAATTTAGAAAAAGAAAGCAAACAAATTACTATTATTTTAAACAAATTTGTCAAAGGTCATAATTCCCCAGCCTTCAAAAGCTTACTGTCTGACCCTTTCACATACTGACGTCAAGAATTTCTGATAGATTATGACACTTTAATTAATAAGCAGCTTGCCTTAGGCAGAACTGTGAAACTGCATACTCTATTGTCTTTTGGCTTCTTACAGATTCCCAACAACTAAAGGTGGAAGAAGATCCAGGACTGTGGTCCACTTTGTCCATTATCAATTATAAAGAAGACTCTCTGCAAACTATTTTCCACAGGTCATCATGGGAGTTATAAACCATTCAGTATGTTTGAATAGACTGGACATCTAAAACATTATCTCCTTTAAGAGAGTAAAATTCCTGCCTCAGAGCTGAAAAATACACTCTAGTAGCTTAAGCCAACAATAATCTCCATTTCCTTTAGTTTTCACTTCATGTACTTCTCTGTTTATAAAAGTTTCCTTGCCAGGAAAGAGTCAAGTAAAAGAAACACACCAAATATCAAGACCTCAAATCTTGCATTTCTCTTGATCATTTATCTTTATTCTATAGGAGTGAAGTGCCAAAAGACTCTAGTGTTTTTGTCATGGAATGTGTAACTATAATTCCTAAGGCTTTGACCTACACAGGGATCAATACAGTTATTGGGACAAAAAAATGTTCAGTCTCCAAACTTGAAATCCCACACAGTTAATGGAAGATGTTTTCTACAACCAGAACAAAGACAGGGAGGAAATCCATTTATATCACACACATTCCCATACCATGGCTTTGATTAAGATGTTGTATAGAAATGTGGGGAGGAGACAGGGAAAGACTGCAGTATTTCAATGCTGCCTTTTAATTTATTTGTATTATATTGAAATATTTAAATATATTTAAACCATTTTAATATTTTTCAGTATTTTACAACAAAGTGTAAAGTTCAAAGACATAATGCTAATTATTAAAAAATAACTTGAAGAAACTTTTAACATTACAGACTCATAAACAAAATGAAGACTCTAACCTAGCAAAAATATTCCCCAGAGACACAAGGACCAGTGAGAAGTATAAGTATTGCGCCCAAAACTAGCAGTTTACAGATGTGGGTGAGGTCACCATAGATACTTGACATCAACACACATCATGTATTCCGAGCATCTTTGAACATCTTTGATACATGTAAATCATAATATGTTATGTTCTGTGGTACCCACAAACTGAAATTGGAGGATTTGAATAGTTCATCACATTAAGAGAAGGATGTATTCATTGTTTTATTTTCTTGTTTCCAAGAATGTAAAAAATGCATTTTTAGTTTTTTGGGGGTTTTTTTTGCTCTTAATGGAATTACACTCCTCTTAATATAAGTAAAGGCAAAATAAATACCAAAGAGTACAAAGCCCTGAAGTCTTCATGCCAATGATCTGATTAGTTATCAACTGATAGAAACTCATCTCTCTTTAGAACAACATTTAAAAAAATTCCAACTATAACATGTAAAAGACTTCAAATGAGTTTCAGGTCCTATACTGGCTCTGAGTCCCACTGAAAATCTCTTTAACTATATTTTCAATGAATTTGATCCATAAAGCCTGTCATAAATAGGCCCAGCAAAGTCATTTTCACATGAAAGTGTTTCTCTTGATGTGATTAATTTTTAAGAAGGGTCTCTGTAAGTGCAAAGCTTTCAAGTTACCACGATCTTCTACAGCACACAATCTACTCCACATTTCCAAAGATTTATTTATTTTAAATTCTTTTTCCCTTCTTCCTAGCTGGTTACATCTTCTTCACTAAAAGCTACTTTAAAATCATACTTAAAAGTGTCAAAGTCCTGTCTTTTTAGTGACTCTTTTTCTTTCTGGTATACAGTATTAAGCACATTGGGAACACTTAAAATTGTTTTGGAACACACAGATAATTTTGTCATTGAGGACTTAACAGTGTTCAAATTTCTACTATAAATTAAAAAAGAGTCAAAATTCTTTACCTAACACCAAGATTTTTCTTGAAGAACTCAAAAGTGTCTTTCCAATATATTTTCTAATGATTATTTATGTTAATTATGTTGTAATCACTCAATTTTCTTCTGGTTTCCATAATTATAATGTGAAAAAATTAATTATAGAGTTTGACACACATAATCTAATCTTAATTACAGTGTGTTTAGAAATATGCTGGCAGATATTTTGCATTTATAACAATTAGCAAATTTGTCTTTATGGAAGACCTCCCCAGACCAGCACTTTCATCCTCTGCTCACCACTGAATTGCACTTCTTGAATTTCACCCTGCTCTACTAAGTCCTACAGCATCTCACAGCAATGCCAAGCAGTCTTTCTCAGCCTGGACACACTCCCTTTCCAGCCATCTGAATTTAAAGAAAAGGAGGTCTTTGATCCAATAAAACCAGCATCAGGTAGAACTACAGAGAAGTGGTGATATTTACACTCTGTCTCTACCCTTCACTTTTAATGAGGAAATGCTCTCAGGGTAAAGCCTGTGACAAGCCTTTGTGGACACATACAGAGTAGGAGTTATTTTAACTTGTCTCTTGTATGACAGATGAGAAGATGTTACTCCTTCCCATGGCAGGCCACTCACTGTTAATTGTGTAACTTGTTAGGATGCAGCCAAAGGCTACATACAAAACTTGCTTTTCCTCAAGCCTCTCTTCTCCGCCAAGTCTTTCCATAACAAAGCAGCTTCCCTCACTCCTGCCAGCTCTGGTGCTCTCCTACAGCCGCCTCTGCACTGGGCACAGGGGACCCCTTGCTTTGCTGCACAAACAACTTTGATGCTTTTTCAAAAATTGCTGTAAATCTTTTCTGCCTGTTCTGTCTGACATTTACGTTCATTCTTCATTAAATAAGAGTGAATCAGCACATAAAATGTGCAGAGAATTATCCTTCTCTAAAAAGCACCTGCATGGAAAATGTGCATGTCTGTAGTCTCAGCAACGTGTATACTCAGAAAAAAGAAAGATCTCCTTTTGAGGGGAGGAAATCTACCTAGGAGATGCATAGGCACTCCCTATTCTGCTTGAATACAGATAAGCCAGAATGGGAGAAAATATCTCTAACTTTTAGTAAGTACTGTTTCCACTGAACTGTTACACCTTCTCTGAGGGGGTTGAAGGGGATAGCTATGATCTTTCAAGGTTCTCTCCTCTGGTGCCTGCTTTGGCATCCAGCACCAATGTCTGCATGTGCCTAACTGAGAAGCATGGGGAAACAAAGGTACTTCAGGAAATACAGTTTGCTGGAGGCAGAACTTTGCTGGAAGAAACCACAGGGGTAATATTTCAATGGCCCTTACAGTCTGTAAGTCTATACAATACATATTTTTGGCTTGCTGAAATCTTTCAAGCTGTTTCCCATGTTTAAGAAAAGAATGACCAGAAAAATTTCTTTTAGTGAGGTTGGGAAGGCCTGCATTATTTGGAAGAAGGAAAAAGAGCTCCAAATCTTGAACAATAAGCTTGAAAATAAAATAGTACAAAAAAGCCTTTGGTTTCTATGTTAATGCATCAAGGGGTTTTTCGTTTATTTATGAAAAACTAATAAATGGAACTATTTCTTTTTTCCAAAATTTTTGCACAACCTACCTAGCAAGACATCTCTAATCTGAAGGTTTAAACAATAGATAGCTGTTATTTCATCCACTCAGATATGACTTATTCTCTTCTTAGTCTCCTAAAGTAAGTTCAATTCCTTGACCTGAGCTGCAGCCTCCAGGTTTGCCCCAGCAATTAAGGAGTTATAAAAATCAAAGACTTTTCATTTTGGAGACTAGTTTCACTGAGCAGTTAGTAACTCTGAGTCAAGTCAGAAGCTGTTTTAGAGAGAGAGAGACAGCAGACCTTTTGCTGCTAGGCTGACTGTCCACTTGCAGAGAAGAAAGAAGCGTCTCATCTCCTTATACTCCTCAGGTGGTGAGTTACCACTGAGAGGATGTGAAAAGATGAAACTCTCCTTTCCTGATCTTTGGCTTTATTCAGGATACAGATGAAGAAGAGGTAGAGCAAAACTTCCATAAATCATACATGGGTCCTTTCAAAAAGGTCAATTAAAGGAATGTAAAAGGGCTAGAAGGTGAGGGGATGGAGTGGAATTCTGATGACTCCTCAGAAGACTGGACTAAGTGGTCGCAAGCTTATGGCACAGCATGTAATGTTGTACTTTTACATTAAAAATAGAAGGAAGTCTCTCTGGGTGCGTGAGGGAGGTCTGATATTAGTGATGTGTTTCTCTCCAAAACAATCTAATTGTTAAACTCAGGTCTGAGACTTCCTTCATTCACCATCACTGCTCATGTTCACATAACCAATCTTTAAATAAAACTTATTATTAACTTTAAAAATCTGAAGGGTTATTTAAGTCATTAAATTCTGTACAAAAGTTTAATCGATTTCTAAATAATAAATCAACTCTGGGTGCTCTTAATAATCTTGGTGTAACACATTTCAATCCAGAAGCACTACACAGTATTTATCTTTAATGAATAATAAATGAGACATTGGTATTGACTGAACAAATGATTAAATATTCAATCAGTAAGAGAACATGGGAATAATTTTTAATTATTAATAAACTACAGATTTTGCTTGTCAAGTGCTATCATCTTTTTGCATGAATGACTTCTCTTAGCTGTCATCATAGGGCAGATGAATACAGAAGCTCATATTGGACACCATCTGTCTCTGAGAAAGAAGATCTGTTTCACAAGACAGTAGGGCTCCTATAAACTTTTTTTTCAGTCGGGTCTTTGGTTCTGAAATCCTGTTCTAGTACATGTTCACATTTGTTAGAAAAAGACAGATACTGGGAACCATGAAAACTGATGGTCAGCTGGCCAGCCTGACAGAAAATTTGATCTGCTAAGTTTTTCCTGCAGCTTTTTCACTGGCTGCAGTTCTTACGGTTCCCTAGAGGGTTTTTCACAGTAAAATTTCATGAGAAGTTCTGAAATTGCCTGAGGCAAGGCTATCACCAAAAACATCTCTGTACAAGGTTTTTATCCTCTGCTGGCTGCCCCGAGGCCTATAAAGTCACCCATGAGCTACTTGAGTAGAGCGCTGTGATCTTTGCCTGTATCTAAACCAATGGACCTTTGCAATAGCCCCTCCTCCTGGTCTCTCAAAGCCATTCTGTGTCCCCACTAAGTCCAAAATCCACACTGGCACTAGTACTACGCCTGCTCTTCTCCCAAAGGAAAGGATTTTATATTTAGGCAATTGAAAAAAGAGTCTTTGCATGCTCTAGCCAGGACCAACAGCTTCAGCTGTGGATGAGCAAAGGCCCTGCACTATGACCTATGGCCATAATAAACAGCTGTCCCTCGATGGACATGGGTCTCTAATGGGCCATGGCAAATCTCTGCTTACGGTAGAGTTTGTATGTGCCTGTTCATAACTTGCTGTCACTTTCACTCAGTTATAGCAAGTAATGAATACATTCGTTCCTTTATATCATGCTGCAGTGTCATGTAGCACAATCTGAGAATTGTATAAAAATCACCATCTAAAATGGGATTGTTCTGACACTCCCAGTCTACAGGAACCTTTTGTACTCAGCTGGAACTGATAAGAGTGATGTAACTGGTAGCTGTCCTGGAGAGAAGTCTGGAAGTATATTTACAGTCAGAAAACAAGCCTGTACAAAGCAGCTGCTCCTTATCTATGTACATACTTGATAGAGTACGTTTGAATCATCTTCTGACTTTGTGACTGAAAAAGTTTCCTTCTGTTAGATTTGAAGGGCACAGCCACTAAGCTACAATTAACTGGGTCTTATTTTACCTCATGAATTATTGAATTTTCTATCCGTGCCTCAAACACAAAACCTTCATTAGAACTGGTGAAACCATTTCCTTTTTCTTCCAGAAAATACTTTTCTTTGTTAAAAACCCCCAACCTTTAACATGAATATGTCAATTTGATTGGCATTTTCTTAAGGAAAAGTGAAAAAACCTTCATAAGGGAAATTGTTGCAGTCTAATCATTTTGGAGCAAAAGTTTGGTTTTTTTTTTGGTAATATTGGAGTGACCTTTCATTTTAAAGTCAAGAGAAGTAAAAAAAAACCAAACTTTATAATGAAAAATGTCTTTCAAATTGATTTTTTTTCCTGTTTCTTACAATTAGTAATGGAAGACAGATTACCAGAAGAGAAAATAACTGTACCACATAGTTCCAGCACTCTGTTCTACTTATAATTACAGGGTGAAAGGTCTCACATGCCATTCCTTGAACACCAAAAGCCTGAGAACACTACAGAGCATGCAAGGAAAAACAATATTGTCACAGGGACCACACATGATCTGGTCCCAGGCCTGTCATTGTCTCTGAACCTGACTATAAGGAAGACAGATGACTTCCTACATTTCCACAAATCCAACACAGAATTACTGATATTACTCTACTTTTAAAAAATATTTTTACTTTATACATATGTCAGACTTCTAATAAGTCTGCCGTGAATTTTATCAAATGAGATGCATTAAAATTTGTATGATTTTACTAAATGTGATTTAGTTAAGCATCCACAATTAAGCACTGTACCAAGTGGCCTGATACTTAGTTTTTGAAGATTTGTGCTGAAATAATTATGAGCTATGGGGCTGATGACATTCTGGAATTCACTTGTAGTTGTACAGAATAGAGGTAAAAGGAAGAAGGTCATCGCACCTTAGAAACTCTAAGAATTGCTTGGGATTTTTATGTAGCAGAGACTACAGAGACTGGGAAAGCTACACAGAAAGATGCATTGAAAATGAACCTTCACCTCCATTTTCATTCTTCTTGGAGTTTTCATAAAACTCAGTCCATTGAACTTGTGCCAGAAAAATGGATTCATGAAACTTGAGTCTCATTTTAAATCCTCATTTTTAAGGATTTATTTTTCTATATTTGTGTAAATGTAGAACCGACAAGGGTGAAGAACTGAACTTAAATTCTTCTTTGAAGTGTCAATCACAGGAGATGTGGGCCAGTGAGCTTCCAAGCTGATTCTTCCTACAGTTTCAGATCAATGGGCCAGTTCAAAGTGAAGAACTCTTCCTTTATGTATGTAAAATATGAAGGCCACAAGAGCTACCTCTCCTTGCTTGTTTCTCTTTACCTCTCCAAATTCACAGAGTACCCTAAAGACATTGGGGTGGGCTTGATGGGAGGGGGAAGTGTCACCCACACAACACACTTTACCTCATTCAGCAAGTCTGGTTGTTTTCCTTAGTAAAGTGAAATTCTACAAGCCCTTTTACAGAGTTCTGTTCTAGGAAGGAACTCAGCCAAACAAAATGGAATTTCCTTTATCTGCTCAGGCTAAATAAAGCAAAGAAGATCTTAACATTTTTTGGGCAGCTGTATTGGATCTGCGTGTCTATTAAAAACTTTCTTGATGTATCTACTGGAACAGCATATGGCCTCAAAAGGCACAAGGAATGATTCTGTTGTAGATAGTGTTTTTGTAGACAATCTCCTGATGATCTATCACAATCTTTCTGCAACAATAACATACAACAAGAATATGGGAAGACTGAGAGGAAAAAAAAATTAATCAGGCAAAATTAAGTTAAATCATTAAATATGTCATAATGTTTCCTCTGATAAGCCTTTCAGAAAATTAGAATTAGGAAACAGAGGTCTAGAAATGTAATGACACTTTGGCAACATTGATTTTTCACATTTAGAAGATACATTTCCAATAAACTGAGTATATCAGTCAATGACTGCAAAAGACAGCAGGTTATGTATACAGCTATATGCAACACTTAAAAAGCTAGAAAAGAAACTGTTTACATAAAGTTTATCTTCACAGATTTTATCATTGCTCATACTGTGTTTCTGTATTTGAACAATATAACCCAAGAAATACAATTCCATGGCCAAACTAAATGGCAGTTTAGTTCTTTGCTAATAGCATCCAATGTCTTTTGGTTTGGTTAGGCTTTTGAGAAACAAGGTGATTTTATTGTTATTTTATTAATGATTTGCAGTTTCAGCTTGGAAAAATTAATTAACACAATATCAAATTTGTTAACAAGCACAATAGTTTGAGTGAAGACCTATTTCTTCTACACAGTGTCTGTTTCAGAAATTACATTTTATTGCATGATAACTTTCTGTATTAGTTCTATTTATCAAATAAAATATTGGTAGGTGTTCTGTCAGATGACCCTGAGGTTAAAAAAAATTTTTTACATTGATCTCCCATATTTTAATTATTTTATAGATGTTTTGTTTAAATAATAAAAAAGGTAAACTGTCAAATGTTTATGCTCTTGAGAAAAAAAAGAAAAAACAGAGCTGGAGTACAAGAAAGGCAATTTCTAGGAAATTATATAAATTGTAATAGGGTCATAAAGAAAGGATTGTTAAAAGATAAATATAAAGCTGATGAGAGGAGAAATTTTTTAAAGATGATACGTCATTAACCTGTGGAACTTGCTGCCACAGGATATAATTGAGGTTAAGAGCTTAAATGGAATTAATAAAGAATTATACATTTACATGGATAATGAGAACTTAGACACGATAAAAATTTACTCAAACGTAAACCTTCATACCTAAGGGCAGAAGTTAACTGCTAAAAGGTAGCAGCCTGAATGCTTCTTACAATGTTCTATGACAAATATTTTCTGATTAAAACCTAGGTTTTTATCTTGCTCATTCTACTGATATACTACACTGATTTTCCCTTGTATTTGTCTGCACTTTTATTCTGCTGCTTCTGCCATTGATTTCCAGGGAGTCGTAAACGTTCAGTTATCCTAGTTTCTCCTAATATCCCTCTCAGTATGCAGGGAAAGAGAGAGCTCCTTTTAATGTATGCTTTCAAATCCAATTTGCAGCACTTTTGGAGTCCCTGCTGTATCATCATAGTGATATCTACATCTATGCACACTTGAGAAAGGAGGTGTAAGGAGCTGATAACAGCAGTGAGCAAGATGGAGCAGTAGAACAGCAATGTGGCCAGACAAAAGACAGAACTGGAAAGAGACAAAAATGGCGCAGAAACGCTATTTTTGGACAAGGAGATCACAAAGAGTGAGGACAAAATTGAATGGATACTTGCGAAAGAGGAAACCTGTGTGAAGTACTGGACTCATGGATGTCTCAAAAGCTATCTTAGACTAAATGAAAGCAGGTGGGAATAACTGCAGACAAAAATGTGAGCAGTGAAAAGATGAAAAATTTTAAAGCTCTTGGTTCCTCCTCACCGCCCCCNGTTGGTACAACTGCACAGACCAGATACTACCCTTGTTTTGTCAAGGGGTGTAGCCTGCAAGACTCATTCATGAACATGTTTTGGGCTGTTGCTAAAATAAAGGAGCAAATCAATACATTTGTTTGCCCAGACAAAAATTTTTGCCCAGACAAAAATTGACATAAAAATAAGAGGTACTTTGCCAAGTGAAGTCAGACATTGATGGAAGCAGATCCTAGAATGTGTCTGTGGTCTGTGAAAGAGACAGAATTGTATATCATGTAGTGATGGCTCCTGGAAGCCTTAGAGATGAAAATTCAGGTTAGTGTTCTCTGAAGACATGGCAAATATTAGGTGCTACATTGTTAAAATTCTCATTGCTGGTATGACAACTATGTGTGGTCAGCTAGAAAACTTTGTAGAGAATTTTCTAAATAAACTCAAACCTACTTTGTCTCTATGTAACACAATAAAGACAGTTCAGTGACAGGAGGATGAAGACCTCACACATAAGCTTGTGACCAGAAATACTGAATGATTATAAAGCAAATGAGTTGGGATGAAAGGAGGACTCTTAACTCCTTACTGGAGAATCAGGGACTGCAACTATGGTTAATCCAATAGAGCTCAGCTATGTCTCCTGGGCAGGGGTGTCCCCAGAGGGAGTTAGCTGGTGCCTGAAACAGCTGGCCATGGGACAACTTCATCACAAAGGAGAACACACCCTATGGAGGTTTAGAAATTGAGTATTGAAAAAATGTCTGCAATGCAGAATATTAGTATTTAAAGATGTTATCTACATTTATCATAGTTGTCACTTGCCATTAATTTAAATTCCCTTTATGCATCTGTTCAGGAAATAATTAGGATTTTATGCTGCAGTAAATATGCTTGTTCATCCATTAGTGCAAAGCAGAAGATTAATTGCAGTACAATGGGAATCAGGACTACCGTGTTCGGAGCTACAGCAACAAGGGTGACAGCAGTGCTGCCCACATACTTCGCCTCAGTAAACTTCAAAGCTTCAGACCCGAGTATGGATGAGAAAATAATTAAACTCCTGACAAGGCAGGGAGGGCTATGCCTCTACTTGTGTGTGTAACCAGACAACCACTAGAACAACAAAAGATCACATAGAAACTAATGAAATAACACTGTCCCAAAAGTTCTGTTAATCAGTTATTCAGTTATTTTTATACACATAGCTTTAAAAACAAAGATTCATAGTTTGTATGAATCATTACATTTTACAGAAAACTAACCTGAGCTCTCTTTAAATACCTGTGGTAAAATTTCAAAATGTACTAAGATATTGTAAGGCTATATTAATTTCGCAATAAAACTTTAGAAGGCTGAAAAAAAATCATAACTGCCACCAGCTGAAAGTGACATTGTAAAATTGGAGCCAAGATCAAAGGTAATGAGTTGGAGAAAAGAGATGTAGGCAGCAGAAAAACACTGTGAAGCTTGCCCTGCCTCACTGTGTCTGGCTCAAGACAAAGGAGCAGTGTGGTGATTGACCCCACACGCCTCTCTTCAGTCCTAAGGTATTTATGAACATTGCCCTTGGTATACAAACCAAAGAAACATGAGATTAATCCTGTTCCCCAAAGAAAACAACAACTTACCTAAAAGCATCCCCTAAATGAGGACCTTTGTAACGGTATTTGTGGGGATTGACTAAACCCACTGATACATGCAGGGAGCATATTTAATCCCAACAAACCAATCATATGTGATTAGCCTGCCAGGATTCTGCAATTAAGAACCCTGTTTTGTAACTGGATGATTCACATCATTCTAGTGCATTATATCAAATAAGCTATTGATGAGTTGAGTTTTGGCTTATTAAAAGCTAGGTTTTTAAGGGATATTTTGTGATATTCATAATGAGTAAAAATCAAATATAAATTGGCAAGATTCTTACAGGCTTGGCAACTGGAAATCAGCTGTTAAGACTCAAAGTACATTTAGTCATTGGTGGCTGCTCAGTGGCCCCATTGCCCTGACTAAAGATAAAGCATTTTTACTGCCACAACTTGCTTGAATAATTTTTAGCAGACAGTGCAAAATCCTCTTTATTTAAATTTATTTGTTGACTCACTTTGTGACATGTAGCTGGGGACAAGAGCAAAGCAGGTACTGCTCAAATTTAACACTAGCCATTTCCCTTGCTTTTAAATTGGATGAATGTTTAAGAGATGGGTGCAACTCTCAATTGGAGGTTCAAGTTATTTAATTTCTAACTTTTCTCTGGTTTATATTTAAGGATGATATCTGCTTGACACATTTGTCTATGTTACTAATTTAGTGCAATTGCCAGAGACTTAAAGAAAAAAGAAATATGTAAAAAGAGTACTGAAATTACCTACTCCACTTGACTTCAGTAAGGTAAACTTAAATCTAATCAAGAAGAATTTACTTCATGTGAATAAAAAAAAGTAGATATAGATTGGTATGAAGCACCTGCACAACATAATGGGAATAATGTGATCCTAACAAAAAAATTTCATGCCTAGACTAGAGCAAATTGGATTACAAAAGAAATCACAGAAGAATAAGTAATTGGTTATCCGGCATTTAGGTTGGGAGACAAACTTGACTCTCACGATGAAGACTGGTATTACAGATACTCATTGAACTGATGGGTAAAAAGATCTGCCCCAAAAGGACATCTGACTGTCCTGGATGGTATACTAAGGTATTTTTTATTCCTGTGCTGTAGTTGCTCATTCATTCTGTAAACTGTGTTTTGCTACTGCTCAACTTCAATAACTGTTATCAGAAAAATGGATTTTCTTTTCCAGGGTGCGTTGAAGTGTTTAAATCTCTTTGGTCAATCTCTGTATTATTATTCAGGATGCTAATATTGGCTGATCTTTCTCTATTTGATTATCTTTATAAATCATCTCTTTCTCCCTCTCCCAAGGAATGAAACTAGGAATGCCTTTTTCTCTTCATATAACTATTTATGAGCATCACAGATAGATTTCTGTGGGGCTTAACCAGAAACAATCTTTTGCACCCATATGCAGCACCTCCCACCCCAAATGTGTGTTACCATGTGTAACTCAAATACTGTTTCTAAAGTAGCCATACAAAAAGAAGTGTGAGGAGTCAGAGAATATCCATTTAAAATGGAGAGTTCTTTTGTATTGCAAATAAAGTTCCCTAACAGATCAGTTGGCATGAAAATACACCACAATTCCATGTGTTTTGTGGGAAGATGCAGCCTGGAGGAATGTTATTAGAAGCAAATATTACGGTTTCACACATGAAGTACTCAGCACTTCACCCTTCCTACAACTCCCTCCCCCTTAATGTTGCCAAAGTAGAGCTGTGAATTAATAAGGACGGTCCACAAATTGTGAGTCTAGTGACTGTAGTGACTGAAAACACTGCACTTAATTCCAGTACATAGGTTTGCCTGCAAACAACTACTTCCAGGAGCAATCCAGAACTCTTATGTGCAATGAAGAAATGGATATGATGACAAGTCCCAAAGTTGTGACCATATGGAGACAGGCAGAAGAAGCAGCAGAAGAGAATGTTCCTTTTGCACTGCATTATTCTGACACTCTTTCATGCTATGAAGATTCATTATAACACAGACAAATCAGATTTGCATGATTAGTTTTTTTATGATACTTAGGGCTTAAAATTACAAACCTTTTATTGATTTTTAAGGCCAGTAAAATAGAGTTTTATCATCTGAATTGTACCTCCTGTCTAACAGACCATAGAATTCCATCCAGTCACTCTTAATTGCAGGACCATAATTTGTGCTTTCATTGAAGGAATGAAGAATGGACAATTTTCCTAAGTGCTCTTTTGCAATGGTTAATTAGCCTTACAGCTAAAAATGCAGGCCATATCTCCAATTTTAAGTCTTAAAATAATAGACATAATTTCTTGCTACATATGTCTGCACTATACCAAAGACCTTCTTCAATAGCTAATATTTTTCTGTTAGTGAAGATGCTATATAATTATTTATCAACTCTTTTTTCCCCTGATAAGATAAACAAATGAACATATTTACTCTCTTTATTCCTTTAATTCTTCAACTTCTGTATTTCCTTCACTTTTTCTAACCACCTTTCTTTTAAAAGGATATGTTTAATATTACTTTCAAGAGTTATAAGTATTAGTAAAAGAGTTAATTTTCCTTGATTGATTACTCTTTGTTACATGTCCAAAATTTCTGTTTTCCCTTTTGTGCAATAACCTTACAGTAAGAAACATTATAAAAGCCAAAACGAATTTAAATTGTGATTTTGGTCACTATTAGCATGAACAGTTTTAGATACTAAACATATTGTCACTGCCTCCATGACATACAAAATGCTTTTGAGTGTGCAGAAAAGGACCAAAAATAATTAGAGAGAGAGAGAGTACTGGCTAAAATGACATAATAGCACTAAACTGTGCTTTTTAGGAGTAACCAGCAGGATACCTGGCACTGCTCAAAGCATCTTTGATGATTTCTACTGCAGAAATTGACAAAAAAAATGAGATAAATGTATTGCATAACAGCATTTTTTTCTGGAAGTTATTCTTGTTTCACAAATTTACATGAGATCCTGATAGGAATGTTCTCTCCAAAATTGCTTTCTGAAAAGCTCACTGATAAAGCTGATTTGTTTTCTTTGATTTCATTTTCACCACAGGGAGCACTGGCTATTAATGAAAAGAAAATCTGTATGTCCAGTCACAGGCTGTGATTCCCATGGGAAAACATTTGTATAGAAGAATTGTTAGCATCCCTAAAATAAAATACATACATACTGCTAGGGGAGGAGGTTGTGGTTTTATTTTAATGTTTTGGTCATTAATTTGAGCAAAGTTATTAAGAAATATGTCTCAGAATAAACTTGTGGGATTTCAGCGTATTATGGAAGAGGGCCTGAGCTTGCAGGAAGCATTGTGAACAACCTAGTACTCTGTAACTCACAGATCTGCCATCTGACCTTCAATTTATTTTCGTATGCTTTCCTCTTCTCTTCTTTTTCTTTATTTTCTACTCCCTAGTTATTGTTCAGCGTTCTTCCCACGTTCATGATGTGGGGTTATTTATCACTATGTATGGGAAATTCACCTGCCAAGCTGACTCCTGTCTCTGAACTACATGGAAAAATGCCTCCAGTCCCTCTTCTAGCCAGCTCTCTTGAATGAGTCATTCCTAGTTCCAATGTAGCCTGAACTGACAAGAAGAAATTATAATTTATCACTTGACAGATAGAACTCAAATGCATCATCTAGTCTGGGTCTTTTCGTGTCGCCATCTTCTATCCCATGACTTCCATATGTACAGTTCAGCATCTTGTTTCATGGGATGACTTTTGCCTTGTTGATTTCAAGAGCAGATTAAGATGGCTCTTCTCTACATGGGAAAACATCTATTGTGGCTAGCACAGACCTTTCCTGTGAGAATTTTCTTGTGTTTTTATAAACAAAGATAAAGTTTGGATGTTATTAAAACGGTTTCTCGAGATGTGCGCAGTTCGGGCCTGGCCAATAGGCTTAGGGGGAGGTTTCGGACTGACCAATCTGAGTGACCTTTGAAAAGTCTACATAAGTTGGAAAAATAAAAAATAAATCTCTTTGATCCACACAACTTCTGGAGGGTCTTTTCTCTCTGCTAGCGGCTCAACAGCGACAATCTATCACTGTTATATAAAGCCTTACTGATCATCAAAGAGTTTTGGGATCTGCACATCTCATACATTAAATTATGCTCAGGTATTCAGTTTTGGTTAACCTGATTCCATACGGTCGCCATTTACATCAGGCCTCAAAGTCCATAATTACAAACCCCACATTATAGCACTGCTTCTATCTCCTGCCTTATATACACTAGAGCAGGAAGATCTACCATTAAATATCACTGTAACAGTTTTGAAAAATAACTCTTTAGATAGAGATGCATAGATAGATAGAGATAGATGCAAAGTCATTTTTTTAATTGACTGCTCACTAACACAGTATTACAGTTAATGTGTTTGCAATCCTCCTTATTAAAGGCAGCTCTCCCTTCTATAGATTGGTATTTTATCTTCTGTTCCAGAGGCTCTCAGTGCCAAGAAGAGAGAAGAATGGGATTAGGGGATATTTATCTCCTGCCTCCATTGCCTCATGTTCTGGCATGGCACTTCAGTCCTAGTCAAGGCCAAGACGGTTTGCCATCTCACATGTAATTCTGATGGATTGCAATGCTGCAGGAAATGTTACATTACCAATAATGGTTCCTGTAAAAGTTTATTTGAAGATTTTTAGTTTCAAACATCAAAACAAATTACAGTAAAGTGTCATTTTCCATATTATGTTCAGAGCCACTAGATGGTGGTATGCACTAGACCTGAGAAAAAGTACACAAAGGGACTGATTAATGTGTTCTTCCGCTGTCTGAACAGGAGATTTTTCATGCCTCACTTTCCAGTCCTCTTTCAGACAACCTTTTTTCCTATCAGTTGTTTATTTAGAAGGGTGACTGTGACAATTAAAAATCTCAGTTGATGTTTCTCCCACCTTACTGACTGAGTTTGCATGACAATAAGATTTCATTTTGAGATAAATCTAAAAAGCCAAGAAGATGATGAAAGGCCAGAGACAATTCATATGCATGCAGTGAAAAGAATAAGAAATAATTATGTGCAGTGTGGCTTATGGTGTCTATGAAAACTATATTAAGTGCCATTAGATGTAAATATTTTCTACAGTTTTCATGTTAAAAAACTGTACGTTAAGTACGGATGATCCAGTGACCCATCTGTTTAATTAATAGTGTAGGGCAAATATATTTAGTAACATTTTAAGAATTTAGGTTCACAACCTTCTTCAAATTTAGCTTGTATATTTCTTCATCCTAAGTTAGACAGACAAAACTATCTATAGCTGGCTAATAGGTTTTTCATTTGGAACACAGATTTTCATCACCTCTCCCTGAATTGTAAGGGTAAAATTAAAATTGATGTGTAAAATTAAAATTTAGGATTCTTTTCCACCTCCACCCAGTTGGAGTTTAAGACATTTACATAGCAAATCAATGGTAGAACAGGAAATTTCAGGACTGAATCCCCGGCTATTATAGCTACACAGTGATGTTATGTTTCTTCAGTCCTTATTTTTCTTCTCCTGCTGCCTATTTTTCCTTGTTCCATGTTTGTTTCTGTCAGCCTCCATCTAGCTGTCTTGGATCTGCTATTTGGTTCTGCCAACCCATGTAACATTTCTCTACAGCTTAATAAAAGACCAGAAGTTAGAAGTCTGAGCTGCGGGGGAAAGCTGTATACTACCACAGCAGTATAAGAAAATACCGAGATCCATAGTATAATGCACTTTCAATTTGAGAGGGCCATAACACAAGATAAGATGACGAGAAAAATTAAATAAATCATTCTATTTTTAGAAAATGCAATGATAGAAAATCAATTATACATTGAAGCCCATTTAGACAAATGTCTTGTAATAGTAATCCTGTTAAAGACTAAGTGTCATTTATGCAACTATTTTTAATTATTATTTTCAATCTCAGATGAATTATTTCAAATTAACAAGATACAAATCAATTGTTGTAAATGACATTTGAAAAATGAGGAGCAAGTCTTAATGGGAACAAAAAGCTTTTATATTAATATAATGATGATTAAGACTCTTAACTTATTCCACACAATTTGTAGGAGAAAAAGTATGTTTGGCATTCAGCCACAAAACATAACTTGTATGTGACACATCTTCCAGAAAATGGAAGATAGAAGAAAGCTCAGCATGGGGAGAAAGAAAACAGTTTTAGTGATGTTGTTGCAGCACAAGTGATGAACTTGCTTGAACCTTTGCTGCCTGTATATTCTTTAATTCTATAGAATAGATTTCTTTGCCCAGCTCTCCATTTTAATGATGAGCACTGCCTGGCTGTAAAACTGTATTTTGACAGCTATTGATTTGTGGGAAACTGATGGAGCATTGTAGCAACAAGGTAACAAAGTTCAATAAGCAATATCATAGCAGGAGAGGATAATTTCATTTTTGTATCAAAACTGATTTCACCAACTACCATAGACATATTTATACCTAGATAGTTCCAGTGCTACACATGTGTATCCAAGTAGCCTTGCCAGCAGTCAGAAAATCAAGATTTTATCAAATTGATCTTTACAGCATTCCTTGAGGTAGAGCAGGTGACAATGGATACCAACTAGTAAAACAAACTCTTCTGCTATTTTTTAAGTTGGTTGCTCCCTAATTAAGGGGTCATTAGTCTGTCTGCTGCCATGAGTCATCAGTGCTCTCCACCTGCCTCTCCCCACTCCTCTCCTACCCCTCCCCATGCTAGCATCCTGATGACTGCTAATGTTGGGACCACCAACATCTGCCACTCTGGTTAGCTTCTCACTACCACTGTTTACTTCAGCACCTTCCACAGCCAGCTTTTCCCATTCTCCCTTCGTAATTATCTAACACTTCTGTTACAGTTATCCTCAGAACAACAGGCTGGGAAACAGGCAACTGGAGGAGGCTGACAGAAAGGAGTGACAAAGAGTGGCAATAACACACATAGACATGTTAAGGCAGATGGAAAGTTCTTAATGGACGTTATTCCATCCTAATCTTCATGGAGAATAACTGGTTTACTTAGGTGAATCAGAGGACTAGGTGTCTTGTGGCAGAGCTACAAGGCTTGGTGCAACCTCTTGCAATTTCAAGAGCGCAAACTCTCACAAGTCTCAGAATGTGAGTTGATTGAGCTCTTACCACTCATAGGTAAGAGCCATGGGTATAATTAGCTACAATGGAATGGTGTATAAAAGCTATTTTTTAAAAAATAAATGTGTTTGTACGGTTTCAATATATAATGCCTTTGACACAAACCTTCTGTAGTTTTATATTGAATGCAGCATATAATGGTTCAGATTTCTTTTTAGTACTCCTTAATGGGAAATAAGAGTTGGACAGTCATTGGACTACAACAAGTGGTTATATAACCCTCACACTGCTCCTCTGTAATAAACCTTATTCCACACCAAATATGACAAGTATTCACTGTTTTCCTGTCCTGTAAATCCCTACTGAATTCACAGATTTTTCAAATGCCATAAAAATACGGGTTTGGATTATGTTTTCTCCTTGAAGTGTCCAAATATGCCATGAGGAGTAAAATTGAATCTACCATTCTTCTTCTCCTGCATCATGCTTTACATCACGTAATTAAGCCACTGTATAATGAGGAACAAAGGGTGAGGCAGGACACATCAATGAGCTCTATTTACAGCAACAGAATACTATACATGGTAGATTAGTAATCTCAGACCGTCAAGCAGCTACCATGCTTCCCTTGTTCTAAACAAATTATGGCCCATTTGTAATGCCAGTTGGAGACAGCATGACATTAGGTATTTGATACTAAAAGACAAGTAGCGTTGTTCAGTAGTCAAAATAGGGAGCTTGGGACTGGGTTTAGCAAGATTTGTTACCTGAAAGATTTCTCCAGCACCTATGAAATAGAGAGAGAAGATCTTTGAGGTCTTATTATGGGAAAATGTGGATAAAGTAATGTGTATATTTTGCATATTAGTGATGATTAGACTCAGATGACAGGTGGTTTCACACTTCCTCTTTGTTTATATGAGCATACTAAAATAAGTAAAGTCTTAAGGGAAATAAAAAGGTAATTTTCTTCAACAGTGTGAATTAAGGAGGAAAGAATGAAATTTTGAAGTAGGTACTGGGGCAAACCATGGGAAAAATGAAGTTGTAATGAATTACAGCAATTAGGAGTTAGCTTGAATGGTTAATAAATCAAATTATAATCTCTAGAATAAGGATGCACTTCTCATGGAACTGGTTCTGTTGATCCATACAGAAAGCTGAAATATTCAGAAACCTCAAAGTGTACATTTACAAGTCTTTTTTGAGCACTTTGTCACCATCCCCGCTTCCTCATCTCAACTAATGGCACGGAGGAATGGCATGAATTATTAAACTGGAATTTGGTTTGCTAAGTAATTGTGTTGTGCTTTTTTCATTTTTATCTCATTTTGTAAATGGTTCCCTAGAGTCTTTATTTGGAGGATGTATTTTTGAAAGACTTTTATGCTCAGTCAAGCTGTGGAAGGCATTTTAATTAAACATAAATCACTTTTGCTTGTATGGATTTGTATCAGCTGTGTGGACAAAGATCTGTGTGTGACAAAACAAGTATAGAAAAAGCATCATAAAATAGTAAGGCTTTTCCATTTAGCATTGTCTGACAAGGTGCTACTCCACTACCTCTTCAGTGGAAATCTGTAACAGCCTGATTAGCTCCTCAAAATTGTTCACTGACTGCCAAGGTCACCAAGGTGGGAGGGCAATTGCTGTAGCAAAAGGGCAGCAGTTGAAAACCACACGACAACAATTCAGGAACAGGAAGCAAATGAGCTGCTAGGGTCAGGATTAATATGAAATATTAAAGTTAACCAGTAGGCTACATGTGAGTACAGAGTGAATAGGACAAGATTTTTTGTAAGCTCAAACACCAAGACACCTTGAAAGCACTTGCAGAAATGAGAAATCAACAATAATAACAACCACATAATCTGATACATGAAGAATTGATTCCTAGACCTTTATAGCTGTTAATATGTCCTGGCTACTTGTGAATGTCCAGCCCAGGTCCACTGCTGCTCCCCTGTACTGTTCTACAGTCTAAGAAAACTAAGAGTGTAATTTTTCGATGAAATACACCCTATTTTTACTTCCCTTTATGTTGAACCCAGTAGTTCAAGCTAATATTCCTGGGTTGATTTTCATTGATAGTCAGGGTTTATCTTTACCTTTTTGCCTTTATCCAACTTTTATGTTAGTTTTTGTTCTTTTGCCTTGAAAATTGTCCAGGCAGCTGACTTTTTCTGGGTTCATGAAGATATGAACACTAAAAGCTGCAATCTATCAGCAAGCATCTGCCAGAATCAAACAGCTTTGTAACACAGACCAACAGTAATCATTCGCATTTCACAGCAAAAAGATTTGCTCTCCTTGACTGTGTACATTCTTTTCAGCCTATTAAATGCTACCTATTCTAATTTAACAAAATAACATCAGCTTTTAATTCTACCTTCAGTTTTCAGATAAAACACAGATTTTGCAGCCACGGCATTTAATTCCTGTTCCACGTGGTATGGATGGCTTACAGAAAGTCATGAGGTAAACACACTGGAACAAAAAAAAACTTTCTTGACATTAGGACCTTCAAACCTCTTTGTCCTTCCTAGAATTTTTGCAAAAGTTACACAACTTAGGCATCTAATCTGAATTGCAATCATGAGCCCCAAACAATTGCGTTCAAAGAGATTTTAAAGGTGTTGGTTAAACGTTAATGTGTTTTCAGATTTAGCACCCCTTAAGAATGATGTAGTACAATCACATCAGCCACCTACACCACAGCTTGTCAATAGCAGTTACTCAGGTAATTTAAATAGCAAGTTGACTGTATTTATATTATTAATACATATTCATATCTCACCTGTAAATGGTAAAAGGCTGCTTAACTGATTCATATTATTTTACTAATTTACATGAAAGAAAATAATATTGTTTGCACTGCCTTCAGAGATTTGGTGTCTTCTGATTTTATTCCACAACATTATATTTAGGCCATGTCATGTTCCCTCTTCCTTAAAATCTTGCTGATCTGTTTATTTGTTTTCTTTGCTTGGGTTTCTCCCATTTTTCACAAAGAAAATGGGAGACAACTCAGAACTTAGCAGAGTTCATCTTCCATTCTGCTCCTCAGAGAATAGAAACCATTTGACAATAGGATGTGTTTCTATGTCTAAAGCTATTCTCTTTAAACTTCACCTTCTCATTATAACTCTCAAATTCTGCTTATTTAAGATACACAGGAGAAATTTCAGAAGCATTAAAGATCTATTCCTACCATTAAAATAAAAAAGTAATCTCTGCTGTTTCTGGGATACAGAAAGAAAGAGTAAGAAAGAGAAGATTCCTTAAGAGACTGATGAGAGAGTGGTGAAAATGCAAAAAAAAAGAAAAAGCAAATCTGTGAACAATTTATATTAGATCTCCAGTAACCAGATTCAGTGAAGTCACCCTACATAGAGTTGCATGTAAATTTTCATTAAATAAAGATGATATTCATTATGTTTGTCTTCTCAAACATCATTTCCCTGTAAGTGACTGTTACTTATTTTAATTAAAGTGTAAACCTTTTATAAAGATACTTGAAAAAGTAAGATCTAGCTGAGAACTATTCTGGTTTTTCAGCAAATTAGCTGGTGACTTTGTTTGGTCAAAGTTTTTTGATGCCTGTTAAGAAGACCAGAGTTATCTCACTGAAAATAAAATTAAGAAAATAAAATGAGAAGGTGAGAGCCATTAGTTAGACAGATTTTTGATGACTGAAGCATAGATAAAGGGGTAAGGAGATCTGGTTTTATGCTTGGCTGAGCTAACAGTTTCCCATAAGCCCTAGAAAATATTATTTAAAGAAGCTTTCTATTTCTTGGGCATTATGAGATTAAGTTCATCAGGGATTGCAATGCCTTTTGAGATCATATGATTTATAGCTTTATAAAAGTGAAAAGTATAATTAGAACTTCCAATGATTTTTGAAGTGAAAATAAAACACCTTTCCTCATGCTAAGCCTTTTGACTATGAATTTGAAATGTTCAGTGTTATGAATGCAGCCTCTCCAGGCACCTGCAGGATTAGATCCAGCCTCATTGTACTTTAATGGGGATACCTCTTTTTTCTGTGGTTCACATTTCTAGAAAGTTATATATGTTGATATTTCTAACCAGTTTGCAGAGACTGCCTGAACTGAGGCTGTTCATCTAATGATTCCATTTTACCTAGTAAACCATGAGAAAAATAATGTTTCTTATAATTATGATAACATTCACACAGCATGCTTTCACGCAAACAGTAGATGTGTCTCTCCCTGCTCTAAAATACCCAGCTCATACTTCTGTCTACAAACACAAGATTTTAAATATGAATTTATATAGCATTTCTGTGGCTTCTGTAAATATAACAGGCTTCTATTAAAAGAAAAATCACCTTGAATTACAACTACAGGTCCAGTTCAGAAGCAGTCTTGCTCAAAGCATTCCACTCCGTGAAAAATGCATAGCATTGAGTAATTATGCTGAGAAAAATTACTGGAAAGGCTTTACTTAACCTTTTAATCATACAGTCAATTGCAGCCAAGTTCTCCAGTTTTTCTAATCCCTCCAGTTCTGCTTACATAGTGCATTCACATGCTTGGGATATTGCCTCTGTGATCTGAAAGTATGCCATCCCTTGTGTGTACATGTGTGCAAGTGTATTCTGGCTTCTTGTTCTAAACATTTTGGCAAGATCATAAATGTTAATATTGCATGAGCAGCAGTAGGCTTGGAGGGTGATGACTATTATAGGGCAAAAGCAGGTGGAGTAGGAAAAAGCCTTTATGTACGTAGCAGGTGATAATAAAATACAACAAAAATCATAGGAATACTTTGTACAACATTAGTGCTTCTTTCTCTTCCTTCTCCCAAATCTGCAAGCCCATATGGCCAAAACCAGTCAAGTAAACTTGGCATTGCCATTGAAGACCACTCTGAACTCTCCCACAAGTAAAGAAGTATCCTTATTACAATAATTTTTATAGCTAAAGAAAATCTCTGCCTTAATGTGTCATTCCCTAGCTAGGTTTCCTTTAATATTTCTGTAAGAAGTTTTAGATACTGCAAAACACAATTGTGAGTAATAGTCTGTCGCTGCAGTACCCGGACGGAGAGATGCAGGACAGATATGAGTCCAGTGAGGAAGTAGAGAGAGCTACAACTTCTGCTTATATGTGCTAAAAATCCCATAGGTGATTGGTCAGTGGTCACCCACTTCCTGGGGTGATTGGCTGAAATCCTACAATGCCCAATTCCAAACACTCTCTGCCTTAAACTCAAACAGATCAGGAAAACAGCAGGTGTTTAGATACTATTTACAAAAACCATCTGATTGATCGTTTTCATAGCTTGCATGAGAAAGGAGAGATTCTCACAGAGCAGGGAAAACCTTCTGCTAGCAGCTTTTCAGTATCCACAATAGTCAAGTTCTAAAAGTTTCTACTTGTTTGAGCTTTGCAAGATAATGTATTTACAGAAATAAAAAATATTTATTTTTGGAAGGAATTGTTATATAGCATTTACAGCCCTCTTAAAACATTATCTCCATTTGAACTACTGAAAGTCAGGACAACTGATGCTGTCCCAGAATCAAATGGGTAGTTATTCTTAATCACCAGGTGATATATGGATTTTTCTTACTATTTTTTCAATTTTTTCCCCATATGTATGTGCCCTATAAAATAACCTCGACTTCTCTGGAAATCATAAGATTTGAAAATTTCTTGGATTTATATACATTTTTTAAAACAGCATTGTTTAGTAATTGTTGACCTTGAGAATGTCAATGTTGACTTTAAGAATCCTTCGTGATACTTGAATGTAGCGTAGAGCAGTTTCCACACATAATTTCAGCAGCTATTTGCCCCAGAGGATGACTTCTCAGAGGAAGAATGGATTGAAGTATTGCTTTGGTTTCTTCATTGAGGTACTTCACCTAGAGCCAAATGGCAATTCAGAAACTGAGTGAGGAAATAGTCTGAGGTAAACACCTTTCCAGAAATAACTGAACACCTACCTGCCTTGTGTGGCTGATCGGATGAATCATATGAAACACAGCTTTTGACAGAAACTGCAGGAGAATCAGAGGAGAGGAAGGGAGACACCAGCACCAGAGAAAAGAGATGTAGGAAAGTACTGCAGTAAATGTGCTGTGTGACTGCCAGGAGTCCAGCAAAATGGGATTTTGCTCAGCACTGTTTATTTCTCTGTCCAGATGACCAATAAGTGTCACTTTGCATAAAAATATATAACATCCAGATGACATCTAAATGTCTGTGAATGCTGTTTTCTTTTCAGAGCTTGGAGGGATTGCCAAATTCAGGAGCTCAGGTCTAGGAGCTCTGTAAAGTTATAGCTGAACTGGGGTAACTCAGGGAGATGTTGAACAGTTCGTGACTAGAAAAAACACACAGAGGTGCAACTCTGTGGCAGTCTAAGATGTGCAGGAGAGAAGAGTCTTCTCATGTCTGCCTTTGGCTTCAGGATCATTTTTGGATGCTATGGGTGAGCTCCTCATGAAGCCTTATAATAAATCTAGGACAGCTTCACTTTAGGGCTTTTTTCTCTGGACGCACTGACCTTTTACAGAGTGAACCTGCACATTAATTTCATCATTATGACACAGTGAGGAGAGTCATAAGGGAAATCAGTGCCGGTCAGGAAAAAAATGCATTATTACTTAGCTGCAGTTTTATTCCTCTGTTGCTTCTTGCCAATTTCTGAAATGTAAATCCAATTTGACTGTTTTTCCAGTTGGAGAAAGAAACTAGTACTTTAACCTTTAAGTTAAATATTTTTTTTCTTCAGACAATTCCAGACTAACAATATCGAAAAGTGAACGTGCCCAAGCACCTAGAACTCAGTCTCAAACCTAGAGGGGGACAGATCATCAAGTAGAATAGTACAGCAAGTCTTACTTTTCCTATGATTGATTATACACCTTTCTCAGTAATATTCTAGTCATAGTACAGGTGCAGTCTGCCAGAGAACACATGCATTTTATAAATTAAGTGGTCAGTCTTGAACAAATAAAAGCAAAGCATGATTTTAAAAAATTAAAATCAAGGTAAAATGTAAGATTTATTTCTCATCACAGACTGAAACCTGAATATGTATTGAGAAATGCAATGGACTCTCCTAGTGGTACATAAAACAACGCAGACTGATAATTTCATTGTAGATATCTATGATTTATAACTTATGGTCTAAAGGGTAGGCAGCCAAAAATTGCCCATTACAATTTTTCTTCCACCTCTGTCAGTAAAACTAACAAATTACAGCTTTTTGTCGACAAATTTTAGTTAGGTCTGTAAGGAGCAGATATGTGAACAGCACAAAATGGGAAAGAGTAAGATGGGCTGAAGGATTTCTTATCTCTTTAGCCTCTTCATTTCTTCCATTTTAGATATATTGTTCATGTGAGAATTCAGATTCTGAGATCCTAGGAAAGACGATCTTATGTTAAAAGTGTCTGGGTTGCTGCTGGACTAATTGACCTCTAGAGGACCCTTTTGACAAGTATTTCCCTGATCCTGTAATGCAATTCTGTCATTGACTTTCCAGGATATATTTTCTTAGCAATATTGCAAGTAAGCAGGCATGGCTTACAATAAATCCAATTTAATAGGACTAAATTACTAAAATTGTTGCATAAACAAAAACTTTAGGAATGTATTTCCTTTTTCCACTTCTGAAAATAATTCACCTACGTTGCTCTCTTCTGTTAAAGTTGTTTTGGATAAGAAGTCCTGGACAAAAGAACTAAGAGAAATAGATCATCAGTGTCATGTAATCATTACCACATGACAGTCTGCATGCAGAAAGAGTGCTGGCAAGTGGCCACTTAGAAGATGAAAAAAGGAAATAAGAGAACTTAGCTGAAATGCAGAATTCATTGGTGGATAACTGGAAATACCAATGGAGGCTTAGCTGTATTCTCTAAATATTTTTAAAAGTTCATATAGTCCAAATATTTTCTAAAAGCTTTTAGAATTTTGGGGTTAAGTGTGTATTCTGGAGTCCAGAAAGAGCAGGATGGGTACAGAGGTCTGTTTAGTTTGCTCTAACACTGCGCTCCCTGATCATGGACTCAGAGGTCATCCTTAATGGATCAGTTAGCTGAAGGTGTGTTAGAGGATAAATCATCATCTAATCTGCTGCAGGGCATGAAAACAGGGATTGAGAGAGCCCACACAGAGGGACCAGCAGTTTGCACAGAAGGTTGCGTAAGGGCTGTGTAACTTGTAGATCCACAGTCCAGGGAAGTGTTCTATTCTCTGCCAGGATGGGGGAACTTGTGTCAGAGATAAAAACAGCCTTTCCACAAAGGAAGCCTCTGAGATGTCTGATACTTCCACCCACACTGAACCGGTAAGGAAGGATACTTCAGTACAGATGGTAGGTTGCAATGAATCTTTGATCCCTTTTTCTGGAGAAAATATCAGTACTTGGAAAAGATGGGCACAGGTTGATGATCTGTTTCAGGATCTGCTTAAATGCTGCACAGCATTAGAGCAGCTGTGAAAATGGATCAGTGGTTACAGAACTTTGCTCCTGTGGCAGACACCACAGAGAATGAGGCACTTTAGACCCTGGTGACCTACAAAATCAGGACTGTTCTTCAGTCTTCACTCTCCAGCATCACAACCAAAGACAGATCTGAAGCTTGAACAGCTACAGACACCCACAAACAAGGACTGCAAGGACAAACTGTTCCAGAAACTCTCAGTGGATATAGCAGGAAGAAACAAGCAGCGCTGGCAATGAATGACTCTGTTAAGGGAACTGAGGCACCCATGTGCCACCCTGATGGGGTCAGAAGAGCTGCTATCCTTGGGGAGCTGAGGCCTGAGGTGCTGCTGGGAAGGTGCCACAAATTATCAATAGCACAGACTGCTCTCCACGGCTACTCTTTTGCTGTGGGCAGGAATGACGCTGCAAACCAGCACCCCGGGAGAATCAAGGAAGATTACAAAGCCCTGGGGGTTCAAGTGAAAAATGCTGGTGCCCAAGTTATTTTTTCTTCCTTTTTACCTGCCAGAGGAAAGGGTGCAGCCAGAAACAGATGTAAAGAGCAAATCAACTTCTGCCTTTGTGGCTTCTGCCATCGTGAGGGTTTTGTATTCCATGTTTCCATGAAAATGACTGGGATCAGAACATTACCTTTTTCTTGCATAATAGAGTTCTAAAAGTTCAAAGATGGGTGTTAGAATGGGTCTAATTTTGTCATAAGCTGCTATTTCAGCTCTCGTCATCTCTAGCCAAGGTACATTTAGAATAGCTTTAGTCCTCACACAAAACAATTTATTTGTTCAGTTAAGTGTATCCTCCATGTTTTGGACTTAATGGTTCTGAGTTTAAAATATGATAGGCCCATTTATGAAGTTTAGCTCTCGTGAGCATAGTCCATGTTTGTCCTCAGAATCATTACAGGTGGTTCCTTCATATATCATTGCATTTGTCCTTTTAAATGGCACATGGGGAAAAGTGAGCCCTGTAATCCATTCTATATATGTAGACTTTTTTAAGTGTCTGTTGTACTTTATTGAGATAGAGGAAAATAAGAAAGCAGAGTAAGATGAAAATTCCTACTCATGTTTATTTAATGTATTATCTCTCATTCTGTTTTTAATATACTAATTCATAATACACTGAGGAAGTTAAATGTAAAAAAAACCACAAAAAACTTAAAGCTGGAGAAGGAGCATACATTACTAAAATTAATAGCAATTTGTCTATTTCTTTTGATACCTAATCTTCATTTTCTTTCTGAAATGGTTCCTTTTGCTCACCAGGTAACACCTGGAAATAAGTTTTATGGTGTTGTCTTTTTGCTTAAATAAGAAAATAAGAAAATAAATCAGTACCTGATTTATAGGACTAAAATAATTATTAATAAATTTTATATGTTTTTGAAAACATCAGGTAGAAAAAGAAATGTTTTGAACAGCCATAAATAGAACTCAACAAATTTGCAGAGGTTTTCCTTGTTTCACTGTAACCAGTTCTGTATTTGAGTGTACAACTGGGCCACTGTAAGGGAGATATTCATTCTATTATTTCATTAAAGGATCAGGCAGAGGAAGAGGACTTTGGACATAGCAAGAGTGTCAACATTTCAGATTTTAAATATTTTGTTTCAGACACCTTATGCCCAGTTTTACTATGATTCTAATTTCCCATGGTCCCTAATACTTTAAATCGTCTCTTAGCTATTGCCATTTTCCTGTAAGCACATTTATGTGAACTGAAGTGCTGGAAAAGTCTCCCAAGTACCTCTTCTGGGGTAATAATGGTTTTACATATGAATCTCTGGGTCAGGTCTCTTTTCACCCTTGCAAAACGCCCTTTGGTAGTTTCCAGGAAGATTGAGATTGTCCTTAGACCACAGCATGTGGTCAGGATTTAGTGAGATAGAATCTCACAGTAACTTATTCTCATAGATGCTAAAGAAAATGAAGATCAAGGTGAAGGTTAACTATGCTATATTAAAAAAAAAAACCAACATTACAAAGGATTCAGGGCAGCAGAGTCACCTGTACATCTTTCCCTTCATTACAAACAGTCTGTAACATCCCTGAAGCAGCCAAATACAGAATTCTGAGCTACAATGCGGTGCCATGTGCAATGAAAAGAAAGTACAAAATAAAATGGAAATATAGGAATATGATGCATTTCTAAAGGGTTTCTTTTATAGGTATTTATGGACTTCCAAGGCTCTCTTCACACTATTACAAAGAACACAAAAGGGGAAAGCAACTGAATTATCTATTAAATTTTTCAAATTTATGCAAGAAATGAAGAGTTCCCAAGTTAGCCTTTCATACTGTTTTCCCTGTTCTGTCAGATAACTTACTCTGTATGGTACCTTGTGATCAGTCTCTGGAGAGGTTTTGAAACCCCTGGTGTGACAGTGCCCAGGAAGTAGCACTGTGCATTTTGGTGAAGTGAGTGCCACAGCTGTGCAGACAGTGGTGAGAGAAGTGGTACAAACTCTGCTTACCCTTGAGAGGAGGTCCCTGAAAATTCATTATCTGACTGGAAATGTTTCCTTGTCTCTTTCATGTCAAGGAAGTGATGATGCTGTTGAATAAAGGGTAAGATGAGAGTCCTGAGCATGTTGTTCTAAGGAGAAATAGCTCAAGTCTTCTGTGTGTCTGTTTCACAGGGATTAACTACAAAGGGGTTTTATGGCTTGAATTCTTTTCTGTATGAAAAATACCCAAACTGAGAAAAAACAAGGAGATAAAATTATCATTTTGAAAACTATACAGCAAAGCTTGATCCTGAAACTTTTATTTATGTATTCATGCATACATATATATATATGCACACTTGTATACCCATGAGAAAAGGTCAAAGTACCCCTAGGTTTATTAATCAGTTTTGGGAGGTTGAGTCCTCTAATCACTTGCCTATTTGCTGTGCAACTCTATAGTAAAAAAGCTTTTTTACTATATATTAAGGAGTTAAAGCAAGAGCCACAGGAGTCTTGTAGTGAAGCACAGACACCTCCATGGTTCAGAGCTTCAGCTAAGCTGTAGAAATGCACATTCCAGTTTGGAAAAATAATTCTGTAACTTGGTTTGTAGCTGTGCAAAGGCAAATTTACTTTTTTCCTCTATTTCTTTCCAAGCAGAGGTTTCAGCTGAGATCAAAGAGCTGCCAGATTAACACCAAGTTTCAGAGCTCTCTGAAACTTTATTATCCAGGTTTGCAATTTTCCGCCAAAGCTTGCTACATATAGGAATTTGTAGATGCTTATCCAACTCCATAGCATCCATAGGCTTATATAACTGTTATGAATGTTTCGGGTGTCTTAAAAGTGGCAGACCAATCTTTTGTGAAACCATATCTTGCAGAATATTAATTATATAATTTGGTTTGTGGCAATTTTTTAATTGCAAATTAATTAGCTCCATCTGGTCTGTAATTTTCTACTTAGCAGGTAATAACTTTTAAAGCATCTGTTGCTTCTGTAACAGACAAGACAGTATTGAGGATAGCAATTCTTATCTGTCAAAGTTATCTGGTTAGACGGTGGTGATCTTGATTTTTTTGGAGTTTTTTTTTATATGAGATCTTCATTTTACTGAATTCTAAATGTCTTAATTTGCCATAAGTGCTTCTGGCTCATTACTTGCTGGTCTACTTGCTGTTGATTAAATGCAAGACATTTTTGAAGCTGGAAATGTGTGATTATTACATCTTTAATCTAAAATTGACTGACTGATAAACCTGCCTTATATATATATTTCCTGTTGATGAAGAATCACTACAACTCTACCTGCTGTTGAGGCACAGTTGAAGGGGAAAGGAACCTGTATTTCCTGAACATCTACGTACTCATTCACCAACAGGAAAGTTAAACTTTACAGCAAGGTCTTATGAAGGACTTGGGAGAGTCACTGAAGAAAAGGCAAAGTTTGGTGGAAAGAAAGCAGGTTTCTCCTTTGATTTTAGTAACCAATATATCTTCAAGACTCTGAGACAAATTCAGATCTACAGCGATCAAGTTTGTAATTTTTTTCTAAAATCACATCTTGATTTTTTGTGGTTTAGATGTATCTTGCTTTTACATCTCTTTTGTAACTATATTAAAAACCACATCCTAGTAAAATAGTAATGTTGTTATATATGACTCTTGTGGTTTAGGAATAGTATTACTCAATTTAGTACTCCCACTGAGATGCTCCAAACCACACTCACCCCCGCTTCTTCCCCTTGTGAGTGGCCTAGGAGAAGAACTGGAGGCACAAAAGGTAAAGATCATGAGTTGAGATAAGAACAATTTACTGGAAACAGCAGTGAGATAAGAAAATGAACAGCAACAATAACGGCAGGGTACAAGAGAGAGGTGGAGGACTCTCATGGAACCTCCTGACAACAGACAATACCTGTCTGCTCCCTCCTCCACGCTATGCTGAAGAGATCCCCTCCCTTCAGAGGAGAGTCCCTTCCCCCTGCCCTTAGCAGTGATGTCAGGGGGTACAACATAACCTCTGTGTCCTGGCCATGCCCCCTCCTGGCTACTGCAAAAATTAACTATCCCTTGGCCAGAACCAGGGCATTGGAACCAGGGCAATGCATCCTTTGACTGGAAATTCTGCAAAATGTTATGGTTCCATATTTGTTGTAGGAAAATCTGGGCGTAGATTAATTTTATCATTTTAGGTGTCAATTTTTAAACAGATGATTAGCAGTTCTTCCCAAAGTATACTAAAACTTGAATTTACAGAGGCATACTTTCTACAAGTCAGATAAATATCCCTATTTTCTGATAGTGTCACATGTATTTCTTAACACTTATTTGATCATGTTTTAAAATACACCACAAATTAGTTCATTCTAACAACTGTTCCTATTCACAAAGATGATTTTTTTTCTTGAGGTTTGTGACACTATAGTCAATTGGTTTACCCAATGCCTTCTCTCTTGCAAAGAAAATAACTTTCCCAAATTGTCATTTGTACCAAGATGAAAGGGTTCTTTCTGTTTTTTGACTATCAGCGGCTGGCATTATCCTGGCCCTAGTGAAATGTATCATAAAACTCCAGTGCTTTGACATTTAACAACAGAGGGATTAATTTATGTATGTGCCTACTGTGTGGTATTAAGGACCTCAGGAATCCAGACTGACAATTTAGGTGTCAAATAACCAAGTTTCCTATTTACACATGTATGAGACTTAGTTAGAGATGTACACTGGCTCACTGCCACAGAAGGCGTCACCAGGAAGATTCAGACTTTATTTTTCTGACAAATTCCTTTACAGTTGGCTTGATTTCCACATTTACTATAGAGTTCTTTTCTGTTGCCTTTTCAGGAGTTTAGTCAGAAGCAAAACTGTATTTAATCTCACATATTTGAACTGGATCCATAATACAGAGCAAGTTTTTTGTCACAAGAAAGTCCTTAGTAGACACTGACCCACGGACTTAGTGGTCACTCTTATCACTCAATTTTCATGTCACAAATCTAAACAAAAGTGTGCTGGATCCAAATACTCCCACTAGGGACACCTTTGTCTCAACTGGAATTACTTGGTTTCTCTAACATCATTCATCAGCATGATTTAGGATTAAAATCACATTAGATTCCTTTCACATCTTGTGAAGTATTTTCTACCTCCACAAGGCCAGGCATTTTGGAGAAGCTCATCCTTCAGTTTCTCACGCTGTTTGCTTTGACCTTATTAACACTCCTGCAGTAGTTACAGTTCAGCACAGCCAGAACATAGCCCATGTCAGATCTTCAGTTTAGCAGCATTTTAAAGCCAGTTTGGACATTATTTTTCTAATATGAGTCACTGCTCTTTCCATCAAAAACCTTTAGCTCCTGTAAGATTCCTAGACCTAGTTTGTAGTGAGCAGGATGGAGTCTGTATCCAACACTGCCACCTTAAGCACGGATAAAGCTCTGCTTAGGTATTTGTGATTCTTTCTTAGAGCAGTCCGACTCTTGCAAAGATGATGCAAAATTTTACCAGTATTGGGAGCTGATTAAAATACACTTTTCCCCATCTGGTGAAAACCCTGGGGCATGAAAACTAATACTGTTCCCTGGCTCATACGTATTTAATGAACTGTTGGTTGAAATATGTCATGTGTGAGAAATCATGATTTATGAAAAAGAAAAGACCACATAAATGTCACAGAACAAATTATTTCCATTAAGTAATACAATTTCTTTTGTCAATACTATGCACAGCTGAGCAACTGATTTTCAGAAAAAAGTACATATGAAATCAGAATCCAAAAAGAATATGAGCAATTCATGCAAAACTGTAAGGGTGGGGTTTTCTGCTTTGGGGAAAAACCCCAAACATCCAACCAAAAAAAAAAAAAAAGCCCAAAACAAACCAAACAAAAAACCACTCCTCACTCGAGTCTGGCCAGGATGCATTAAATTAGAGATTTGAATGCAAACATTTCAGCTAGGAATTTTCCTGTCCAGGCAATTTCTCTGAATATATAGCATTCTCAGAGTTCAAAACTCAGAGCGCCTATCTTGCCAAACTGTAGGAGTCCCTCAGTTTTAGTGAAAGCAACACATGGAGCAATATTCACTCAGGTAATTTGAAAATGCTTTCCATACCACTTCTATTTCCATTCTGCCTAGGCAGGTAAAAGTGGATTCATTAAAGACCATTTCCGAACCATAAGAATTATCTATCTGAAAAATGGTGGAAGTGCCCACAGAACACATTTAAGCAATGCATTTAGACAAAATGTTTATAGACTTGCTAAAAGCTGAAAAAGAACTTCAAATAGTTCCAGAAGGACTTTTGTCCAATTCAACTACCAGAACAGACAGAAAAACTTGTATTTGTGAATCATTTGCAGATAACAATAGGAAAAGGGAAAGAGCAGAATTTTTAGCAAGGCAAGAAAAGGTTTATTTCCTTTAGAAATATTCATAAATCAGCCTTTGTCAGGGGAAAACCAATAATCATAATTTCTATGGTAATGTAAATGTGGGAAGTACCTGAAATGAAAGGAAATTTGTATCTTGCCTCTCAAGAGATAACTGACTAATGTGTGTGGGGAAAAAAACCAAAACAAAACACTGTTTTTTTTTCTGGGGAATACTGTTTATAAAGATGATGTGTCAGACATTCAGTTATTCTGATTTTTTTAATTTTTAAAGATGATTTTGTTTTTCACGTCTTCTTGGATAAATCACATTATCTTATGCTTGTAAGCTTTGCTCTTTCTCCTCCAACTGGCTGCTTTATTGACTTTTTTTTTTTACATTTGTTGTATGATGTGTGAAAACAGACTTCAATCTGTCCCTGGAAGCGCAACCAGCTCCTTGGGATTCAGTTAGATTCACCCTTCAGGACAAAAAAACATCCCTCCAGCCGCACTTTCAAACATGTGTTTTGGGTGCTGTTCTGTTCACTAAAAATACATAATTTGCTCTAAAAAATAGAGCATATAAGAGCAAATAAAGCAAGACTCCTTAAAGAGAAATATTATTTTCTTTCTATACAAGCACAGGGCCTGGCTTTTCACCAGACTGGATAAGGACAACAGGAGTGCAGATCTCAGTTTCCACTGATGAACTCAACTACCTGGGAAGCTACCAGTAAACTTGACTGCTGGATCTTCTTTTCATTCAATTTAAATCTCCCCTTCTATTCCAAATTAATATTTTTACTGCCTTTACCGATTTTTTTTCCTTTACCTTTGGACCCTGCAAAGGCTCCAGTCTCTCCTTTGGAGAGTTTTCTTTGTTAATAAAGAGATAGCCTTAGACACTCTAGGATTTTAGCTGCTTTTGAAGTACGCTGTCTTCAGCTCCCTTAATACCTCTGGCTGAATGACTGAGCAGTTTGTCATGTCTCATCTAATGATTGCTCACTCTGAACAAACGGCAACACTGCACTGTGCTCTTAAGCAAAAATTCAACTAGCAGGCATGTTCTGCATTTCAAGCTGTTATATTCAGCAGACCTTGAGGCTCATGTATTCATAACTGATTATTTTCTGGTGTATATTGGATGTCCAAAGTGTCCTGAGGACCCCCTGGGGGCTGCCAGACTGGAAGGTGAGGTAGCTGGGTTACATGTTCAGGGTGCAGTTCAGCACGCACTCCTGAGATGAAGGCAAATGACTCCAGTTATTACACAAAGAATGCCTGTACAATTGGGAACAAATATCTCTTTAAGCCACAGGTAATGCTAGAAACCTGAAATTTTACCATCAATCCACCAGATCAGGAACTCTTTAAAGAACAATTATATTTTAGATAGAACTGAGCACCATGATTAGTGGATTTTCTGCTATGAACCAGTCTACAAAATGGTACAAATCCTGAGGTAGGTTGTAAGACTGCACTCCATAAATACTGAAAAGGTCTGTCGTGTTAGTTTTGGAGTTCAATAAAGTAGCTGCAGTTCTTGTAGCTCTGCTTAAAGGCCAAATTCTTACAGAATCTGAGGGTATCTCAGCAGAGGCATGCTGTATTATGCAAGTCTACTTAAAGCCCATGGCAAAATCCTGAGTTCCTTCTCTGAGCTTATAAAAACATTATAATCTCAGTGTCTGTCTCAAAACAGTACATCTCTTTGAAGACAAAGGCACCTTGAAACAGTCTGAGATGCTTATCCTTCCAAAGCATTTTCCTGGGCACAGAAATGCTTTGCTTCAGGAAAACTGGCAGAGGTGACAAAGCTGTCTCATGCCAGTTACCTCTCAGATTAGATGAGATGGTGAGCAGAATGCTTCTGTACTTTGATTTTCTGCATGAAAAGGTCTTTTTTTTCTCTGGAATTTAGCAGAACACAAATTCTGTCTGCCTGGCCCTCAAGGTATTTGGCACTAGGATTAGCTCACAATAGTCACCATTCTGCCTCCTGTCCAGTTAGAGCAAAGGCTCAAGGAGCATTAGCTTCAGAGGTCAATTCAGATGAAATAGGCAAGGGACATGAGGCATAGAAATAAGAAGTAGACATGAGAAGCAGCTTTTTGAACATCATGGACAAAGCAGCTGTGGTAGCCCAAAGAGACACAGCAGAAGATCAAAACCAAACCCACTCATAATCAGGAAAACAAAGCAAATCAAAACAAAACAACCAAAAAAACTCACACACACACACCAGAAGAGTTTGATACAAGGTGGAAGGAGTTAAGGGAAGAATACAAAATTATCTTAGAAACTGTGTATTAGAAAGATTGTCACTTGTAAATATATTAAGGAAACAAGCAGGTGAGAAGTTGAAAGTAAGCTGGGATAAAAGATGAAGATGATCTGGCAAGACTGTGAACTTCATCATCACAAAAAAATTAATCTATGAACATTCTTCTTTCTGAGGTCTTCCACAAAAGAAGCATCCTAAGTTTGCTTCACTTCTGAGGAGAATGCTTTTTGTTGTAAAAAAAGGCAGTTTTACACTTCCCCTTAACAATGTGGAGGAAATTTATTGACTCCCCAGTACACAACAGAACATGTCATTATAAAGAAGCACCATTGTTTCCAAGGTGAAAGTTTGGCAGGAAGTTTGGGAAAACAGAGATATTTCAAGAAGTAAAGAAAACTGTACATTTCTTTAAAATCTGCTTCCATTTCTCCAACATTAAGACTGTGTGCAAGTCAGTAGCAAATAAAAAGCTGCTCTGAAAATTCCCAGAACCCAAAGGTGACTTAAAGAAACCAACATTCAGTAAAGACAAAACAACTCAGTCGTCCCCTTTGATCGCTCCAGCCAGCTGCCCTAGGCGAGTCTGGAGCTGTACAAAGCTGCCTGGAGACCTCAGCCAATACACCAGATGTCACCCAGAGACAGAAGAGAGGAGATAGATGGGGGAGGAGAGAAATTTTCAAGCTGAATTTTTGAGGCTGACATTCTACAGAGGAACATCGGAGGGTATGAAACTCATCATCTCTGCCTATAGGAACAGAAAGTGAAGGAAGGAGAAAGAGACAAAGCATTCACAGAGACAGCTGAGAGCCTGAAGAGAAAGACAATTTCTGCAAATAGACCCTTAATGTTTGGTTTATGTTTAGGTCAGGAGAGTAACCATAAAATGTCACCTTGTCACCATCTGCAGTCATCAGAGAAGTTGTAAGGGAGTATTTGGACCCATTCACAATTGCCCTGCTCCTTTCCTGTGCAAGATCTACTGTTCTTTTAACTCACATTTTATTTTCTCTTTCCTGCATTCATTTAATTTCAGTGTCACTGCATTTATTCTCTACCATCCATTTGCCTCACTAATTAATTCTTCATATCCCACTGGCTTGTAGCTACAACCACAGAGGTTTTAGCTGGGAAACAAAATCAGGTAATCATGAAAAACACAACATTGTCTATGAAAATAAAAGAAAAAATGCTTCTAATATGCATGCCTGTGAGACAGATAGACTCAGAAGAACTGTCACTTTTCCACTCTCTTTCTATATCTACTTCTTCAGAAAATGTTTTCATAGCATGTGTCTTGATCTAAAAGCAAAACCAAGCTCAAATGCCATGGCTGAAAATATTTCAAAGAACTAACACTTGCACTGGAACAATTTCTAGCATCTCTAACGTGTTTGATTTTAAGTTTGAGATAATCTATATCTACAAACTGATGTCTAAGATTTTTAAGTGTATTTACAGATGACAGCTGTATAGAGAACACTCTAACTTCCTATTCTTTGTGGCTGAGATTATGTGAAACATGTTGTGTCTCTCCTCCACACCAAGACCAAACAGAAGGTCCAGAAATTGCTTTGCTAGGTGGTTAGAAAAGGACTAAAAGGGGTAAATCAGGGCAAGAAGCCTTTACAGTGAGAACATTTTTCACACAGGGAGTTCTATAATTCAGCACTACAAAAATCTCCTGCCAATTTAGATGCTATCATCACAGGTATCAAACTGGTCCTTGGCAGCCCTATAACTGGAAGGAATCAAGACTATCTATTTCTTTCCCTGGTCTCTACAATAGAATATCTCCTTGATTCTGCCCGTATTCAGTCTTGAAATGGCGGCAAACTATATGTTAGTTTTACAGTCAAGAAACAGAGCTGTGAAATACCTCCACTGCTTTAAAAATTCTTCAATCTAAAAAAAAGAGAATAAGTAGAATTCAGCTTTTGATAAGTCCCACTATATATGTAGAAAAATATTAGATCTTTGCCAGTCCTCAAATGGCATCTCTGCTATCTCATTATCAAAAAGCTCATGTTCCCACCAGCATGGATTGGCCAAGCCAAAGCTTCTGCTTTCTAATTTTAAGATATTTCACAGGAGATTTATTTGTCTATCTGGATAAAGCCTGTACCAGTGAAGAAAGTTCCAGAAAACTTTTTGTTAAAGGTATAAAATCGTGTCCCTCTTTATTGCTGTGCGTGTTGGATTCTTTGATCTTTCTTGCCCTTGCATGTTATTTTAACTGGATAGCAGCCACAGCAATGAGTCTTTCAGGAGCAGAAATATATTATGGCACCGAAGTGAGTGGGCTATTAGGTCGGCTCGTAGAGAAGTACTGGTACTGCCTATGAGTATGTGTTCCTTGCTAATTTCCCCATGGGACTCCAACAATGAGCAAGAACTCAGATTTCCCTCTCTGATCCCCAAAGACATTGTGTGGATGCTGCAGTGTTTAAAAGGACCCTGATGGTGCTAATTGCTAATCCCACTAGATTTTCTTATTGAACTTGCTACAAAGGATTTTATACTTACGCTTCATAATTAAAGACAGCACAGGAGAAATAATCTTTTGTTTGCAGACCCTGTCTGACTCTTTTCCATCCCCCAAATTGTCATTTTGGTTTAATGGCTTTAGATCTGTTCTTTCATGCTGGCATAAATCAGAGTGTTGCTTGGGTTAGGTTTTAAAAAAAAGTGATGTGACCTATAAAACAGGTCCAATTTCTTTTTACAAAGGATTACAACATAGCCTGATGAGACTGAAAAATCATATTGCCAGGCTTATTGCTAAGTGGCTTGAACAAAAATGACTCTGTTACTGGAATTTCTGTTCCTGTTCATTGGAGTCTGCAAGAAAGGATTTCTAGAGGGCAGATAATAGAAGGAGGGGCAGAAAATCAGAAAGGGAGAGTAAACTCCTCACTTCGGCAATATTATGGCTTTTCTTAAAGAAATTCAGTTTTAGTTGTGCTGATGGCCCCTCTGTCTCCTCCTGTGACTCTGTCCCTGTGACAGGCCATCTTATTTGAATACTGCTTCCAGGTCACAGACACAGCCTTTCAATAGTCCTGATTTAGTCTGAGTTCCCAAGTTATCAGCTCCAACCCACAGCAAAGGCATAAAAGTCCTGCAAGTATTGATGACTGGGTGGAAAAAGAGAGAAAGTTAGAAATGTAGTCATAACTGTTCTGTTCTGAAGTCATTGAATCTTGTTAAAATAGGCTTTCTGGGATTCACTGTGTCAATTTGAATTGAGAAGTGCCCTCTTTCACTTCTTTATTATGCCATCCATCTTACAGGCAGTGATGTGTAGTCATATCTTGTAATAGATACTTCCAGCAAGATCTCCCTGTTGTGAACATGGCTTTGCTGTTCCCCTGAAGAACCACAGCAGCTGTACCAGCCCGTGTCATTTGTAGCATAATTTAACAGAATGATATTCATGGAGGAAAATTAATTTTCTTACAGAGGAAAGCTGTCCTAGGCATGACCATAGAAGAGGCAACACATAATTGATGACTGTGGTGAGGGCACCCTGACTGGCCAAGTTCACCCATCTTGGCATGAGCCACATTTGTGTTTGCTCTTTACATTTAACTACACTTCTATCAAGAGGGTGCATGTGGACAGTAGAAGCCCTTTTGCTGTAGTTCTCTGTAAGAAAGTTCACTGCAGTCTCTTGACTTTGGAGGAATAGTGATGGAATATGCTTTGAGCTATAATCTTCATTAGAGGCAATCACATGTAGAACAAATGTGTCTGTATGCATAGCTTCTGTGAAGCTCTTTTGTGTGAAATGGATGGAATGACAATGCACATAATAGCTTTCAGCTATTCTTTAATCTAAACTGTTCCTTACAGACACTTCACACTTCTTAATTTTTCATTCTACCTAACTACCTTCTATTGTTATTTCCTACCACTGTCAAAAAACAGGTGTTCTTAGCAAATTTAAGAGTGGCATAGCAAAATGTCTTCTTTTTCTCCCCCTCTTTCTCAGTAATCACTCCCTTCATGGTGGCTTTCCAGTGCCAGATGGCAAATCAGCTGAGCATTTTGGAGGAGTGAAGTATTTGTGAAAGACTCTTTCAATGATACACTCCACCAAGCCAGCTCCATTTCATCACAATTGATGTATGAGCTCATATAAGAAAACTCAGTCAGTTTAAACTTTTTTATTGAATCTGCAGTTTACTTTCTAAAAAGTAATTTTAAGCAAAGAGAAATGAAGTACTCCTCTGTACCTTACACGGCCTCATTTTGGCTGTCAGGACTATGCCCCAGACCACTTAAGAAATATTTGTTTTCTTGCTGTAAGAAATGTGATACTAAATTAATCTCTCATTATTTGTACACAATCTTCCATCTTGTTAGGAAGCCAAAGTACACTGAAAAAAATATAGTAACTTCATTTTGGACTTCTGGGAGCCTGGTACTTCAGAATATTAGACTTACAGCTGTCCTTCTTGTTCTCAGAGAAAATTTCCTTGTAGCAGACAATGAAAAACAGATCAGGAGAGAGTGAGTGGCTGAAACTTATGACTGCATTCACTAATGCAATGCAGCCATTTAAAATGGCAGACAGAAAACAGCTGCTGTTTAATTTCTTGCAACTACTCTGAGCAGCTGATTAGAATGTGAAGTGACTAAGTCTTGTCTATCTGGCCAAATGAAGGTTTATGTAAAAAGAATACAGTTGTCCAGTGGTTTGCCTGGATGAGGGTCTAACACTGCTACTTGTGTACAGAAATTACTTATTGTCTTTAAAGCTTTTGTATAAGAAGAGTGTTGATGCTGTTTTTCATTACCAAGCCTATAAAATAATACATGATATGCTGATGCTTTAGGCTCTGCTTTTAGTGAAAAATTGATCATTGTTAAAAATAGGAAATAGTGATAGCTGAGGCAATTGGAGGAATTTACTGAAAAGTTGTCTGCATTATACAGATGTTACCAGCTTGACACATTGGTATTTCAGCCATGATATGCATACAAAGATAACTAGGACACTGTTTAGTTTAGAAGTAAAGGCCAATATTTAATAAGTCATATGTGCTACTGGTAACTACTAGAATTTAATGGTTAGCATAATATTACATGGCAGTTTCTTTTGAACCGTTCTACTTTTCTGTAAGAGAAATGGCATAAGAAAGAGTTTGAGTCTTTTTCTGAGGAATTTTGTACAACTGGGATTGTCTGATGATTCAAGGCCATTTTTGACACAAAGTCAAGAGCACCAGTAACTAGACAAATATGTGAGTCTAAAGTCTGAATTGAAATGACAGTTGCAAAAATTAAACTGTCACCATCATTTATATAATTTCCCACTTAGTTTCTTATCTTGCCTCTTTCCTAATGATACTGTTATCTGAAAAAAAATAAACAAACAAAAAACCCCAAAAACTTAACATCTGACATATGAATAAGTTTTCAAACTCCTTAGAGTCTTAAATTTTCCAGGATTTCATATCCTATCTCTACCTGTCTCTTCACATGATCTGTTTCATTTATTGATCATTTGTTCACACACATAGACTGCATACAATGTTGTATATATAAAGCCTTCTTTTGAAAGATATTGTTCACATTAGGAAGCTCAAAAATTCAAGATATTTTTGTGATATAGCTAGTAATTAAGATTTAGAATGACATTGAGCACTAAAAATAGGAAGAAAGCAAAAAATCCACAATTACAGCTAAATTACCTCAAAGTTTTAATCACGTATCATTCCTTTTCAATAATAATAGAATTCCTAGTTGCAGTTAGAATTAACAGACTGAAAATTTTCATACTTATCAATTGTGAGACTCAATGTAAGATCAGGGACATTAAAAGCTAATTTTACCTGCTTCTTCTTTTTTCTAGTCTAGAGGCAGCTTCCAGCTCAGGAAACGGGGCTGGGAACTGTGTGTCAATGGATGGCTCATACAGTTGTGTTGTGTGTTACTTCTTAAATATTCAGAAATAAATGTTCTTCTGATCTTTCTCTGAGACAAGATCTTGGTCTAGCCCAGTATGGCAATCTCTGCTCTTCTGAAGGATTTGGCATTAGTAGGAGCAGAGAACAAAATAGAGGAACCATTAGTTTGTTTGACAATACCTACATTATTACCATGGAGGGTGTTAAAGCAAAACAAAAGAAACTGGTTTTGTATAGAGAACTCTATAACATACAGTTTACAAAACTGTCTGTTAATAGAAGACATCCTGAAATTACATGTGGAAAGCAGTACTAAATAATTCTATTTGTTATGCTACCAATATAGTGTTTTTCTCCAAAGTATTTCCTCCTTGAAATAACCTTATGGAACATATCTCCCTTTCACAAAAATAATATATTTCTGAATATTTTTTCTGCTCTGGTGGACCATTAAAGCTCCAAGGGATGAGGTTTCTGCTTCTTCCCCTCACAGTCAAGAATATTTCCTTTTGAAGAAAATTCTGCAATTTTTCAGCTTAGATTTTTCTTTTCTCAATCCAATGTCTGTGCTTAGACACCCAGACATTCATAATTAATTCTTTTTGTTGTTCTTTATACTATCCAAATACTTGCAGCTGGCTTCCTCCAGAAGGAGCCTGGAAGCAGACTGTTGTTTCTGCTCAAGGGACAATATGGGCAACAAGGCCCTGGACTGAGAAGGGAGGAGAAATGCATTGACAGAATCAACACATTTTCTGCTTAACACTGGGCCCACCACTGTACCATCTAAGCTAAACATTAATTCTAAAGCTAACTAAAGGCCAACAGCACATTGCCTGTACCCAGCTTGTGGCTTCATTCATTCTGATTATAAATTGTAGCCTCACTGTACACAAGCAGAAGTGTTAAATAAGCCAAATCAAGGTTTCTGTTTTTCTACCACTCAGAAAAATTTTTTATTAAAACAAACAAGCAAACTACTCACTTCACTTTGGATTATAGTTTAAAATAAATGCAATAGGCATGCAGAAGTATCTTTAAAAGAAATGCTTTAGCATCACTCTGGCCAACTTGTAACTCAACAGTGATATGCTTGTGTTTCTCAGGATGCAAAAGTTTCCTGCTAACCTGGTGTCTGATTGAATTTGTCATGAGACACCGAAGAATCATTAAGGTTCAGTGCAGCAAAAAGGAAACAATTTGTGGTTACAAAACAAAAACCTTTTCCTGATGAACTCGAATCCTGAACACCTCCAGAGTGCCCCAAGCAGTACCTGGGAGAAATGAGTATCATTTGAAAAGCCAGGATATATGGCTACTTAGCTAGACTGAAATCTGAGACACTTCAGCTGAGCAGCCTGAGGATACTTTGCTATCTTCTTTGACTACCTTGAGGCTTCTTTCAATAAACAACTGATTGCAGTTTTTAAATCTGTCAGCACATAGTTCTTTTAGTTAGCAATGAAATTCACATAGTAATCTTTAAACTATTCTCATAAGGAGTTTGGCAGCTCACAGTCCTAAGGGTCTGTCTATCAGAGGAAAACAGAATCCTGAAGTTATAAATTGTATTTTTACAGTGTCAGATGGAATCTTTATTATTAGTAGAAAAAGTAATTATTACAAACCATTTGGAAATCACTTATCTCCACAGTTTACTGCTGGTAAAACAGCAAACAAGCTGTTAATTTATGTCTTGTAAGTGTACAACATAAATATGTTATGTTGTAGGTTATGTTTATATACTACACAGGCTTTTTTCTTGATAGAAGTATCCTTTTTTTTTCTTTAATCTGTTGTTCCTCATTACACAAAATAGTTCCTCGGAAGGTTCCAATCTTTATGTGTATTTGGAGAGACAATGATTGCAGTTAAATAAGGTTGATATTAATGGCTGCAGGTAATACTTCTGAAGTGAGAAATTCAGAGAGGGCAGTCCTGGGGCCAATACAGCTCTGCTGAAACCCTTTATCCTAAACAAGGCCTTGCAGTGCCTTACTTTGTATTTCAACTATGATTAAACCTCATGCATTTTGGTAAAGGATCCTCTGGCTAAAATAACCATTACAGGTATTAGAAGACTTTGATTTTCTTTCTTTCACTAATGCTCCATTAACCTCCAACATCTGTTCTCTGTGTGCACAGTCAGCAGGTCTACTTATATCTCCCTTCTCTTCTCTTCTAGCAGGAGCAGTCATTTTTAATAAAGTTGTTACCCTCTCTCTCTCTCTCCATGCCTCCCCTCTACAGCACCATCCTGTTGCATGAGTCCGTGCCATGCCACAGGGAATCAGTAGTGCTGCCTAGGCATTGTTTTTGCTTTTTTTCAGCACTTCTTGACACTGAATCAGTGCACTACAGGTCCATTAGAAACTTTCAGTGTGAAATGGATGCCTCCAGCACTGCATGTGAAAAACTTTGGTGCAGCCTAAGGCCACGGCCATGGATATTTGGCCAGATTTGTCACTAAATGGCAGTAGAAGCCAGAGACTTAGAAGCTCTTAAAAGTACTTTGTCTCATAAGTTGCACTTTTTTATTCTTGATGGTTCCTACACTGCTGACAAAGCCATGCAAAAGTATTACCTCACCTGCTACCTAAGTAGTTTTTCCTTGAAGCTTAAGGCAACCGCTAACGGTTCACAGCACCACAGCACACTGCAAGGGAAATTGAAGGACATAATGCAGCCTGTGTGCTGGCAAATCCCAGATCTTTTGCATTCTGTGTGAGAAATAAGAGGCCTGGCTATGCTATTTTCCATGCTATGTCGTTGCTATTTCTAGATCTGTATACACTGTTGATGGTTTTAATTGGCTGTACTACCGTAATGATGGCTGTACTACGAACACAATAGATTATTTCTATTCATGAAACTAAACAGCATCCATGGAAAACACACTCATAAAAGTTGCATTTTCCTCAGTTCAGAGGTAGATCATTCCCCAGGGATGGGAACACAAACCACTCAGAAGAAAAACTTCATAATTTCTGCTAAAATTTAATTTCATGTTTTTGCTGTCCTGCCCTCATGAACTGCCATAAACCACACTAATATTCCTTAATGTCTGTGAGAATCTAGGACTGCCTTTTACATCTCATCTAATGTCATCAAGGGGAACACAGACCTAAAAAGACTTTACTACAGCTCTATTCTTTCCAGTGCCTTTTTTCCTCACTGTCTTATACAAACATCTTCAGGGTTTTTTTTTTTTGGATGGTTGCCTATTAGCTATAAACTAGATTTCAGCAACTGTTGACCACAGGTATATCCAATTCCCTGTACTCTCTGGATGTTTTAGAGAGAAGATGAGATAGCGTAGGATTTTCTGAAGAGGTAATAAAAGAGAAATTAATCTGCCAGATGAAAATTCTTTGTTGTCAGCATTTCTCTGAACTGAAGGATTAAACGTATGCTGACTTCTAAATGGAAAATATGTTTACACAGTGCTGTGATTAACAGCCACAGCAGTCCTCCGTGCTGTGTGCAGCTATGTGCAGCAGGCTATTTCTAAAGGATTTCAATAACCCTAAGCAATCCAGAGTTCAAATCTGACATCCAAACTTTGTGGTCCTTTGAGATCAATATATAAAACAAACCTATATTCTTAAAAGATCTTCTCTTTTTATAAGACATCAAAAAAGCATGTGTGATTTCATAGGTAAAGCACAGTCCAGTCACTTGGAATTTATTTCTGTTTCCTCTACAAAATTTCTGAATTACCTAAGGCAAATAAGTTTTGTGTTCCAGTTCCCTAATGGTTAAAACAAGAAGATAACAGGTCTGTTTAATAGATGTCTTCTGAGATACGGTATTGATAGAATTGTTGCATGCAGTTGTTAACGCAGGGCAGCAGTGACTGCCAGTGGATTCAGGCATGCTCCAGGTGCAGAGGGAGAAGGTGGCTTTGGCCAGTCTGCCAGCACCCGGTTGTTGGGCAAGGCAGGCAGCTTGCTGGGCTGCTGGAGACATCACTTCAGGGAGAGCTGTTGCCTGGAAACACCCACATGCCTGGGCTACTGTGTGAGATCAACACGCTGATCCTGCTTAGGGCACACCGTGGAACAGCCTTAATTGCTACATGGATAATCCACCTAAAGCTAGCTGCCTAACTCAAAAACAAGGACCAGCTCCAAATATACCTTGTAGTTTTAATATAACCTCGGTGTTAAATAGGCAGATTTGCAAACTGAAGGTACATTGACTTGGAGACTTTTTTAAGCAAAAGACAGGAAGGTGAACAACATCCATATATGTGAAGATTGGCAATGACTCAGTTAGTGTTTAGCAGCTGATGAACCATTCCAAGCACAACCTCTGGCATGGATGGAAAATTATTAGGATTGTTGATGTGTCTTCAGTATTTGATACAGTACTCCCACAAAAATTCAACTGTCTTTGAACTTGCTCCTTCTAAAGCCCTGGAAGTATTTCTCTGGGAAAAAGTTTCTGTGACTCAAGACAGTCTTGATGGGGATGCTCTTTTGCCAGATGGGGCACTGATACTATTAAGAACCTTAACAGATCTGCACTGCACATAGCCAGTGGACAGCATCAACGTAAATTTGGATCATGCTTTCCACAATAAGTGCCGTAGAGATATTGTTGATCGCGACAGTCTTCATGCATCCTGCACCGAAGGGCAGCTGAAAAGTGGTAATATCCACAGTTTGTCTTTGGGTATTGAGAGAGCTCACAGGGAACTGCTTCACAGCCTTGTCAAAAAACCTCCAGGGATGGTCTTGATGTTTTTCTGAACCACCACTTTTTTTAGGATTTAAGGATTTTCCATGGTGGGAAAAGACAAAAAAGTACTGTTCGGTACTGCTTTTCAGGAGGAGATGTGAAAATAATTGATTTTTTAATTCAGTAGCTAAACTTAAAAAACTCCACAACTTTTGATCTGAACCAAATGTGGCATGTTTTCTTTTTCTTATTTTCACTTAGACAGCTCCTGCCCCCTCTGCTGTTAGGAATTCCAGTCAATTTAGAATAAAAATGTTTTATCTTTACTGTTGGCAAAACAACCAAAATCCAAACACTTCCAATTTCATTACTATATCCACCATTAGCATTACTTAGTAATCAGATCAAATGACATTTGGGAACTCATTTTGACATTGCAAATAGTCTGGGGATGCTGAGTCTGGAAAGTTTACCATTTCCAAAAAAAGAGAAAAAAAGAAGATAAAACAAACCCCCAAATCACTTAGCTCTTTTTAGAGTAGAATCTGTGAAATGTCTCTGCTGTACAGAGGAGGAAAAGAAGAAAGTTGTAAATAAGTCTCAGGGATGACCCTATATGTTGGTCCTTTGTGCCCTTATCAAAATGCTGATGGTATGCTCCAGATATGCATCCTTTTCCTTCACAAGAATGTAAGTTCTGAAGACACAGAATAGATCTGAATCATCAGGGGATATGTGTAATGGGAAAATGGGGAATAAACCAAATTTGTAAAGTTTTCTCTGTCTCATCTCAGTAGCATTTTTAAGTCAGACTAGTCAGAAGAAAATTTCACATTGTTTTTAATAACGTTTCCCCCAGCAAACTGCTTGTTTTCAAGGAACTATACAAAGCAAAAGCAGTGATGAAAATTGGCTCCAGCAGTCTGATATATCATAGCTCCTTTTGTTTGTTCAGAATGAAGAATAGAAAAAAGCACTAACAGGAAAGTCCTGTTTTCCCTTCCCAATTACTGCAAGGGATTCTGGTCTTCCATCAGTAACAGTAGGTGTTTTCTATTTGTTGTTCATGGAGAATACCTGACATGAGGCTAGGTACATGACATACATGACATCTAGGAAAATGACTGAGCGCTAGGGGTCTAATTCTGCCTTTGCACATCTTTTATCCTTTTCTCCAATATTGCCCGTGGTGTATATTTTTAATTTCAAAAGCTGGAATTGTTAAGACTGGCAAATCCACGGGCTGGATTCTTCAGAATGCTTTTTCCTTGAGAAACAGCACTTTTCCAGAAGATGAAAATTACTCTCTTGATCAGCATCCTTTACTTCAAAATATGCTCTTATTGCTAAGTTACCACAGAACTCATTAATTACTCTGGTATTGTTAAAAGAAAAAAAAAAGTTATTTCCAGTAATCAAGATATTTTCTCATGCCCTGAAAACACCTGTCATAACCAAGTAAGACACAAATGATAAGTGAAGCAGCAGAATTCAGAAATAAAGACTGTTTCATCAGTTTCCATAATAGATTTCTCTTCTGTTTTTTTTTTTTTTAAAGTTTCTAAGAACTGAAGTGAGTGGTTGGACTCAGGGAAGTTTTAATACCTACCAGGAAAAACTGCTTATTCAAGTAAATAGCTAATATTTCTCAGAATAATCAGCTGAATTGGTTATTGAATGTGCATTTATTAGGAGAGAAACATAGGAAACATTCATTACCCAAACTGGAAACATTCTGTAGCACAGAGCATGGAAAAACACTGTCCTGCAAACATGGTGATCCAACAAAATGTTACACAGAAGTGAGATAATGAATGAGTCTTTAATTCAGCTGTACATGGATCCAAAGGCAAATAATTTCAATCACTTGCCTACTCCTTTTGTCAGTGTATGATTATTTGCTTTTTCTTATATGAGGATTACCATTTGTAGATATTACTACTAGTAATCATTACAAAAAAACACTAAAACTTTCCAGCAACATTGCCATTATCATTCTCCAAATAAAGAAAAACGGGGAAAAAACATGTACAAGATATTTTAAAGAAACTTCAAAATTGGAGGGATTAAAAACATGTATAAAAATTAAAAGATGGCACAAGAGAGAGCTCTGTTTCCATTTTTATTGTTCATCTGATTTCAGGACTTCACTGCCTTTACAGGGGATTTGAACTTTGTCAAAAAACTTTTTAGGAGCACTCTAATATTATGATTCCTCTGCTGCATGCAAAATATAGTTATTGTGATTTTTCCCAAAAATACATCTATATATGTATGTATATATATATATACACATGTACAAATATACATATATATAAATAAGTATAAATAAAATAGTAACAGAAATTACCCCTGGAAACGCCCAAGTTGAATTTTGATTTAGTATTGTTGATAAAAGGTTTCACGTTTCACTTTCATTCTGTTTTAAATCTGCCAAACTCAAGAGTTGGACTGCTGGACGCAAGGATTGTGGGTGCCTTCCAAATCTTTCTGTGATTATGTAAGTCTGGGCATTGGCCAAAACATAAGTTTCTAAAAAGTTTTTTTTTTAATATTTTAAAATTATAGAAACAATATACATTTTTGCTAACGGATTTCCACTTGGAAGATCTCTTTATGATGAATTAGTATTTCGATAAATACACTATTCATTTCCTTTCCCTGATCTTCAGCTAAGAAAAAATTATCTAATTAGAGTAAGGTCAGATTAAGCTTTCAGATGATGCTGCTCTCATCTGTAAACAGTTTAGCCCACAGATTTTTCCACAGTCCTGTTGGATGTAGGTACAAACATGCCTGTAATGCAAACAGCAGGAGGGAGGTACAGCTGCACAAATCAGGAGAAGAAGTCTCAAAGTGTTCTCCTGAACTACTTATTTAGAGAGATAGAAGAAAGAGGGAACAGCAAAAAAAGTTTAAATATTTCACATTTAATTAATGTGATTTAACTTTTGATTGAATGCTCAGTAAAGTTCCTGTTTCCCAACCACTCTCACAAATTCACAGCAGATCAACTACTGGCCTTGGTCCACACAAGGCCCCTCTGAAGTTAGTGTCAGGCTCTCTGTTGACTGTGATGGTTTTTCTCATACATACTTGTAAAAAGTTGGTTTGTTCAAATCTTTGAAGGTTGCCATTCTTTGCAAGACAAAATATGCCATCATGAGGACAACCGCTCTCATTTCTAAAATAAGAGACTGATAACATATAATTCCAGAGATGACTGCTGGTAAGGCATCTAAAAACAGGAATAAAGTCAGGGAAGATTCTGTTTTCATTCCTTTTATTTATTCTTGAGGGACAGAAAGAAATCCTCCAGCCTTTGAAAAGATCAGGGCAGAGTGATGGATCAGGATTGAGGTAATACTTCCTGAATATGAAAAACAATGTCTGAACTATTCTCTTGAGGATATACTGTAAATGCTTAAAAATTAAGCACTTTTTTGAAGAATGATCTTAAAAGTTTATCATCTTTCTTTCTTCTCATAATCTACTGTCTATTTTTCACACTTTGACTGAAACCCTAGGGCTTACTATACATATTCAGCTCACAGGAAATCTCATTACCTTTCAATGCTAGGCATCCCATCCCATTGTTGTGCCAGCAACACAGGCTACTTCTGTAAGATTCTCTATAGTACGTTATTTCCTACTGCTGTATGTGCATGAATCATTCAAACAGGAGAATATAGCAGTTCCTCCTGTGGCTCATTTTTTTACAGAAGTTACAGTTTTGTATACCAGCAATACAGTGTATTGTGTGCTTGGGAAAAAATCTTGGCAGAAGCAAATTACAAAAACCATCCAAACCAGGGAAGTTTCTGTTCAGCACTTTGAAATGTGAACTCTCTGTGATCCACTCAATTTGTTCCAGGACTGAAATGCTTTCAAATGAAAAAAACTGCAAATGGAGCTCCAATCACTCTAAGTGGCAGCAGAGGATCATTAAGAATGACAAGTGGTGTATTTTTATAGTATATTTAGAGAATTCTTGAACATACACAATACTTCTCAGCCTCCTTTATCTCCCATATAACTGCCAAGTCTTGCTGATGAGATTGCATGCTTTGCCATTCCTTCCCTAGTGCAGTACTTTGAATGAAACAACTTGAAACTTTTTCTACTACTGTAAACATTGCCTGGGTCATGAATGGAGTAGCAGCAGAACTGTGACTACTGGGCAAACACTAAAAGGCACTTAGCTAGACGCTGGATTTTCTTGTCTGCTCTGTACACTGGGCACATATGTCAGTTCTGTAATACCATGATTAAGCTAAAGTGAGGTTCCTTGGGATCTTCATGGGATAATTAACCAGAAAGGCAGAACTGAGTGAGTTCCAGCCAACCCTGGGATCGGCACTGGACTACAGCACTGGGTAATAGACCTAACAGACTATTTTCTAAGGTAGTACACTATGACAGGATGTCACACAAGAAGACCGAGAAAGTTGCAGTAAAATGCACACCAGCTACAAAACAGACATTAAAATGAAATGAGCTGCAGGACTGCTAGACAGTAACATTTGGAAAGGTGTTCAGTGTACAGCATTGTAGTTACCATTGTAAATCCATGTAAAAAGCAAACGTGAGGAAGCTGTATGCACTTTGAAAAACAAACAAAGAGAGAAAGAAAAAAGGGAGAGTCTTTTAACATAACATCTCTCATAATCTGCTGATCTGTGTAACATTCTGTAGATGGCAGTGTGGGTAAACCATCTCTGAATTTGTAATATTGCAGTGCTTCTGTGCATATATAAGACAGCAATAGCTAAGATAGCACAGACAGAGTTTGTCAGTAAGAAAACACAGGGCATTTTTGGAAACAGAAATCAACCCAGCATTCATATGGGAAAGACCTGGGACATATCTGCTTTTTAAACTCCAGATAGTTTAGATCAGCCTAGACCTGACCACTTCCAGTAGAAAAAAAAAAAATTTTGTTAGGTTCCTTCTCAGAACTATTCTGAGATCCTAAAGTATTGCCCCACACCTCTTTCATTGCTGTACTGGGTTTAAAACTGACAAAATGAAGAAGCCTGATGCACACCCTATATACAGACAGACATCAGAAATCTGAAGTGAATACTTTAAAAGCCCTTTTTGTAATGTACCTGTAAGTTTCAATAAACATAGGAGTTTTGAAAAGTCTAGAGACATTTAAACCTATCATCAAAATAGATATTTGAGGCAGAGAACAATGGCTTGTTCTCAATTTCTGTCATCTGCCAAATAAGAATCCTCATATCTTTTGGTAGCAGCTCTGTTTGTCCTAATCTTTTAACATTATGAAAAGTTCAGATATATTTGGGGTCCAGACCAGGAGTCCAGGACCAGGCAATGGTCCAGCTGTGAGGCAGTGGGAATGGGATCTTCAGTGGGCTTTAGCACTAGACCCTTATCCTAGGTGAGCTCCCATGAGATGGGGGTCAGCTCTGTCCCAGGCCCCATCCCAAGACCACCAACAGGAAGGCAGCAGGTCTGGGCTGTGCTGGTCTGGGCCCTGCTGCCAGGCTCCCAGGAGAATGTGGATGTGCTCAGGGCCCTTCCCCTCAGGTGCATTTCTGGAAAAAGTCAGTCTTATATAAGGTAGTCCTTATTTTAAATTAATGCTGATCTGATGTTGATTTATCAATGAGAACAGTAATTCTCATCCACCAAGCCATCATTCATGAACTCAGTGTAAAACACCCTCTTTTGCAATATAAACACAGATCATCAAATCCTTTTAAAGGAGAACCCATTCATAACATGCAGTATGTGCACCTGAAATGAATTGATCTGTAATATTTAGTGGTGATGATTGATTTCTACCCAGAGGCAGGAGACAATTCATCAGTTTTTGTATCACCTTGTGTAGCATCTCCATCCTATTCATGTCAAATTGTCAGACAGAATAAAAATGAGAACTTTTGGTGCATGAAAGATAGAAATACTTTCAATTGCCAGCATGCTGTTTTCTTTACAGATTCTTTTTTTAAAACGGGCAAGTTTATATATTTAAAATGAAAAGGTGAGCTGAGGATTTGGAACTTAAGCAAATGGAATAGCTATTAGAACTGGCATATCCTACCTACAAAAGTCAGACACAGGTCCCCCAGAAAGAGTCTTAACCCGAGACATGAGGCACATGCTCTTATCTCATCTTGTGGAAAACATTAAGATGACAGCACAATCCAGACTTTAACTTTCCATTTCGATTTAAAGTTGGCATATTCATCAACTCAATGTACCCTGTGCATTTGTCCCTCACTGACATTCATTTCATTCTAAGGAAATTATACATATCACAAAATTCAAGCCAGATCCACCACCACTTAACATAGTATTTGCTTTTACTGCACAAAATCTGCATCCAAAGTTGACCTTGCTTACAAAAGATTCTTGGGAGGTCAGACTTCCTTCTTCCATGGGGAACGGACACAACTTTTCCCTGTAGTAGTACTGTATTTGAATTTAGCTGCTACATTTCTATTGTTAATTGAATTAAAACTCATAAATATCACAGGTATTTATTTATTGTTGATGGTATTTTATTTTTGTGGTAAGTATTCATCTAATTAAAAAAAAAAATAACAGCCCAGGAAAAAATGAAGTGCAGAGGAGAAAAAGCTTTAAAATTTTGTCTGAAGTTATTTATTATCTTTTTCTTTAGTGTCCAGCAGCAAAAGTTTTCAAGTATATTTAAGGATAACTCAGAACACAAGACTACTCAATGGGATATTTTAAAATAAAGAATCGTGGATCTATATATGTAGCAACCCTTTCCTGGTAGGCATTAATTATATTAAATGTTCATCAGAACATCCATTCCTTCTCCCCTATGATTTACCCATGATTCACTTACCTGTATGATTCATTTCCTTCAGCAAACTTCCTAGCCCTATCCTACAAAACTTTTGTACTTATTTTTTTTTAAAATTTCTCTGGTTTACCTAAGTGTTTATTTTTACTAGATATCTATTTGCTCACCCCTTCATATCTCCCTGACCACAGGGAGTTTTGCATAGGGGAAGTACCAGAGAGGAGACTTGCTGGAGGGAGGGTCTGCTGACCACCTTGGATTCATTATGTCATGCAAAGGTGTCCCCTCCTCTCACTTCAGCTCATGTCAGACTGGTCAGAGGCATACCTGTACTGTCCCTTCTTTAAGTCCAGTTAGGGTTGCCTCAGACAGCTAATGACAGTCAATATTCAAAGTAGGTTTGCTCTTCAGCACACACCTGTTCAGAGAGAAGGTGTGTGTGATGGTTTGAATCCCTAACACTGGGAGAAGGCTTAGGTCAAACATGTTTGTTTTGCCTCCATTCATTTAAAAATAAGTAGAAATAGACAAATAAGTAGAAATTAGAAATACAATTAATTTTGCTGTGCTCAGAACTTAACTCAGCAGGAAAATATTGTAGATATTTTAGTAAATTCTTTTTGTCATTCCTTCTGACCATCAAGCTCTGTATCTCCATACTTAGCACAGTGTTTGTGTTGGCTTGGCTGTAACTGACACTCGGCTCACAGCCCCTGGAGCTGGCTCCTGGTAAGTATGTTAAAAAAAATAATAACATCTTTTTTTCTTTCTATATTCAGATAAGATTTTAGTCTTGGTGTCTTCCATTTTCTAATGGCCATCTGCTCATACTACTTGTTGTTGAAATTGCTGGGTCAGTCATAAATACAAGAAAGAGGTTTTGTTTTTAGATTACACAAAAAAAAAAATAAAAATCTGTGAATTGCCGGTGCAGTAAGATTTGCACTAACCTCCTTTTTATTTCCTGTACAGAAAGGAATTTTAGTGACACCTGATAAGGCTCTATGGCAGTTAATCAATACTAAATATACAAGTAGAAAATAGAATTAGGTCCTAAAATTTTCAGTTAACATTATGTGACTGTGCAAAGTGAACAGAAGACTTACCTCCCTATTTTGAAGCTGAAAGTTAATGTCTGACTACTCTGATTTTTAAAGACTGTGGCTAATATCCCATGAGTTCTCCAGATTCCCAGTGAAAATATCAAATTAATGTTAGTTTTGAGGTGATAAATAACAACATTGGAAAGTAATATTATGTAACAAAACTTGCTGTCATCTAGTGGCATTCTTTTTATATTCAAGTATTTCTACCAACTGCCTTGAAGTTTCTAATGACTTTGAGGAGTACGGGTCTAATATTACCACCTTTTACTTGGTTTAACTGTATTTTATGGTGTTTTTTTGGCACAATTACAGAAAGAGTGGTTGTAATTAAAATAATTATACACACAGAATGTGCATATTTTAAAAAACAGATTTTTATTTTCTTTATGGTAAAGATTTTATTAGCTTCTGAAACATGGCAATGATATGCTATCTAAACTGTTACAAATGAGTGCCTGAGATCACTTAAAAGATCACCAGCAAGGGCTTCCACAAAAAACAGATTTAATATAAAGCAACAGCAAGACAAAGCTCGTGGGCAAGGTTCACCCTACTGCTTAATTGGTGGTTAAGGCACACCAAGGAAAGAAACAAGCAACAAACAAAATCCAATCAATTAAGTTAAACCAAAATAAACTGAGAAGTGATTCGGTGTGTGTGTGGGGGGGTGTGGGGATGTATGTGTGGGTGTGTGACTGAAGGATGGAAATGGCAAGGATAGAAAGGAATATGGCCTCAAGGCATAACAGTACTCAAATGTAACAATACTTAAACTTATATTTTCAGCTTAACAATTTAGCAAAGGAAAAAGACTTAGAGCATTTCACTTAGCTGATAATTTAACTTACAGGCCTAACTTACTTAGGTATATAAAGTACTTAAACATCGAAGAGAGCAGCATTTCTCCCATCTTTGCCATAGCATTTTCACGCTTGCATGCACGAAGAGTCAGTGCAAGGTACCTGTGAACAATTCCCATGGAAGGCAGTGAAATGCTTACCTTGGATGCCTTTGTGTCTCCTCCAGGGGTGAAGGGCTGAGCCTCGAGCAGGGGAGGTTTGAGCCCAGGATCCGTGTTGTTCAGTGACCTCCAAGTGCAGCAAACTGAGAGTTCGCTGGCTCCAGGAGGTGTTCCCCTCAGAGGAAGGTTCTGGTCACGCTCACTGCAGTCCAGGAGAGCTCCAAGTGTCTCATTTTGGGTCATTGTTTACAGGCCTCAAGCGAGTGCGCTTTAGTCACAACAGGGTATAATCCCGGCTGCAGTTTGGGCTGGCAACTTTCTCTGAAAGTGTGAGAACAAGGATGTTACACAGTTTAGGCAAGAAAAATAGCTTCCAAGGGTATTCACAACAGAAAAAGTCCAGGAGCTCCTGAGGCAGCAGCAGATCCTGGCAGCAGCTGGTGTTCCTGATGAGCTCTAGGGGAGCTGAGCCCAGGTGCTGCTCATCAAGGCTAACGAGCATTTCTGAGGTCCTGGTGGGGCCTGGAAAAGGTGTGAGGGGAATGCACCACTGCAAAAACTAAACCTTCCATAGTGAGTTACAAATATATCTGATGGAGGTTTCTTTCTACCTCTTTATGCTAACAGTTTTGTGAGAGTTTAGGTGCATTTTGCTGTTTACATTTGAAGAAAGCAAGCTTAGATTGTTTGGGCAGGAGGGGGGATTATAGGATTGAAAATACCTGGAAAATTACATATTAAATTTTTACGACTGCAGTAAAAATTTGAATTCTACTTATATTTCTCCTGACTGATCTACAGGAAAAATAGTTCAGAATGCCTGTTTATATTACTGAAATCTGTTGTAAGTTTTTTAATTAATACATGAATACTGTCCCCAGCTAAATTGAAATCCATTCTAAACTGACTTCTATTAACAAATAGTTCATCTTTTTCCTTTGGTCTCTGTAAATAGTTCTTTCATAATGGCAAAAACTATATGATTGAGTTTGATAAACCATTAGCTCTAGAGCATACATAGAGGCTAGCCCTGTGATAAAATCCATGGATTAACTCAGCAGGGCTTCAGATTTTTAATCAGGATGCAAGTTCTCTATAAACTTTTAAACAAGTGAATGAAGAGTACCTCAGACTTGCATACAAACTGGAAATTGGTTCTAAAATAATTGTTTCTCACTTGTCTTATAGAGTCATGCATTTTTTTAGAAGTCTGGAAATCTATCTAAGTACTACTAGTGACCACACAAGTCAAGGCTTAGGACCATCCTGACCTGACTTTCATACATCAAATTGGCAATAGATAACTAAGGTTCAAACATGCCAACAAATGACTGAATGACTTGCCCTAAACTCATTCAAAGAGATCCCTAACGCTGGGATAAACCCCACAGTAAAACATCCTTTTCTTCCAAGGTTATATCATTAAGCCATACTGAACAATTTAATTTCTCACTCACAGCAAGTTGTATTTGGTAAGTATTGTACAAGACATATTCCATACACCCATTTCCTCTGGTCCAATCTTCTGCTGTCTTTCAGTCCAGAATGATAACAAGTTGTTTACATCAACTAGAAGGAATATACCTATTATGCATATACAATACACATATTGCCCATGCAGGGTTGGCCCTTCCTCAGTTAGTCTTGCAGTTTATATCGTGTTCTGGTTTTGTTTCACAAATAACATCTTCCATCAAACTGTCAAGTCCTTTACTTTAACTTTCTTCCATAATAAATATCCCACCTCTTAAATCTGTTTTCATTAGCAAAGACATGGGTGAGATACAAAGGGCTTCTATGTGGGCAGAAAATAGTTTCATTTTCTTTAGCTATTATTGAATGGTTTTATTTGTTTTTTTACATCACTTCAGCATAATGCATTTTATTATGACTGACAGGTCTGTAATGGAATTTTTTGCTGTTGTCATCAGATTTCAGAAAAAAGAGACAAATTTTACTAGTTTTGACCTGTAAGCATTTGTCTTATAAATTACTGTATATCTTTCAGCTACCAGTTTCTTGCCAGACATAAGTAACAATTGCCTACCTTGTAATTGATCCATTTTTGATTGTTCAATTTTCTGAAATTATTTTATCTGTTTCGATCTTTAGAGAAATTCCTGCTCATCTGCCTGGAAATTCCCACTTACACAAAGTGTATGGTGTAAGGCTTCTTTTAACTAAACCCCGGCTTTACTTTCTTTTGAATTCCATGAAGATGTTCTGCCTTCTAGCTTTTCACGTCTTCAAGTAGAAAACGATGTATTGAATATTAGACAAAGATATTTAAAAATGTTATGTCAAATTAATAGAGATGACAAAACAGTGAAAAAACAACAAGGCCTTTGGCTTTAAACAGCGTAATTAAGAGTTAATTACCTGACAAATAGTAAGTGATATAGAAGAATAATAATACATCAAATGGGAAAGCACAATATCTAATTATCAGGAAACTGTTAACCCCATTAAATAATAATCAAAATAAAAAAAACACAAAAGTGATCAATCAAACAATAAAAAACAAACAAACCCTCCCCCCCTCCCCCCCAGGTTAATTTCAAACACTATCTCAAAAGACTACTTTTTGCAGACTGGAGAGAAAAAGCCAGTTGACATACACTGCACTGAAAGGTGTCATGGTAAATACACAAGCAGCAGGCTGTATTACCATACAGAACATTTCAAGTGAGTAGATGTGAAATCAGCTGGGAAAGAGCTGAGTATACAATGCAATTCCAAAAAGATCAAACTATCAGAATTGTTGCATTTTTGTCAAAAGTGACAAGAAAGAAAAACAACTAAAAAAAACCCAGCTAGTGGAGAAAGATAAAGCAGAGAACAGGCACATTTAATACTACTTTATTTAGCTTCTTTTGTCTGAGCTAAAACCCCTCAACTTGGTTTTGGATTAGATTTTGCCAGCAAAAGAAGAATGCATGAGCATTTGAGCAGCTTTTCATGCAAAAGAAACTGGATTCCTTAGCATCAACTATTTGGTCAATGTTTTATAAGTCAGGCTACTCTAGTGCTCTGAAAAAAAGTGAATCTCTACCTGTCAAGACCTGATACCAGGCTAACAAAATGCCGAGACCCTCTTAGACCGCCACTGCTAATGGCAGTGGGACTATAACTGCAACCTGCTCTCTTTTTCTCTCCCTAAAATATATATTTACTGTTGTGTATCAGTATGCATGTTCATTTTCAGGCTAATGACTTCTGAAACAAAGCTAAGATTTTGCATGCAGTTGATACTTGTACCTTGTTCAAGGGGAAAAAAAATATTTACAAAGAAACCTTGGCCCACCTCAATGTTCACAAGGCAATTGCTTGGATGGGTAAATTTACCCAAGATGGTAATGGTTTGAAAATAAATTCAATTTTTTAGGCATATGATATAATGTAAATGCTTTGTAATGTAAATGCTTTGTATATAGTTGTTCTCATAAAAACATGCTCATATAAATGGTTCTTCCTTACTTTTGACAATGGTAAATTACATAATCCCCACAAAGGCTTTTATTAGGCAACTTTATATGCACAGGACAGACTTCAGTGGGGCTGACATGCACAGTGGAAGACTCCTGCAGTTTAAAGGTAACTGTAGAGGTATAACCATAAGATTGAAAAGCTTTCTGTTATAGCTCTTAGATTAGAAAATATTTCAAATTAAACTTGAATATTAAGGTTGCTGGTATCCACCAAAAAATACCAACCAAACAAAAAAACCCACCACTACATGTGTCTTTGCCACACCATCTCATTCACAGTTCATTCTAGTAAAAATTTATTTCTGGATAAACTTACTGAACTGGTAGCTTTGGCTGACAGTATTTAAAATGTCAAAAAAATGAATACAAATGCTAGGAACTAATTTAATAAATTAATATAGAAGACAAAACTTTACTTCATGGTGCACATTTATTATTTTTAAAATCCCAGTTAAACAAGCAGCATGTGGGATTATCTGGCTGAAGCCACAATTCATACTCAGTGTTAACACTGTCAAATGAGAAGTGATTGTCTCCTGCATTTTTCCTACAACTCAAAAGATTTTATAGCTCATGTAACATTCAATTGAGCATCAAAACATGACAGTTCATGCTGTATTTTCAAATCCCTTACTTCAAATACTTTGATAATATATTACATCACATGGTGGTTCAAAGGATCTGAAATTATTTTTGTCATGAGCAAAGAATTTTAAATTTTTTATTTTATTACAGAAATTTTGAAATTATTTAACTTTCACATGTGTTCAAGTATGACTTCTGCGGAATGGAATCTCACTCTCTCACAGCTTTTATCTCCTGAGTAATGAATCTAAGGTATGCTATTTTAGCATGTGTTGTTCCACCTGACTGGTTACTTTTTAACTAAGTTCAGAATTGGTTTGCTCATACCAGCTGCCTCCCTATCATTGCTGAATAAATAAACACTAGAAAGACATATATAATCCAAAGGTGGCTGGCTGATTAGCACTTTAAGCTGCTTGTTTAGAAAGACAAGTCCATTTCCACCTGGATGTTCTGACTGACGTTAAGCTGGCTTCTGAAACATTTAACAAACTTATTATTTCTGATCAGTGTTGCACTTGTGACCAAATCATACAAGTATCTTATGACTTGTGACAAAACTGCATGAATTACAATTTAGATCTTAATCTAGAACTACAAAATCAGATGTGTAGTATCTTCTGTCAATTCAGATTATTTTTCTTCACATGGCATAGATCTCCCTTTCCCAGGGAACACTGTCAAACGAGGAAAGTGAAAAACTATTTTGAACCATTTAATTACAGATTTGATCCTTCACTAAGTTATTTCCTGTTATTCCGTAATTAAAATGGATAAAATCTCTCTATGTAGGTTTCTGTAAAAGTGACATGAAGAGCTTGATAAAACTCGAGATGAATTTGTAAGCTATTTCAGTGCTGTTAACACTCTCCTGAGGGAGCTGACAGGAGCTGGCAGCTCTTATGACAGTGGCTGATGAGACCTGGGCAGGACCAGGAGCGATAGCAGCCATGTCCCCTCACAGAGATAAAAGAAGCCCTTAGGCAGTCTTAGTGACAGGGATATTAAATCCAGCTGGCAGACAGTCACAGTGGTGTTCCCCAGGGCTCAGGACTGGGGCCAGTTCTGTTTAACATCTTTATCAATTACCTGGACAAGAGCATTGAGTGCACCCTCAGTCAGTTCAGAGATGACACCAAGTTGGGTGGAAGTGTTGATCAGCGGGAGGGCAGGAAGGCCCTGAGGAGGGATCTGGACAGGCTGGATCTATGGGCTGAGGCCAAGGGTGTGAGGTTCAACAAGGTGAAGTGCCTAGTCCTGCACTTGGGTCACAACAACCCCACTCAGTACTACAGGCTGGGGGGAAGAGGCTGGAAAACTGCCTGGTGGAAAAGGATCTGGTCCTGCTGATCCACAGTCACCTGAACATGAGACAGCCTATGCCCAGGTGACCAAGAAGGCCAATGGCATCCTGGCCTGGATCAGCAATTTTCCCAGGTAACAAATTATAGTACAAGAGAAAATGGCCTCAAGTTGCACCAGTGTAGCAATGTGGTTTTGCAGATCTCCATGGGGTTTTTCCCTTTGTTTCCCTGCTCTGTATGTTATTGGCTGGTTTTGAAATATGCACTCTGCCTTGTCATAAATCTATTGGCGTGTTCCCCTGCCTTTTTCCCCCTCAGACTTCCTAGGATTGGCTCTGAGAGAGCCAATCCCTCCCTCCTTCCCTTCCCTTATAAGCCAATGCCGGTGTGAGCCTGCCCATCACTATCTATGAGCTGCCAGTCCCCCTTCTCCCTTCCCCTGCTTTCCTCCCCCTCTTCCCTTCCCTACAACTGACCTGAAGATCCTAATAAAATTCCCTGGCAGACCAGAGATGGCATCCAGTATGTTCCTTTGCCTTACCCCTGTTTCCTGCAGAATTTCTGTGGCCGTAGCCTCATGCCACACTGAGTGTGCCCTGGGGCCGCCCAGCATGGACTCCATGGAGGTACGCACTGCGGCAGACGCCGTTTTGTGAGGTTTCTGGGTTCTGCCGCTTCCCCGGAGTGAGAAACCTCACCCCAGGGGAGATTTAGATTGGATAGTAGGAAAAAAGTCCTCAAGGAAAGGGTTATCAAGTATTGGAACAGGCTTCCCAGGGAAGTGGTTTAGTCACCATCCCTATAGATATTCCAAAGGCTTGGAGATGTAGCACTTAAAAGCATGGTTTAGTGATGCATTTGGGAGTGTTGGGCTAATGGTTGCACTTGATTATTTTAGAGGTATTTTCCAACCTAAATTATAAGATTTGTTGAGGAATACATTAATGCAGGTAGACTTCAGTGTGCTGAGACTGTATACTTTACAAGAGGGTATGCAATCTCAGGGATTCCTTTGTTTGCAGTCATTCCTCAGAGGTATCAGCTCAAACTGTTTCTGTGTTACTGCACTGAGAATAAAATGCTTTAAGGAATGAGAGGTCTGAGACTCTATTATGGTAAACCAAAAGTCAAAGTGGTAAGGAAGTCTTGTCTGACTGTGTGGGGGGTGTCCAGGGAGGGAATCAAGCAGGGTTCTTTTTGGGTCATTGGAGCCACCTGCTGAAAAGGGGCTTCAGTCCCAGCAGTGAATGTGTCTGGTAGTGGGAGCGTGACTGCCAGAGTGCTCCCGAATGGTCAGATGGGGAAATTCCCTTCACAGATTCTATGATATAGGCCAAACACTTCTCCTCAATTTTTTTCTTAAAGTGATTCTCATCATATGCCCAAGGTAAGCATATATAGCTTATGCAACCTAGTTCAGTTTTGATCTTATTAAACTTCCTGCTCTGTTCCAAAGCTGAATGATATTTTAAATTCAGGAATGCACACTCCTCTGGGAGCAACACAGGAGTATTGCATTATCTCACAGAGATTTTACTTTCACCATTTTCACACTTGTAGTACTTAAACTGAAATAATTCTGATCTGTTTGAAAGAACAGGTGGAAATCATGGCAATCTACCAATGTAGATTAGGATAAACGCAATAAAAGGGAGCTAGGAGTGGTATCTGTCATTCATTGAAGCACTGAACATTAAAAAACCCATTAAATTCACATTGCATCATGACTGCAGGTGGCCTTCATTGGTAAATCTTGGTCTTTTTTCTCAGTTAACATGCTTCTTTTTCTCCCATCTCCTTAAGTCATTCAGGAGGATAGGGGAAGTAAAATTCTAACTGGTTTCATTCAAGATATACAATACTCAATCAGAAGTCTTGGAAACTATTCTGTTTAAATAAATTGTCTTGTATATTTTTTTAAGAAAGTCACTTTTTTTTAGAAGCTACCTTTACCATATCTAGTATTTGGAAGTCTCTACCTTTCTTTGTATTTAACCTGAGACATCTTCAAGTGAATTTGGAATGTGTCTGAATTTTCTTCCAGTTGCCGACGTTCTCCTGCCTACAAAATGAACAGCCACATAACCTCCACATAGTTTTTCTTCAACCATTGGTTTCTGGATTTGCACAGTTCTAAGAGTCAATAAGTGAATAAACATCCATAAAACCTTTATGTGGGAGGTGTTCTATAAAAATGTAGCAATACAAAGTTGTTTTCTTCAGTGGCTAGTGAAAGGTATGACCATAAACTTTAACATTCATTTAAAATGCAGATAAACTAACAGAACGTCCTAATTCTGTACAAAAAAATGGAACAGTTCTGGAAAATTTTCCTGGCATTGGGTTATTAACTTAATATAGAAATTATTCTCACTTTAATAAGATGGTAATTATTTTCAAGCAGAAACAGGTTGCTACATAACGGTTGTTCATACAAGTAATCTTACTTGCAAAAAATACATTATTATTTCTGCCAAATCTTCTGCAAAACAAGGTTAGCAATTACTTTTTATCCATAGTGATCCACAGAATCATGAAAATTAATGACTTTTTATTCTGATATTTACTTTGAAAACTCTATAAAATTGCAAAGATTACAGGATATTTTTGCTCTGCAACAGAATCTGAAATCGGCTTTTCCCAAGGACCACTTACTGTTTCTGTTTAATACAGGATGCAAGAGTCAAAGCATCACAAAGAATTATTTTTTTTGCTTTTACAAAAGTATTTGACTCATGTCCTTGACGTAAATTGACACTTTTAACTTGCTTCATGTTGCAATTATGTCAGCACTTTCATAATAACAAATGCTTACCAATGTATTGGAAACAGCTCTCCAAGTTTATGCAAACCAGCTGGCAGCTGCTGCGTGTGTGGTTCTGACTGATAACCAGGTCCCCACATTTCCCAAAGCCAGATGTAAACAACAATAAACAGGTGGAGCAGGTCATCACCAGGGAAATATGGGACTTGATTTGGTATCTTTGCTGGAATTCTGCTGTGAAGTTCTTCTGAGGCACCTAACAGAAAGATTCTGTTTTTTTCAGTCCCCAGTAGTAGTGTGCACATGTGCATGCACATACCTAAGGTGGAACAATAAAATGCAAGAAGGGAACTTGACTGACATTCCCCTTGGGAAAGCTAACATGTGGCATTGGTACTGTGATAGCTGTCAGCTGTGACAGCAAGCTTTGAGAATTCCAGGATGTCATTTACAGAGTATCATTACCAAACTAATTGCAATTACTGGCACACACAACAAAGTCTTCAGAAAAGAAGCACAGAAATCTAAGTGCTTTGCTGAAAGATGATGGCAGGCCTTGGGCATCTGTGGAGAAATTTGCTACAGATGAACATGGTTACAACACATTTTTTGTGTGTGTGTGTGTTTTCTAATATTGCTTTTTATTTACATAAATACTTCATTACATAAATTCTTCATTAATAGATGAAAATGCAGTTAACAAAAGCAGAAGATGTAATATTGCATTTTTACCTTTTCTGTTTTACAGACATGCAACTTGCAGTACAAGGGGTTGAAAATAAAATTCTCAAAGATCCTAGCAGGAATGTCCTACATCACGAACTGGGCATCAACCAGAGGCTCTATATTGGTGCCAAATGAACTGGTTTGAGAACTCTAATTCGTAACAGAGACCTTTCTAAGAGACTGAGCTAACTGACATGGAGCTATACTGCTTCAGTTTCTCTAGATGCACTCATGTTGTGGCTTGTTTCATGTTGACTGTCCCACAGATAACTCAAGTGACCACTGCACTGCATTGTGTTATGTGGATGTATTTTAAGGTACATCTTTTGACATTAAGTTCATCAACAACAGGAAAAAATAAATCAGGAATCCCTGTGCAAGAGGAAGTGAGGCTTTCAGTTCTCTAGGAAAATTTGTGACTTTGGTGTTTTTTACAGTATCCCTTTAAATAGTTAAATTTGAAATGCACTGAATTTTAAGCCTAAGATATTAAGAAACTAGACTATTTAACACTCATCAAAAACTTTTACCCAGAAGAGAAAAGAAACCCCATAATGTTACTCCCTCACAGAATGGAAAGGTAAATAGAAAAAATCTTTAATGTTCAGAAATAATGATAGTTATCACTTTGCTGACCAAATCCTTACATGCAAACCAATTCCTTACATGCATACTTATGTACATCTCCCTCAGTACACAGTCACAGGTTCAGGCACATGACTAAGGAGCATCACAAAAACATCTGTTTTGTATAGATTACATGCTTAGTGCATGTAATCACAATGTGCACATTCTGTCTTTGATGCATCTTATCAGAGGCTTTGCTTTACTACACCTGACTGCCTGTATGCATCTAGATGTACATACATTTGTAGGAACACTATTTTCCTTAGAGCCTCCCAATGTATGAAAAAGTATGTTTGACAAGTCATGTGCAAAAAAGAATAGGAGAGAGCATATGTTCTCTTGTAAATAATTTATGGATTTTCTTCTCTGGATTTTCATTTAATTTGGAGTTGTTTGGAGAATTTTCCCTCCAATTGAAAATATACAAATGCCTTGCAAACCATTTCAGATATTACAGTACCTGGAACCATGCCAAAGGATCACAAACTGAAAATATACAAATGCCTTGCAAACCATTTCAGATATTACAGTACCTGGAACCATGCCAAAGGATCACAAACTGAAGTTCATCTGCCTGCTGATTCAATAATCTTGGGATAAAGATGATAGGAAATCAAGGATTACACATAATAGTCTTTTGGCATCTTGACTTGCTCAGGGAAATTAGCTAATGGGCTGAGATGCTTAATTCCACGGAGAACAGAGTCCATGATTGGTGGATAAAGTTAGAAATGGTTAATTACTACAGAAGATCCTATTGAGAGCTCACAACCACTGATTTGTCACGGCAAGAGCCCAAGGGATCTACCACATTGCTTTTTGCACTTGCTCCTCAGCACATAAATCCCTCAGTCCCTATCAAGTACTAAAAGCCTCAGTGCTTTCAGGACTGTTTGGACAATGCTACATAAGAAGCTGGATGCAAGTAGCTCTCCTGCTTGTTACAAGTGCAGTAACAGTAGTGGACACCTATACTTTTTAGTTGTTGTTACCACGCTTTAACACTGAAAAGTATAATTTAAGCTCAGAAAAACAGAAAAGCACCCTAAGAATTTTCTGTTTAAATTCTAATTGCATATGAGAATTTGTTCAAAGTATTTACATGAACATTTACGACAGACCAACAGTTGGAACATCAGACATTTTGAAGCACAGAGAAGTTCAAGATTACGAGGGGTATTCAGAGGCCATATGGTCTCCAGTTACATCAGAAAAACAGAAGAAGCTGATAGAGATTCCCTAGACGTTCTTAAACCCAAACACTACCCGGTGTCCTTACCCATTGCTTTTCTTGCAAGGACACACTGCCAAACACCCCAGTAAAGAATCTCAACCTCAATGGAAATTGTCATTTGTGAAGGAACCTGAATTTTCAAAAAGTACATGGAATATAGATTTAGAGTGGAATATGCTGACTTGATTTAGTTTTGAAAATTTGGAACACTGCATAAAGTGCACTGGGCTTTTAATATCTTAGAGGCACAACACAAAGTTCAAAGCTTTTAAATCTATTCAGGAATTACTTGGTTTTAGGAGTACTAATATGGATCAAGCTTCTCATCCTAAATATTCCCCCAGCCAGTAAGTTAATACAGCATTAGAGAAGTTGTGGTAAAACAAAAGCATTCTTACCCAGTAGCAGTAAGTCATCATTTAGTTACTATTTAATTTTTTAGATAGTAATATGGAAACTTTATATTCAGAATAGAAATTTTCAGAGATAAATTATAATATTGCAGTCCCAAAAGAGTTTAATGACTTATTTAAAAATACACATTATTTAGTATTTCAGAAGGAACAAGTGATAAATATCCTCATTTTATCTCCTGCCAAAATACCTCGTGTTCCAGGGAAACAAATCATCCATCCAATAAATGGAATTCACAGGACCTCAGAAGTATACATCCTGGTTTGTATCAGCAAGAGTGTGGCCAGCAGGACCCGGTACTTGGCCCTGGCAAGGCCACAGCTCAAATCCTGTATCCAGTTTTGGGCTCGACAAGAAGGACATGGAGGTGTTGGAGCAATGAGCTGATGAAGGATCTAGAGCACAAGTCTTATGAGGAGTACCTGAGGGAGCTGGGGCTGTTTCACCCGAAGAAAAGGAGTCTTGGCGGAGACCTGAAAGGAAGTTGTACCCAGGTGAGGGTCAGCCTTTCTCCCAAGTAACAGGAGGAGAGGAAATGGCCTCAAGTTGCAGCAGGGAAGGTTTAGATTGGATATTAGGAGAAAATGCTACACTGGAAAGGTTATCAAGTGTTGGAACAGGCTGCCCACGGAAGTGACTCAGTCCTCATTCCCAAAGGTATTTAAAAGACATGTAGGTGTGGCACTTTGGGGATATAGTTTCGTGGTCAACTTGGCAGTGCTCGGTTAACAGTTGACTTATGATGATCTCAGAGGTCTTTTCCAACCTAAACAATTCCATGATTTGCTGGTTTGGGGGGGTTGGGGGGGGGTGTATTTGTTTGGTTTTTTTTGGTTTTTGTTTGTTTGTTTTTAAAGAAAAACATGAAAGTAATGCAAATTTTTTAATAAAAATGTGAAGCAATAGAGTTAGAAGAGATATCTACAGAGCAGTGAAAGGAATGAAAAAGCATTGCGTATTTTAATTGGAAAGAACAGGAGTGAAGCTGTCTTCTTCTATCTACCAGCAGCAAACAAATTGGTAGAGTCCCCAAAGCTCATAGGGGCATGTAAGGAAGAGCCTTCTCTTCCCAGGAAAGAAAATTTCAGGCCATGCAATTGAATTAAGCAAATAATGAGAAAGCAAATAAGTGTTCAAGAATTCAACAGAGCTCCAACAGGAGGAAAGTCTTAGTTGAACAAAGGATGCCTCTGCATCTCAGCTCCTTAAGTGGTTACTGTGTTCAGTTCACCATCAGTTAGTACTGTCTGTGCTGGCGCCAGGGTGTGTGAAGGCACTGCAAACTGGGAAGCTGAGCTGTGCTTGGCACAGCGAAAAGACAGGTCTTCAACAGACAAGGAAAAAATAGGGAGAGAAAGAAAACCCAAAGTATAAATATTAATAGCACAACATTAGCTCTTTTTCTGCATACCCTGCAAGAATTTCACTACTAAGCTCAGATTTGAAGTGTAGCTGCTGACCAAGTCTTCATGAGAGAGGAGCTGGAAAAATTTTGCATCTACTGGGAAAACAAGCAAGATGCATCCCTACTTGAATAGCGTTGTCAGCATGGCGTCAATGTCACCATGGTGCTGTCATTTTGCTACAGCAGAAACAATACAAGATATGTGGGTCATTTTGAGTCACAGTGGTAAACCTAAACCCCAATCCCTTCAAAACACACATAATCTAACTCTGCATAATCTGCATACTTTGGTTTAACTGTTTGATTAATGAGGAAAACAATACTTGTTTGACACATAGGACCACTGAGACTAAAGGTTAGATTTGAGATACTTTATTTCAAGATATTTTGCCTTATAAAATCTCTCCCAAGGGGAGACTGTTTCAACCAATTAATCTTCCACTCCCTGAACTCTGGTGAATATGGGACTGCCTTGTCTCATTACCTCTGCTTCAGCCCTCAGAGCCACCTCAAGGTGGACTACACAACTGCACTGTACAACATAAGAAATGGTTTCATGCCCTCGTGGGGCTCTGAATGATGGTGATAAAAGCCATGTTAGAACATGCAGTCATACATTGGGATGCCTAAGCTAGCTGTCCCTGCTGTAACGAAAGGAGAGTGAGAAAGCAATAAGCTAACAACTACCACAGAGTTTACTCTCTTTGATGTTCAGCAGCTTTAGGACACATTAATTGTTGCCTTTAGATTTCCCCAGATGCTGGCTTAGCATTCCAATTAACCTGCCTCAACTTTTAATGATTGTGTCATATGACAGAATGTAAACTCTAGCTATGTCATTTTCAGCTGGCTCAAAACCTCGGGGGGTAGATATAAAAATTCAAGCTTTTTAAAGTCCCTTTATGACTTTATTTCTGTCTGTAGCAAGATGGTTTAGATTACAGTCCATTTTTTCATTAGCAGCACTGTTTCAGGGCTTAAATACCTTTCCTGGAGCACCAGTGAGAAAGGCTTGTGGCACTCAGAGCCATTCCTCTTTCAGATATTAGAAACTGCACCATTCTCTGGCTCCTCTTGGACTGAATGTTATTGATTTTGTCCAGTTCTTGTCTCTAATCTTTGTGCATCCACATGTTTTAATGAGATGCTAAAAAAGTTCCCAGCAGGATATAGAACTGTGCCTCCTTACTGAGCTTTCAAAAAACTTTTCATCTGTAAAGAAACTCCAAGACAAATGTAGAAAGAGAAGACAGTAAGGACAGAATTTAGGCTCTAAAAGATAAATACACAATAAAGCTGTTTATCTCTGGTATCCACTAGGCATCTTATCAACTCGATTGGCTTATATCCTTGCTAATCTTTTACTCTGAAATGATAGGATTTTTCAAAGCCAAATATAAAAAAAAATCTGGCTTTTTCTGTCCTTGACATTTCTGGCCAAGGACTTCCTTTATAGAGAGATGCTCTAGTACTCCAGATCTATTCACTTATGCTCTGTGGAAGAGGGAAGAAGAAAGAAGCAAGTTGTTTGTACTCATTGCCGTAACATTCAATTTTACTGCGCATATTAAGATTCTTTCAAGATGCCAGTATTCTGGATCAGAGTTTGTGCAGCAGGGAGGCCACAAGCTGTCATATTGGCACCTGTGCTCCGATAATCTTTAGTGAGAACATAGAAGACAATTTCTTCAAGCTATGCATAGATCCTATTAGCATGGTCAGTTGACCACACTGGTGTTTAATCAGCAATTAAGCCTGACAAAACAGTGACAGTATCTGTATTGTCAAGGCAGTCCATCTAATGGAAGAAAGATGCTGGTTTTTGTCAAAGTGGAAAGCCATTTGTGAAGGGCAACCTGACCTAAGAACAGAATATCTGAAATGACTGCTACAGTCTTGTTGGCTTCTTTTAAAGCCAGTAGAAATGGTTCCAAATCCACATAAGTCTTTAATTGATGTAAATAAAATATAGATTATAATTTAAATAAATGTGTAAATGCCTAGAATAGCTGCACATGTTAATCCATTCAGAGGAACTAACTTCACATTTATGGAGCTAAATAAGAACTTGCCAGCTATTTCACACCCAGCTGATGCATATTCATTCCTGTGACCATGGAAGCCCCCGGGTTTCAATAATAGTTATACTCTCTGTCACAGAGAAGCACTGGAATAACAGCTGTGAAAAGGTGCTAAAAGCACCTATTTGCACATCCTAATTTACCATACTCCCAAATTCTGGCCCGTTCTGCAGTTGAATGGGGTTAACTTTTAGTGTAAGAAAAGTTCTTGTGTTTTTACCTTTCAAAAACAATACACTGAAATTGGCTGCAACTGAGAGGCTAAAAACTATCAGTTTATCAACTGTGCTGTGTTTAAACCATCCACATTTCGAAGCTTTCTTTTGGTCGTGTTTGCAGAGATATGACAGAATTTACAAAATCCATTTATATGCCCCTTGTCCTGCAATGTGGTCTTTACACTTTGTTTTGACTGATAGTTGAAAAAAGGGTATTATTGTGGAAAAATAGAGAATGAAAATCTTTTCATGAAATGAATGAATAACATGACCTAGTTGCTAAGTGTATGAAAATGGGGAGAGTAACATTTTCCCACCTTCCTGACGTGTTCTCAGGCTTATAAATCAAGAATGTGCTACAGAAATATCAAATATTATGTGGGATGCTGCAATCTAGATAGAGCTACCCTGTTAGTTTTATATGTATCTGCAGACTCTTATGTCTGAGAGTTTCTGAGGTTTTTGTATCTGAAGCAAAATCTGCCCGTATATGACTTCTACAGAGCCAGTGAGGCCCTTCAGAACTGAATGAACTATTCCTGAAGGTTTTTCTTCAACAATTGCAAGGCTTTGTTACTTAAAAAAATAGTGGGGTTTTTTTTAACCTCTGGAACTAACATATGTGAGGTAAAAACACAGTAAAGACAATACACTTTTTAGATTCCCCAGAAAGTAAAATCACCAAGGTCAATCACTGGCGGAGTGNAGCCTCTTATTTGAGAAAATTTTGCACCGGAGTGAAATGCCATTGAAAGTACCTTCATCATAACCTTGAAGAGCCAATGTCTGTATTATTTAGAGATGTTGACTAACTGTTCAGCTATGTACATCCAGAGACTAATGCCCAGAAATCATGGGTGCATACAAAATGTCTATTTAAAAATCAAGTTCATTGAGTTATAGAAAATCTAGGAAGACCAAATGCAACTATTAGTTTATAACGCAATCCTTTTAATGGCTTGAGGACAACTTAGTTGTAATAGGACACAACTTGAGGAAAAAAGACTTTGAGCTTATTACTGTTCTCATCATTAAATTTTCTGAGGAAATTCTGATCAATTTGAGTAGTCTTAACATACCTGTCAAATGAGGTTATTTACTTACATATGCTTGTTCTTGAAAGGGCTTACTTTAAAGCCCTGAAGAAAAAGAAAATCAATCTTGCTACTTTCCCAGTCCTTCAGTATGATACTATTTACTTTGGAGGGCAAGAAAATTGATGCTATTTAAAAACTACTAATTATGAGCTCTTGTCTGTCAAACCATGTTAATTAGTGATTAATTTTGGGGTCAAAGATAAGCCAATTTGCTGACTAGGAGTTTACATACACAAAAATAGGGCCTCAGTCATAGCTACTGCTGACTAGTTACTCTTGTGGCAAATATGCACATTCCATCTAATGGTGTAAATATGTATATTCCTTCTTTCTAAAAGAAAAAAGAACATAACACAGGTAGAAACTCTTAAGCAGTGTAACAGGAAGATCAGGCACACACTCAAATCTCAGACTGAAATAACTTATTGAGGACACTTGACTGTTCCACAAAAAGTCAGCTTATTCACTTGGCTTGTTATTGAAACAGACTGATAGAATCTGTGTAGTCAATATTTTCCTTTCCAGGTAATTGATTACCTGCATCAAAACTCCTGAATTCCTCATAGACCAAAGGCCTTGGAGAATCCATTTAACTGTTGTGCATATTTTAGTTTCCTAATCTATTGACCAGCATAGTAGCATTAATTTGCCTCTGCTGTTTTCTGTTGATTTAAGTCACACCTGCCTAAATCTTTTTTTTATGAAGACATCATCAATTTTCTAAAGAGCAGAGTTAAATTCTTCCAAGATTCACATCTCTATTTGCTGTATTAACACCTATTTAGAGAACTATTTTTAACTCTACGAGGATTGATCTACAGTAATCTCCTTAGTACACCTTGATTCAGAGAACTTTCTGACTGTGTCCAAAAGGCTAAATTAAAACCAAAAGCTTTCAGCTGTGCCTTAGCATTATAAAAGTACAAACAAAACTCAAATCCTACCTTTAGTCCTAAGTCCATTTAGGGTATTTTCCTTTCCCTCCCTTTGAACCTTCTAGGCCTTTCAAAGTCAGGTAGGAATACTGCTAGAAGAAAAGGAAGAAAGGAGAAAAGCTTTGTTATTTCTCTCTTAGTCCAAAGACTTATAATGAAATTATTTAGGTTGGAAGGGACCTTAAAGATCATCTAGTTTCGACGCCCTCCCATTGGCAGGGACACCTTGCACTAGAGTCTGATAATTTAAAAAGATTAAATAATGAAAGTTCCCAAATTCTTGATGTTACTCCTGCTAGTGTCCCTAATGCTTCTTTCACTTAATACTGTAGTGTTATCAGTCTTTAGAGTTATCAGTCTTTCGTGTGGCACCTCAAAGGGTGACTCTAATAGTTCCACTTTATAGCATCCTTTCAACGACTGAAAGGGTAGCAGCACAGGCATTTTATGAAGACTTATTAGGCAACCCGCAACAGATAACAGCAGTAGAACAATTAGCTACATTCATCAAGATCACCTGAACAAGGAACAGCATGTCAGACACATTTGTATCCACTTCAAAAGCGAATATAAATCTCAATATGTAAGTTTAGAAGACTTGTTAGACTTTCATTCCTGGACAAGTGTTTTATTTCCACTTCATTCTGCACTGCAATGGGTTGCTGACATACAGTTATTTCTTTCAGTCATGGAATCAAGCCAGGCAAAAAAATGCAGGTACACTGAAGAGAAACAGTTGCATACAGGACCTGACAAAGATCAGTTAAGAAAGTCTCTTATTTTTTAATGCTGTGGGTCTCCAGATTTTCCTTTCTTTCCTAAAAACATGGTTAGGAATAGAAGATTAGCATCAGCATTTCCTAGCTACAGTTCACCCAGTAGGATTAAAAAACTTAATCATTTTTGAATCACACCCAATTAAAGGTAGATTAATAAATTGGAATACACTAAATGCTAGTGACATTTTTTAAGAGCACTTGCACTTACTGAAGTGAGACACTGAGACAAGGAAGTATTATGCAATCTATGTTGAGGTCCTTGTTCATCCCAAATTACCTGTAAGACTGAGGAAATCACTTTAAACAGACATTGTTTCCAAGAGTATTTAGTCTATAAGGTAGCTGAGCAAGCTTAAAGCAGGATGCTCAACTATTCCAGTGGGTTTATTATGATTTGTACTCATAAATGTAAACATCTCAAAGTTCAGTCTCAGTGGAGTTTTTTAGCAATGTTGCATATCTAAAGATGCCAATTCAAGTAGCAATTACTTGTCATAGACTTGCACAGATAACTTACCAATCCAGTGTCAGAAATGAGAAAACAGTTCAAAGATCACTGATCTCACTGCAGTCTAGTGATATTTCATAAAACAGAGCAAACATTACGAACCTACACAAGTAAATGAAGAGCACAGATCTCTTCCTTATCAAAAGGGAGAAATGGGTGACAAGAAGTATCAATCTGAAGTAAAGAAAGCACCACAGAGACATTAATGTGTGCCATTTACTTCAATTGGTAAGTGGCTATCTGCTGTTCTAACAAAAAAGACACTTCAATAAAATAGAATGAACCTGCATGAGTCCCTAGGCAAATGCAGAGCAAAATAACTTTCCTATTAAAAGGATATAAAATTCAGCAGAAAAAAGACAAAGACAAAAAGGATAAGAAATGCACCCTCAACAAAATATTCAAGTAAACTACAAGATGAATACTGTACAAATGTAAGAATTTGAGAATACAAACACTTTCTCCACATCATCATTACAATCACAGCTGGGAAGTGCTTGCTAAAATTGCAGCAGACGTCATACATCTCATTAAAATTGTTAAGATAGTTTTTAATATTTTAAACAGCAAAGAACTCTGTTTAAAGGAAAAGTGTTTCGCTTGCTAAGAACTTCAGGTAATTGTACTGGGCATCTAATTTAATGCTCTAAAAATTATTAATTTATGTTTATTCTCAGTATCTTTCCTTATGCTTTTGTCATACAGGAAACACCATATTGCTTGGGAAAGTATTGCTCTACCTATGCACTAAACAGCTCCAATTCCAGTGTAGCCACAGCTCACTGACTTCCTTTCAGTATGGAACTCACTTGCCAATGCAAGACACACCACTTTTAAGACTTTGGCCTTGCATTTTCCACCTACAGCACCACATCAAGAGAAGTGCTTACTCATTTGCTTTTGAACTTCTCACTTACACATTCTGTTTTTAGTCCTCGCTTTTCTCAGTCTTGGAGTCAAGTAAGAACTCCAGTGCTTCAATTTACATTTCTGTAGGGAATGTTAACATCCTTTTACCTTTCTTTCTGCGTTGGTTATCTTTTAAACCACAAACATTTGCTACAATACAAATTACTCTCTTGTTAATCCCAGTAGATTCTGTTTGTGCTTGGAGCAGAACAACAAAATCAGGACTGTTATTTCCCTAGAGAGTGCAGTCTAAATGTTCAAACTTCAATGAAATGTCTATAGTCATCCGTTTGATGTAGGCCCTTGGACTTCATCCAGGAGTTAAAAAGGGGAGAGATGAGCAGGGAGGTTGAGTGGAGCAGTCACTGGGGAAACTCTTTACTGAGTTACATGATTTACTTATATACTCATAGGTATCCCTGTCAGTAGGATCAGAGACCTCTGAGACAGCACTGGGAAGAACCTGTCAGGAAAATATGAAAAAAAAAAAACCCAAACAAACAAACAAACCAAGCCAACCACACAAAAAAACCCCTAAAAAATCAAGGTAAAAGTTGACTCCAGATGGACTCATACAATTTTCCAAATCTTAAGCAAGACTGAAACACTGAGTAGATCTAACGAAACTGAAAACAAATAGATACACTTGCATTCCTTCTTTTAGGATGAGGTAGAAGTTCCTGCCTCATTCCAGAGGAAATAAAAGAATGTAATGATGCCTAAGTGGCAAAAGTCCCCCCAAAGTCTTATCACAGCAGGGATGGTGGTGAGGAATCAATTGTCTTAAAATGACTTTAATTAATTCTATAAGGAGCATGTAATTTCACCCTCCTGCCGTACAAAACATATTAATTATGAGGACAAGAACACAAATAAAATTAAAGTAAAATGAGAACATAATTTCCTTTCCTTCAAGTGCTAAATAGAGAAGGAAAAATAAGGCAGTAGCTTTCTAACTGGTGCCTGATTAAAAAGAAACCATACAAAAATCCTGGCATAATTAGCTAAGCATACAGCACATTCTTTTTTGTTTTTTTTAAATTTAGATATTTTCTAGTTCCTTGGGCGTTATTTTGGTTTTTTGTTGTGTTTTCTTTGGATACAGATTTCATTATCTCAAAAAATCTCACATTTCAGCCCTTGCAGAAAATGTCAGTTTTTCTTCAAGGCAAACAAAGTAATGGGATGCAAAGGGCTGTATAACATACAGAGAAATTGGAGAGGAGATATTACAGGATTGAAATATTTTACAAGTTTTTATTAGTTTGCTACAGTTCAAAAGGAGAATAGACTTGGCTTGAATGAATCCTCCAGATCTAGAGAAAAGAGCCTTGAAGCGTCTTATTCTTACTGACTTTCTTAAGCCAAGATTACTAGCAAAGAACGAATATAGGTAATTTATCTAGATAACTGGTATGTACAGTTACAGCAGTTTCTTAAATTCAGATAACATTTGTCCAGATGCTATAGTATACTTCCTTGTTCACCCACCCACTCTCTATGTCCAACAAAATACTGTTTTGCTCTGCCTTTTCCCCTTCAGATTTAAACAATGATGCCTAACTTCTGAAAAACATAGTAAGCATGGATTCTATTGGAATGGATCACTGATTCTCCTGTGCAGCTCTATGAATAATTTCCTACAGATGGTATATATAAATATATTGTATTATTACTAACTAATAAATGTTACCTGAAATATCAACAAGGAAGCAGAACACCTTTCTTGCACAAAGCCATTTGTTAGCCTGCACAATACTGTGACAAATGTCTGGTCACCTAAGTAGCAACTCAAATCTCTGCAGTAAAAACTGCAACATAAATTAACCTTTCCCAAACCAGTTTACCCATGTAAAAGTTAACATGTGTCACATTATAGCTATTTTTTGGGCAGCATAATTCTCCTTCACTGTGCTCCAGAAGCGAAGAGATTGTCCTAATTTTCAGTGAAACAGATTTATGATAGGCAGCATCTCGCTTCAGCAAAAAAAGCAGAATACACAGACTTGCCAGTTTGTCCCAACTTGCTGTTTATTCTAGCAATAGTGCTGACAAATATTGAAAAAACACTGACATAAGTTAAATCAAAAGTTATATAAACACTCATCACAAGTTTTTGTTTCCTGAAAGTGACAAATCGTTTTGGAACTTTCACTTTGTCCTTATGAAAAGGAGAAGAATACCTCTTTCCTCACAGTTACACTGCTTTACTTTCCACCTAGGGAAATTATACTGTCCAGAATTACAGAGGATGATGTGACAGCACTTCACCTCTTTTGTATCTGGAGAGAAAAAAAGGGAAAGGAGGAAAGAAGACAATGTATGCATGAAAGCAAAAATGCAGATCTAGCTAGGAAAGCACTTACAAATAGATTATTGCACCTGCAAGACTTGTGTTGCTATCGTACAAAAATTTGATTCTGTTTGTTGGGTTGTGGTAAGGGAAGAAGTGAGTGCTATGCTTGGTTTTTCAGAACATTCACCACAAAATAGCAGACGCACTTGTCACCTAGTATGGGATATATTGAATCCAAATGACACAGCTGACAAAAAGAGTTATGTAGCTCCATGAGTTTGTGTACTTTATTGCTTACATTAGCTCCTGGGAAGAGAAAAAGGGATTTCAATGGGCTGTAAATCTTCACTGAAGCTCCTCATGACATTGTCTCCTTGCATTAGGGAAAGTGAAGGTGACATGTGGTACCTGCCTATCATGAGTACAGCCAGCATGAGATGTTTCTGATGCTCAGCTGTCTGACACCTCTCACAGCAAACAGCCCGAATCCAGGCATGGACTGAAGAGAATGAAATTGCCAGCACATCTTTTCGGAGACAAGTTTCACTTCTCATTATCCACATGGCTGTAGGAAGTCTTCAGAGAAAGATTCAAAATTCTTTGCAGATTCATATAGAAAACAAAAAGTTTGTACTGAAAAAAAATCAAAACTTATGCCTCATTGTTCTTCTCCTTGGTAAGGCAATCTGTAAAGATTGCTGGCAAAGCCTTACAATATTTAGTGTGTTGTGCAGTTGCAGACCTAACAGCTGCAAAGTCACAGCACTGCCTCCTACCAACTGTCTCGCTGTCAATGAGTGAGAAGGTGTAGCTTAGGGTAGTTTAACCACAATGGGGATATCAGGAAGGCATCCAGCTACCAGTGCTGTAAGACTTGCAGCTAGATTGGGTAAATTAGCCGGAAGAAAAATACTGCTGTTTTTAGCCCACTGAGTCACAATTAATAGTCTGCATTCAGATGGTTTTGACATTTTCTGATTTCCTTTGGTATTCCTGCTGTCTGATGCCATCAATCCCAGCTGACGGCAAGATTTAGGCAAATTGATAAAACCAACAAGAATTAAGTATAAAAAGCACATTTCACCGTTAGTAAGTTCTGACCATTATCTGTCACAAGCCAGTGTCTCTGATGACACAGAAAATAATTTTGCCTCTGTATCCACATCTGGCAGACCATCACAGCTCTATTTGTGGTCTCTGGTGTCCTGACTTATAGCGTGTTAGCTCAGACTGACTCAGACCAAGTAACTGTGGTATTACTCAAATTCCTTTTCACAGTTACCACAGTCAGCATCTTCCTGTTATCTTGTAGGTCTGGGGGGACTGAGACTTTTTCTTCCTTGCTAAGGGAAAGACCTCAAGACTTATCTTTCTTCTTCTGATAATGCATGATTTACTGGTAAGACTTAGAAAAACAGGAAATTAAGAGGGCTAAAACTCTGCAGCCCTGTTCTGTCATGTGGGATGGGACTGATTTAAAACGATTGGCCTCTTGTGCATTCCTCTTACCAATTTTGTTATTTTCACTTTATGTCTGACTGCTGTGTTACTAATGCCATTAGCTCTGCTGCTGGAGCATGCTGCCATGCATGTCATAAACTTTCATACACATATGGCATTACAGGCATGACAATTTGACATCTGCTCAGTTTAAACCATATTTACAAGAGATTACACAAACCAGGAGAGTTTATCCATCTTTCTTTCAGAGATTAGCTTTGGTAGGAAAAGCCAAGAATAAATGTATCCTATGCATAGGGAAAGACTGTCACTTGTTTCAGCAAGTCAACGTAAAAGTTGTTTCCTGACAGCACTCTCTGCTTAAACTGTGGCTGTATAAAGCTGCTGAAAACAAACCAGCTGGCTTTTATCTGTGTGCAGGGCAGAGTTCTTGTCTAGAATATACAGTATCAAAGTAAAAGCAACTTTGTATTTCAGTGTTTTACATAACCAAGTTTTGGCATGATAACGAGGCAAAGGTGAACAGTGCACAATATTCCTTTGTTCTCTTCATTGTCATCATACACTATGTTGTTCTAAAACTCACCACAGCTTGGAGTACTTGGTAATTCTCAGGAAAATCCTTACCATGGAATACACATGGCTAAGTATGTTTTTTGCTTGATGTGAGATTTGAAATATTACAGAGCATATTGAAGGCAACCTTTCAGCAGACTCACCCGAGCTCTGCTTCATAGTTACCTCATGTATCTTTTATGTGTATATATAGATATAAAGTGGTGAATAATTCAAAGAGAAGGATACGCTTAGTACAAGGGAGACATGATGTGCTCATTTGATCTGCTTTGGTAAAGTTATTTTCCATCACAAAACTTGCAGAAATGACTTTCACTTAAATATTTAATAGTATACAGAGACATCAGCATATGTTTTCCTTTGAAAAATACTTAATTATATCAGTTTTAAATTATGACACTAAAGCTAAAATTATTTAAATTAGGTTTAACATAGGTAAGGAAGTTTTTGCAAAAGTTAATGTTTTTTCAGCATCCTGCAACACTATGTACTCTTAGCACTTTTAAGTGCAAGCCCAGTTATAAAACCCAGTCCATAAAAGTAAAACAATGAAACTCTGTTTCCCCAATGAGCCTGTGTACAGTTTAGTTGAGTTTAGAAGTCAAAAGGTTTGCACAGACATGCACACACACACGGATACTATAACTAACTTTGCTGCAAATTCTCTACAATCTTTTGGTTCTCTCTTCTTCTGTCATGTCTTCCCCCTTTGGCAAAATAACAGCAAACTGGAACTCTATTTTGTTGATAACTCATAGAACAGGAGGGGAAACAGCTGAGTCTCTGACCTGGAATTGAGACTCAGTGGCTGTGACATCAATATTTGATACATTAATTGATAACTGTATTCAATAATCCAATTGGACTTTAACACATACAGCCATATTATCAGAACACTATGGGCAGATATATGCAATTCCTCTGCTGCATTCTAATAAGGTCCTTAAAGATTGTAAATAAGATATTTGCTCGGAGACTTTACTACATAAAACGCCAGGATGAGAGTTAGGTTATACCTATTCACCTTGGCATTTGAGCAGACGAAAATAATGCAAGTGTATTTGTCAATATAATTTTGCACAGAGTTTCATCGGACCAAATCAAAAGAATCATTGTATTCCTTTAATATGACTGCATAATACAGGAAACAGAGTTTTAGCAAGTGTTGGCTACTTCATCCATATATCTTCTGGTTGTGTGATAGGGAATCTTTCTGGGATGTTACCCAGTTTTAGTCTAAAAAAGGAAAAAAATGTAATATTTCCTACATTACTTCTCTAGTAATATTTTACACCATAACAAATGTGACAAAAAGCCTGAAACCTCATGTCCTTCATTATAGTGCTAGTTAGATTAAAAACACTTGTATCAGAAATAGGTCTCTCATAGGTACTTACATCCTGTGCTCAACTCACCACTTATCCCTTAGCCAGTGTTTAATAGCAGAAGGCCATTATTAACAAGGACTGAACATAAACAGTCTCGACCAGAGATCAAAAGAATAATCTCCTCCCTAGGTCTAAGTGTAACAAAAGTCACAAGTGCTTTTGAGAGAAGTTATCATACAAGGCATTCTGCTTGATCAGATCCTCCACCATCACAGTAAACATCAGATCCATATTGCACTTGGTACTTGATAGAATTTGACAGGAAACCCTGACTGTTCACACAATCCCTAGCATCTACAAGTCTTCCACTGTACCTTTTATGTCTTGACCAGTGCTGCATAAACACAAACCTGTCTTTTCTCCCTGTCTATTGCATACTCAGTAAAACTGTGTCTCAAAACACACAAAAACTCAGAGTACAATGCAGCTGAATGAAAGGGCTGCAGAGTCACTGTAGCAGTGCAGTACACTCATGATCAGGCCTCTAGTACCCTGGGGTTGCCAACACTCTAGTACCCCTAGCCCAGGACACTCATGAACAGCACTCTTGTAAATTAACACATGCTTGGAAATAACCTAAAAACTAAACACAAAATGTGTTCTTGAAGGATATATCATTTTTCCTAAGCATAAGAAGAAATTGTTCCAAAAATTACAGTGTCTATTGTTATCAGATTTTAAAAGGCCACAGAGACAAAAACCTTAAAGTTTTCGACAACCAAAAAATTTCTATTATTAGGAAGGTTACTTGACACACAGGCTAGATCTTTATCCCAAGTCTCTATCACTGCTAGCAAAACCTCATTAAATCACAATAGATAATTCTTCATCTACTTTGGTGTACAAAGTGTTTGTACATAGCTTATCTTTTAACCAGTTCATTTGTTATAATGTCCTTTTATCTTTTGTCCTCAATCTCATGCTACCATTCCACATTTTCTACACAACACCAACAGAACAGGCCACAATTGAAAAGCATTGCTATTGATGTAGTTGGCATGTGGTTCAGGCGCATGATCTTTCTCAGCAAATATAAAACAATTACTCTTTTCTGTCACTGTAATCCATTTTCCAGCCAAGAGTCCCAAAATGATTGTTCTTTACTGAAGAACATGTGAGAAAAGTCATCTACAAAATAAGTTTTCTATGGGACTCTTCCACTTTGCCTCACAATTAAATCCATTGAGGTCTGATACTTTATTGAAATTATTGTTAAAAAAAAAAACTTTATGCTTGGCTTGAAAAAAACAAAAAAAATTACCATCTTGCTTTGTTCTTCAAAAAGTGCAGACAACACACTTTTTCAAATTGACACTCACTGCCAAACACCATTCGCCTGAGGCAAGATCAAAACAATACAGCTAGATATATGTACCTGAGCGGCAAGTGGAGTTTGTGTATCCAGGCACCGTATAGATAAAGAAAGCAATCACTAAGTAGCAGAATGTCATATTAAGCCTTGGAAATCATTACAGTTTATCCCTTTCCCTCCAGGAAAAAAAAAATTGTTTCTGAAACATCGAAGTACCAAGTTGGAACACATTTATCTATGAGAGGAGCACTGTAAAACCTACATCACTGAAGAGTATGGTTAAAGAAGCCAGAGGAGCTGGCAATGAACATGGCTGCCCAAAGCCAGGGCTCTGCCCTGCTCCCCTTGGCCCCTGTGCAGCCCCCAGGAGGCAGTGACCCAGGTCTGGCCCCGCTCCCCACCTGGCCCTCACCCTCACCCACTCTGGTCCCTGCTGGAAGCAGAAGCACAGCCTGTGACCCCAGTGAGGTGACAGTGCCCTGCGCACAGCTCTGATGCGGCCACAGGAATGGCAGTGACAGAGCCCAAGGCCCTGACACCTTCTGCCATTTGTTCCTACCCCAGTCAATGCTCCTGTCCAGCAGGTAACCACACTCAGCCAGCCTCAGAACCATGGGCAAGTTGCTGTCATTAATTAGCAAACCAAAAATTATCTGTACTGTGTTGTACACTGATAAACACATGGGTAAAAGTCCTTTCTTCATTGTGACACTGAGTCCCCGAAAAGCAGCCGCAGCCCCAACGCCACAACGGAAAGGCAGTCAGCTGCACCGGGCATGCGAGCCGGGCGGGGCGCCAGATCCGGGCAGCGCGCAGCGGCGGCGCGGGGCTCGGGGGACAGAAGCCCAGCGGGAACCAAGGTGGGACGGAGAAACGTATAGAAGCAGTCTGCGGTCTTCCAGAGAGATTTGTTAGGATCTTCGGGAGAGGGTCCAGGGGAGGCGAAGGGGGACAGGAAGCGGGGGAAGGGGAAAGGGTCTAGTAGCCCAGAGACTACGACCACAAGCACACTGTGGCAGGGGTTTCTATGGGAAGGAAAAAGGGGTGGGGGCTAGCTCCACAGAGCCAACCCAGAAAAGTCTGACGGAAAAAAGGCAGGGGTACACACCAATAGACTTCTGATAGGGGAGAGTGCATAATTCAAAAGAACCAATAACATACAGAGCTAAGGAGAACAAAGGAGAAACCTCTGGCAAGCCACCTAGGGAGAAGGGGGAGAGGGTAGAGACACACACATTGCTACACTTCATGATACTGTGTTTTTATTACAGTACCAGACATTTTCATTTCATTTCTGTCTCCAAGCATATATATTTCAGCCAATTCTGATGGAAGAGGCTGGAAATCATCCAGCAAAGAGCAGAATGATTCCACAAGTAGCAAAAAACCAATTAGGTAAAAAGTAGTTGGAGAGGAACACACTCTCCAAAGAAAGGACAAGAAAAGGTTTAAAAATCCAGACCCTAATTTTCCTGCTATGTTCTGCCTGAGCTGACACTTGCTTTAGTCTATTGTCATCATTCTGGTGGGCTGAGAACTTTAAATCTCTTCTTATCTCTACATTTAACTTTATTGGTGGAGATAACCAAGTGTACAAGCAAAACTATTACTGAACAAAGATAATTAAAATTTCTTCTACCATTAAAACTCTCTGTGTAAATAAAAACTACAGCAGAAAGTTACTTCTTATGACTTCTGTTGCCTGACACTTCTAATGACCACATGGGGAACAGTCAACTACTCTCTCAATAAATCTTTGGGATAAAATCTATCCATTATTTCTGCCTCATAAAACTGCGCAGAATTTATTTTGTAGAAATGTGAAGTAACTATGTTTGGTCATTCCTGGTTGTGAGGTCAGTCCTTTCACAATTTCATAATGCATGCCCTGTGCATCAGTCTGCATCTCCACAGCACAAGCTCTGTTAGCAGCTGGAAAGCTGGTCAAAGATCTACACTTCCTTTCCAGGCTGTTAATGAGGGCTCTGTCCTGGACTTGCGTAGTGTTGCTGGAAAAATAGCAATTTCAAGAGCCTCAAATATTGCAGAACCATTGGAAAGATTCCAGTCAGTTGGAATAACAAATGTCATGGGAGTGAAAAATGCTGCATCAGACCCTCACAACATGACAGGGTCGGTTTTCATATTTCATTTTTCATTCATGCAGGTGAAGCAAATGTTATCCTGTGGGAAATGTGTAGTTAAATAAGGTACATTCAGTAAAAATTTTAGAAGTACCAGATGGAAAAGAACCAGAAGGTACCAGTCACTCAACAGTATCACAGAATGAGGATATATCTTGTTCAAAACTGCCCCACTAGCAGTTTTATTCCTAAGTTGACTCAGCCACAAGAAACAAGTGGATGGAAGCTTTTTACTAATATGGCTAGTTTTGGCAGATGAAAGGCTGCCACTTTAAATTTCAAGAAAAATATAGTGGGTTGTTTTTTTGTTTTTTTTTGTTTTTTTTTTTTTAATTTTAGCAGAATGTTAAAAAAAAATAAGGCAGCCAAGAAGGAGAGAAGAATTTGACACCCAATGAAAGAAACAGTTGATGGAGAACACTGGGGATCAGAAAACTATTCCATGATTGAGACTTCCATCCCTGTAAGTGAAAAATCAGGCATCAAATATAAATACATTAACTGGAAAACAGACATGGGGAGTGTGAGATTAATTTTCTTCCTAGGCTCCATTACCAAATTTGCACATCTGTGCAGAAGAGAGAAACTCTTGAGAGTAGGGGGAAAAAAAGGAAGGAAGAACAATTCATTTTTAAAGACCTATTTGCCACTGGCAACAAAAAAAAAACAAGTACAGGTATCTTGGTCATGGAAGAACTCAGAGCTACAGTACATTTTTTTCTGGTGAGAGGTAACCAAGGAGGATAATTAAACCTCAGAGGCATTTTTTTTGTCTTGTGCAATTTTTCTTTGAGTAGAAAACAAGCTTTGATGCTGCCCCAAGACGCTCTTAGGTTTGCTATAGCCACAAATGCAGACAACAAATGAAAGAATTGCATTGATTTGCTCCTGTGTTTCATGAGAGGAGGCACCTTAATATTCACCAGAGACTAAGCCCTGACAAAAGAAAAAGAAAACAAAAAGGAAAGAAAACCTGCCATTTCTATGTTTAATGGAGTAAGAAAGAATATTTTCAGGAAATGAAGTGATTTAAGTCATCCACTGGAGCAGCCTGTCTTGCCTGTGAACAAGTGTATTTGCTTGAATAACAGCTATTTGTGAGGAAAAAAACACAAGCTAGCTTTCACATGAGGAAAAAAACAGAAGAAAAGTATTTTATGTATCAATTATTTTTTAAATGCTGTAGATGCTTAGTTCTGAAATCAGAAGCAGTACAACAGAAGTATTTTCTTGTATGGAGCTAATTCTTACAAAATTTCCATGTATTTGGTGCAGTCATCACACCTCACAGTTTAAAAGGCCTTCCAAGGACCTGCAGCAAAGTGACTTTCACCTACTTGTCTCACATTGTAAAGCCTTTCTTGTTACACAGACGTCGTTTTTATCCAAGAATTATATATCCAGTTAGGGAGGCACACACGCTTCTTTCCTGGAGGGTAGCAACTGTTAAGCTGCGTGTTACCACACAATGTTTTACTTTGGCAGGTGCCTTCTACAGGCGATATAAAACACCAGCGTCATTTAGGTCAGTGTTGTGTTGCAGCACTGTGGCCTTCGGGGGCTGGGATTTCACACTCTGAGTCCCTCCAAGGACACTACAGTCTGTCCACCTACAGAGCTCCTGTGCATGGTTCATGGCAAGGCAATCTGTGATCATGTCTCAACCACTCCCCAAATCATTGTTAGAAGGGGCCTGAGGTGGTTTAAACCAGTTGGAAATTAAAACCCAAATAAGCCACTGTCCTTCCTACTGACCCTGCTGGCAAGAGAGAGACAAAGGCAGATACACTGGGTTGGGATAACGATTTACTGGAAACAAACACCAATGGAATAAGGAATGCTCAGTTAACAGCAGCAATATTTAGAACAAAAGTATACAGAAAAAGAAAGTGCTTTCCCCACAGAAAGTTGTTCACAACCTCAACTTAGTTCTGCGTGGCCACAGGGACAAACAAAAGATGGCGGCTGCTCCCACCAGTAGTGTTTCCTACCCCCGAGCATAAGACACCCCAAAACACTGATGGAAAAACCCCTGAAAGCTAGATGGTCCATGTTGCACCACCTGCTTTTCTGGACTGCTACATTTGCCACACCTACTCCTGGTCTGACACTTCTCCATTTCTGGTTCTTTTTCTTGGAACGCCTTTGGACATGAATAATGTCCTTTTTCTCTCTAAGAGGTGTTTGAACATTTCTGATAATAGCGATAAATAGTACCCGTTCTGAAGTCAAGACAAACGGCAGATTTAAAAATGCCTCTGTTTTTGCAACACTTAAAGGGATTTTATGCAAATTTTTTTTGATTTTCAAAGATGTCAAGCTAATTAAAACCTGTCTTCAGACACATATGGATTCAGAATTTCAGGAAAGCAGGCTTTATATTATTTGAATATTATGTCCTGAATTTTGAAATGCTTCATGGTATCTTCAGGGGTTTAGTGTAATTATACACAACTAGAAGAGAATCTGTAGGACAATATTCTCCATTTGTGATTCTCTTGTAACCTTTAAGCTACCTTTTTTGATTTTGTTACAGCCAAATGAATGCAGTAATTAATGTTACTCTTGGTTTTGGTGCAGGTTTTGTTTGTTAATTGTTAGTTAGTTAGTTAGTTAGTTTTCTCAAGGAAGCAGTATACCAACTTTTGGAAGCACAGAGATAGCCTGGGGGTTCTTTCAGCTGTGCACAGCCCCAGCATCAAAAGAATATTATCATGGACTAAAGTTGCCAGGAGGCAAATACTATTTATGAATCCTCTGGTCCTATAGTGCTGTAATGATAAGAAATGTCACTGTGGCATATTGTGCTGAATAACAAACACTCCTTACCTAACACCTTTAAAAGTGCAGGGAGCTGTGGCTGCCGGTTATCATTAGAAAGGGAAAAGATATTTTAGCTTTTCTTCTTGAAAATCCACTGAAAACTTTCCTATTAATTATGTCTGTGGTGGAGCAAAGAGTGGGAAGTTCTGAAAATATCTCCATTAGGCACATGAAATATAGTTTGGCTATTTTATTTAAGTAAGTGCTCAATATAACTAATTTCAGAGGATAATTAAAAATGTAATTAGTTAACATTGCTGTGTGACATCATTCACTAAATTGTTCCTATGAAAATGTATGAGGATACTTGGTGTGTTTACTGGGATCCTTCTAGGATGTGAATGAAGAACAATACAATGGTGTTCTGTGTGCAAATAAATGGGGTTGGATGGAGCTCAACTATGCCAGTTTAACATCTCATAAATTCAAACCCTGGCTTCAGTTACAGAATCACAGCATATTCTGAGTTGGAAGGGACCCACAAGAGTCATTAGGTCAAATTCTTAATTGAATGGCCCAGTACAAGGGACTAAACCTGCACCCACGGCATTATTAGCACCATGCTCTAACCCTCTGAGGAAATTTCAGTTGCTGTCAGTATCCATCTTTTTCCATTTTTTTTTCTCATGTGCCTTTTTACATTTGTCCAATGACAGCACCATAGAGCAAGAATTCCTTATTAAATTTACTCATACAAATTCATTTTTCTACAAGCATAATATGAAAGCTACAGAACACAGACAAAAAAAATCAACAAGGTGTATATCTACCCTGACTCATATGCAAAACAAAGATATGTTCATTGCTTCTTCCAGTATGGTAGCTTATTATGCTCAGAGATTATAGAAGCATTTGTACAAGCAGTACCTCTACAGTCAATGCAATCTTCTGCTTCTACACATTGTTGTATGCACAACTAGGAAATTAATATTTCTTCAGTTTAATTAGACAAATTATGCAGAAGTGAGTTCAAGAGGAGAAAGTGCATGAATATATGAATCCATCTGAAAATATGAATGAAAATTTTTGGGAAATTTTTATGCATTATTATTGAGAAAATCATCACAACTCTGTGAGGAACTGTACAGAAGACTATCCCATTGGATGGATGGTTCATCCTTCGAGTGCCTAGCATAGGTGAAAAAAACTTTGGAACTCTTAATTGTCAAGGAACATAGTAAAACTAAGAATAGAAGTAGAGAAAACTGACAAGACAGACAGACAAAAAAATAACCAAGAAACTGATATTCCCAAAGAAAAACTTCATTGATTAAAGTTATTCTCTCCAAAAGCAAATTTAGGGTATTTGAATGGACATGAACAGATGATCTCAAGAGGTTCCTTTTAAACGAAATGATTCTGTGATTCCACAGCTTTAATCCTTCTCTGTGGACATGCATTTCACTTGGCAGATTCAGTAGGACACACCACAGTATCATGGAGAATGAGTTATATTATAATCATTTAGTCACAGGGAGAATTAAACACTGACATATATCTTTATCTATTTGCTTGTGCATGAAAGAAGACTGTAAGTAGCCACTAAAGAATTTAAATTGGAACTTAGGTGAATCTTAAGCAAAACTTAAATTTATTACAGAAATAAAAGTCACAGGAGCTCATTTTACTTTCCCTCATTTCTAGGGATAAATATATGGATGAAGCATAGGAAGTTGCTGATTTAGGTTTATTGCCCATCTTTGTAAGTACTCAAACTAAGTTTTGACTCATACTTGAGATATCAAAGGACTGGGTGCACCAGCAGGGTCTAATTGCCCTGACCATCCTGTATGCACCTTTTTTTTCAGTCTTCTTATGCAACTTCTCCCCTCTTCCATCACAGTCCCTGGGGTCTGCCCTGCTACAGTTCACCTTGAGCCAGGCTTCTGTGAAAACAGCTAAGCTGTGAGAAAAAAACTGAGAGATGCCCCACCTTGAGCCCCCATGTGTGCACCCTACACTCTTTGGCTTCAGAGTCACACCTGAGCTCACGCCCTGGCCCCTGGTCCTTGCGTGAGTTGCACCATGGGTGTGCCATGTCTGCCTCGTACCTTACCACTCCTGACCCTGCTTTGTTAACTTCATTCCCTAGCTTGACTCTGCCAGCTCACCTTCCCTTGCTGCTAACTTCGTAGTTTTTTACTGAGAATAGAAAAAGGAAAAGAAATCTAGGATATAGACACCTGTGTATTAAAAAGAGGCATTTCCATAACAGTTAAGGTTCATTGCCCTTAATAATGTTGTCCACAGTCAGGTGCTTCAATTCCAAATTTTTGGCCAAAAAGTTCAAAACAGGGAGACTTTTTTCCTCCATCCCTGTTCTATGCTATACCTGTATTGTTTCTAGCTAAACAGATGGTGGTTTTATGTTTTCACAAGTTCTAGCCAGAGACTAAATGAACTTATCATAGCATCACAGAATTGTAGAATATTTGGGGTTGACGACCTTTAAAAGTCATCTGATCCATTCCCTCTGCAATGAACAGGGATATCTCCAGCTAAATCAGGTTGCCCAGAGCTCTGTCCAACCTGACATTGAATGTTCCCAGAGATGGGACATCCACCACCTCTCTGAGCAACCTGTGTCAGTGTTTCAACACCCTTGTTGTAAAACACTTATATCTAAACTAAATATTTTCGTTTTTAATTTAAAACCATTACTCCTGTCCTATTGCAACAGGTCCTGCTAAAAAGTTTGTCCCCCATTTTTCTTATAAGACCCCTTTAAGTACTGAATAACTGCAAGAGCCTTCTCTTCTCCTGTGTGAGCAACCCCAACTCTCTCAGTCTATATTTGTAAGAGAGCTGCTCCAGCACACTGACCGTCTTCATGGGCATCCTCTGAACTGCTCCAGTAGGTCCAGGTACTTCTTATACTGGGGATCCCAGAGCTGCATGTAGCACTCCAGATGGGGTCTCTCTAGAGCAGAGTAGAGAGGCAAAATCACCTCCCTCGACGTGCTGGCCACCATTTGGCTTTCTGGCTTGCAAGTGCACATGGCCAGGTCATGTCCAGCCTCTCATCCACCAACACCCCCAAGCCCTTCTCAGCCTGATTGCTCTCAATCTGTTCATCCCCCAGCCTGTATTGATCTTGGGGGGGTTGTCTTAATTTTGCAGAACTTGGTCTTGATAAACTTAATGAGATTCCCTTGGTCCCACTTCTTGATCTTGTTCCGGTTCCTCTGGATGGCAGCCCCATCCCTCAGGTTTGTCAATAGCACCACTAAGCTTGGTGTCATCTTCATGGAAAGTAAACATCTTCAATACCCATGGAGTCAAAAAAGAATCATAGAAGTGGAATGCATGCCATTATCACTGCCATTAAAGAACTATGCAGAAGGTTCATCGATTCCACTGCTTTTTCAGAAAACCTAAAGACATTCCTTCTAAATTTGATTGACTATTTTAATTATTTGTTACTTGGACAGGTTTTATTATTTCTTATGTATTTTAACTGCATGGTTGTGAGGTAATTAGAAGGTTTTGTTGAACAGCAACATAAAAATTAAATTAATTCTTATTAAACCATTATGTCTAGTGCTATCTACTGAAAGCTTGATGGGATCTTTTCATGAATCTCCCTGTAGGCTTCTATTTGACAATGAATCACAGTGCTGTTTCCTCAGTTAAAAGATGCCTGCAAACCTGCCCTGCTTTGTAGCAGATATAATTGTGGTCATCACATTCCTATGAATAAACCACCAGCTTTAGAAAATAGTAATGCTTTGTTGCATCACATCTTTCATGACATCCCTTACGGTTTCTCTCTTACTATTCAGTTCTCAAGTTTAATTATTTTAAGGGTTATGGTTTTTTTTACAGTAAAATAAGTCACAAACAGGGTGTAGGCATACTGTAGGTAGAATGAGGAACTGAGTTTAATGACCATCAACCTTACACAGTTTAAAAGCATTATAACCCACTCCCCCACCTTTAGAGTTATATTATTTTTTCTAACACTTCTTTAAGTAGAAAATTTAATGCATGAAACACACATATATATATTTCAGTATTTAGAAATATTCCTTAAGTATGAGCAAATTTCAAATTTATCTGCTTAGGCACAAAAGGGAAGCTGTTTTTAAGAGTAGTAAATAGCTTTATCCTTTGAGACAGACTACCTTCTGGGAAGAATATATTCACATAACTTTGCTTTTGTTATTTCTTCCTGCCATCCTGTCAGCAGGGCAAACTTTGCTTTCTCCCAAGGAAATTTTCAGGAGATCAATCCACCACACAACCTGCAGTTACTTACAGGTAGATCCTGTCAATATGTGTGTAGGTCTCTTCCCTTTCATGTTCTCTGTTTCCACAGCTGCTTATGTTTGCTGCCTTTGAAGGCTTTGGTGTGTTCTCTATCTCTCTTTGCATTGATTGATTCTTCTTACATGACAGATGACCACAAGAACAAAATAGAGAACATTTGGTGCCCATTTCAGTTCAAATCAGCATATGAAAGAAAAGTTTTCTGGCAGTGTCTTGCCTACATATCATTACAATGCAGACAACTGCTACAGACTCCTGGCACCTGTAGGCCGAATAAACTGTATTCATATGAGACTCACAAGTAAAGTTGCACACTTGCTAAAGAGCAAAGTATATTTTGTGGTTTTAATTACCCACAATTAAGAGAGCAAATGCAAATGCACAGACTTTTGTGATACTAGAAAAAGACAATATAAGAAAATACCGTATGAAACATCTTTAGCAAACCTCGCCCAGCCCCTCCCAGCAGACACAGGCACTGCCACTGCAAGATGTTCTGAGACATGCACCACCCAGTCTCTGACAGCGCCCTGCCGTGATGCCCTTGCAATGTCTTGTCCAGTGCCGTGTCCCCTGTAGGCTCCACAGCTCTCTAAAGCCTAAGCCCAAGATACAGGGCAGCTTGTCACCGGTGTTCACCCCTGTGGGGGATCCAGATCAGAAAGGTGTGGGAGCAGCAATGTTGGGGCCCTGCCACAATCATCTTGGCAGGCCCTTTCCAGCGCCAGTGTGCCTGGAGCTGTAAGATACTGGACTCTCAACCCTAACACTAATCCTAACCCTCATCCTAAACCTCTCCCTACCCCAAAACCCAAACCAAATACCATGGGTGTTCCAGACCAAGAAGAGGTATGACCAGCAATATTGGTGCCCTGCTGGAATGACCTTGCCATGCTTATTGCAGCAACAGTGTTCTTGGACTGTATGCTCTTTGAATCTCTTAACCCTAACCCTGAGCATAACCCTTACCCTAGTCCTACCCCAAAAACAAAGCCAATATCATGGCTGGGTCAGATCAGAAATATGTATGAGGACCAATGCTGATGCCTTCCTGGGATCTTTTCTTTTAGCATTTAATAAGTTTCCTTTTTAAATGGTTAACTACTTATATATTCAGCTGACTGGACTTCCCAGATCCAAAACATTAATATCATAATAAACAACAACGGTTAGAATAAAATGGCAAAAGGTGGGAGTATATAAATTACTTTGATTCATAAGTCTCTGTTCTAAATTGTATTGGAAGATTATAGAATTGGGAGAAAATTCCTTATTTTAATTAATTCTTTATTTTCCCAGTTGATAGAAGTTCACTGAAAAAAGCATTCTGTAACTGATAGGTTTCCAGAGGAGAAATTTAACAGTTCATGCTCATTTTTCATTCACAGTATATAGGAATTGTGCCTAAACCTGGTATGCAATAAAGAAAATTAAGAAAAATTAAGACAAGAAAATTTTTCTCTTCATCTACAGCCTTTTCAATATTAATGGTAATTTTCTCTTTATTGCTTTATTAGGGGGAATTTGTCCTTTATTTTTCTTGTTTGTTTGTTTAGCCAACCATAATGCTTTCTATTTCTATTGCATATATCCAGTTTCAAGTCCATTCTTCACATGGCCCACAGAGGCCTTAGGGAAAATTTTTTCTACCAGCTGTAAAGGAAAAGGAGTCTTGGCTTCCTGCTGTATATGTCAATGTCCTAGCCAGTAGATAACATACATATCTACCCATTTTTGATAATGTAAAACTAAGACTGAATATAGTTCTGAATAGATATGTTGTCAATGTCCTAGCCAGTAGATAACATACATATCTACCCATTTTTGATAATGTAAAACTAAGACTGAATATAGTTCTGAATAGATATGTTAGCATAATCCTACTTTTTGCAAACATTCTCAGAAGCTTTCCTTTCAGTTCTGCTGTGAAACAAAAGAAATAAAATTGAAGATATTGTCACAAAATGAAATTGTCAGCTTTGGTTAGCAGATGTATATTTCATCTCCTTGTGCCTGTCATTAGTGGCTCTTTGTAGGAGTAGAAAATGAGCCTCTATTCACATGGCACTTTGGAAAGTGTGTAAATGTTATCTTTTAGGGGAATAAAAAGAGTTTCTGAGTCCAGTTTAAAATGAACACACTATTGTTATGAAAAAAGACTTCAGTAGTTAGGACATAATAACTGTAAGTCTGGAGCAAACTTATCATTATGAAAAAATATGCCCACTTTCACCAATTATTCTCTTTCATGAAGGCAGTCTTTGGCTGCTTTACCTTCGTGAATCTACCTAGGTTTCCCAATTTCACAAATCTTGTTCCCCCAAGACAGCTCTGTAATGAGAGTGAAGTGTTTTTATTATTGCTTTTGTTAATCATGCTTCCTGCATCCTGCAAAGTGCTTCTTATTCTAAACTGAGCCAGAATTATTGGGGAATTAATCAATACTTGTTACCAGTCATGATCACAGCTGTTAATCACAGCTGTAATTGCCAATTGATTAATTAGTGCAGCCCTGTTCAAAAGTCAGGAGTCATTAAATTTCCAGTACACGTAACTTTAAATTCAGCCCAATATCCACAAAGCTTTACAATTACATTTCAACTAATGATAATTTATTTTAAAACGCTTTTTATTAAAAATTTTTAATTATTATAGTATTTTCCAGTAACCCAAACTAAATTCTTAGTCTAGATGTAGTTTCTCACTGCATACCTACTATAAATATAATAATTCAGTGAAAACCCAACCTGCACATGTTTAGGGACCTTGCTTTGAATCACCCTTTCATTGTGATAAATGTCTTAGCTAAAGAACAACATTTGGGTGTATTCCAGAGGCTGATACACTGAAATTATTTGCACAGCATTTCATTGTATTAACTTTGGTACTGGGTAATTTTTACTGGACAATGTATATCATCTAACTCCTAATTCATTGGCCCTTTTTGTCCGCAGTTCCAAGTAGAAGAATCTGAATTCATTGTTTGAAGTTTTAACAGAGTAAAAGGAGGTAAGTTACCTGTTACAAGATAAGCATATTTCCTTATGCTTTCTTGTTAGAAAATTTATATTTCTGGTAAAATCACCAGCCTGCCTTTGCTCTCAATACTCCATTAAAATAACTTTGATCAAAATTCAAAGGTCAATCCTTGATTTAAAACACACATTGTTCTTCATTTGAAAGAGTACAAACCCCAGGCAGCTGTAAGTATACTAAATATAACCTACTTCACTTGTCTCATAACTTGAGTTTGTATTTGGATTTTGGAATACAATTTTGTGTGGCAGCATATGCTCAACCCACTGCTTTTCTGCCAATGACAACTATCTACTCCTCAGTCAGATTTTCTTTCTTCTATTTCCTCTACCTGTCTTCTCTCCTTTATAATCAGCTGGTCCTTTCTGTCATCAGACATAATTAGTGATCTTTTACCTTATTATCATATTCTGATAAAGTTTAGACATGAGAAACTGATACACCACCCATCATAATCATCTTTTTCTCAAAGAATGTAGTATTTGAATGTACCATCACCTGTTGCACATCTTATATTGTATTACTCTCAAGCAAAGCACAAGGATTTTTCCTATCAGCTCTTATGGCTTTTCAGAGTCAGACGAGAATATTGGAGAAAATTAGCCCAACATTTGAAATAGTGTGCAGGGCCACGAATCCTGTAATGACCAGAGATCAAGTGAAAATATCCCTGAACATAGGCATTTCTGCCTGCCCTAATCACCCTCAGAAATCAAAAAGAAATCAGCTAATAAGTAATTACAAAATATTCTCATGGAATATATTGCTGTAACAAATTAAAATATCTTTTAAAACGAGCCAGAAAAAAATTATTTAAGTTTTATTGCATATGCTGTATGTTTCCCATATGTTAAATACTATTTCACTATCTAATGAACACCAATATGAAATAAATTTTCTTTTAAAATATTAGTACTACTTTGGTATTTTAGCTACAGCAAAAGACATATATTTTAGCTTGATTTAAAGACACTTAACTGTAGCTAGACTTCATATTTCTGTATTCATCTACTCATGTAAAAATATGCCTACTGACTGACACACTGTACCACTGTGCCAGAGGTTGTGATTTTTTTTGTTCCAGTTGTAGTTACATTTTCACACAGTATGGTTTTCTCTTACCTTTCAAGTAGATAAAGCACAGTAGTGAAAATAGAAAGTATTGAAAATATAATGGCTGGATCACTTGGATTTCTTGATAGTGTTATACATTATATCTATATTAAAAGCAAATAGCTTTAGCAAGGATAATGGTGTCTTGCAAAGAATATCCAAGGAACTAGAGGCTATTGCCCAGTGCCTGAACAGCTCTGTAGCATCTCGGCAAGTTCTGAAGCTGGGCTATGTCTACTCCTCTCACTGGGTCTCTGTTGCTACTGCTGATGTCTGTCCTAAGTGCTGTCATTACAGCTTGCAACTTGCTAAGCCACGCAAATTCAACGCTCCTGGGAGCAGAATAATAAAGGTTATGCATTGTTAAATGGATAGCTGATTCAACTCCCATTTCCCTCAACACAATTTTATAGTGGATGCCCATTCAGCCTCACAGGGACAAATAAAAGGGGGTGTTTTCAAGCAATATCCTTCTAAAGGATGAGGTGTCATGGTCTCATGGCAAGTGACTGCTTGGATGGCAAAACAGCTTGATTTGCAAGTTATAAAACAGTTATTTCTGACCCTAGAGCATAGCAGAGTTAATTACTGTAGTAAGCTGTTTGGAGCAACTAATTTATATTGTGATGCCTTCGTTGGCACAAGAAAGAAGAGATTTGTCAAAATATACTGAGACAGCTCCCCCAAACCCTACTTTGTTTTGTAACTCAACAGTAAAAATCTTGTTTTGTTGTGACAGAGACAGAATATAATCAAGGGAAGTTGCATCTTCCTTGTCCTTGAGGCCATATTTTCAGTTCCAAAAAGTGTTAGCTGACAGGCCAAACATGTTGTGCAGAGTCTTTCAGAAAAAGAAAAACGTTGGATTTTTTCCTTGTTTTTGCAAGAACAAGTTACAAAGTGACAGCCCTTTGGCTAGGCTAGAGAAAACTTTCAAGGCTAACTGTGTAATAAATGCAGCACTCAGTCTTTTACCTGCTGCTTACTTCATCTCTTGACATCAGTCTGTAGAGGTAGTAGTGACTTAAGACAGCTTTTTCCATCATTCTCAGGCTGGTAACCCTCTTGAATAGTTAAATAATAAGGAAATGTCATTGACAAGAATGCATAATTCACGTGTTTCTTGATTATTAGAGAAAATAATCGATTTTTAAAAAATCAATTATTAGAAAAAATTGAATCTTGAAGGACAGAGAAGAACTACAAATACTGGCTTCTAGCAAAATTTTCAGCAACTCACTTTTTCCAGCCCTGCTTCACAGTTCCCACAGGGATTGTTACTCACAAGTTGAGAAAAGTAACCTGGGCTGTATCAAGACATCATCAGGCTGAATCTGTGTGGTGTTTATTAGGACTTTGTCTGGAAGTTCCCCCTCTGCATCTTCAACCAGCCTCCTTCCGTTTGGATAGATTGTCTATTGTCTGTGTCTTCATTTGGTACACATCTGACAGATGAGCAAAGGAAAGGAGTATTCAGGACAGTGAACCAAACATTTGTTTCTATCAGGCCACACCTATATGACTAAAAAACTGAAAATGGAAGATGGGAAACTAATTCTCTCTTTGTTTTCTATATGCCAACTCTCCCTCTTTCCTCTCTTCTGTGCCCCTAGTCTAAAGACACTGCTCTTCTGGACCTCACCTACTCCTCACAGTGCCATGTCGTGAGTGATCTTGGCTCTAAGAAACAGAGTGATGTTTTCTGCATATATATTATCAAGAGATCTCAAGGCACCATGCAATTTTTACCAGTGAATAATGCATCATAAACTTCAGTTTAGGAACCACACTTCCCTGTTGGTCTTGTTTGATGTCTGCCTAGTGGAGTAAGTTATGGGAGAGAAAAACAACCTTTCTCATTTTCCTGTTTAATAGCTTTTTTTTTTTTTTCAGAACAGTGGAATATCAATAAAAAAGCAAAGCTACTTAATCACTGTTATTTACCAGAACACTGTTATTTACAGAGCTTTATGCTTTGTTACTCTGTAAGACTCAGTTTTGACACAGCTCTTCAGCTCTGTTTTATAAACAAGATGGACAATCTCACATATTTCACCAAAGAGAACAAAGGATGCAGATGCCAAATTCTTAATCCCAGTTAATAGGGAAAAAATGGGTCATTATTAACAGACAAAAATTAGGACACAGACTTTGCCTCCATTTGAGAACACACAGTCTAAGCAACGTTTGTATAAATTTAATATGTCTGATCATCTTCCTTTCACATCGATTCCAACTGATTAATTGTATCTATGAAAATGAGGCAAAAGGTCACCCCTCTTGCAGCTAAGCTGTCAAAGCCACTAAGTACTTTGATAAATATGGGCTCTGATAACTTCCTGAGGCTGTCTTCAGCCCATCAGATATTCTTATGCATATTTAAATATTTAACTTCTCATATACTTTATTTTTAGTCTTGTCTGTTCCTACAAACACGAGGATGTAAACAGAGTGAGGAAGGCGTATTTTCGAACTAAAGTCTCATAAATTTATGTCACAGAAGATTTTTCATGACATTTTTAAATCAGAAAGGTTGAGGAGGATTTGTGTGCAAGAACCTGTGATATTAGAGCATGTTGTTTGATTGGCTCTCCTGGTTTTGGTTGGGGAAGAGTTAATTTTCTTTTTAGCAGCTGGTACAGTGCTGTGTTTTGGATTTAGTAGGAGAATAATACTGTAAACACATTGAGGTTTTAGTTGTAAGTAGTGCTTATTCTAAGTCAAGAACTTTTCCCAGGCTCTGACAAGAAGCAGATGCACAAGAAGCTGGGAGAAAGCACGCCAGGACAGCTAACTTGAACTGGCCAAAGGGATTTTCCATACCATAGAATGTCATGCCCAGTATATAAACTGGGGGAGTTGTCCAGAAGGTGCTGATTGCTGCTCAGGAACACTCAGCAGGTGATGAGCAACTGCATTGTGCACCACTTGTTTCTCTTGGGTGTTATTCCTCTCTTTCTCTCCTTTCCATAAAATTATTACTATTATTGCAATTTTTCCAGTTTTTTCCCTGCCAGGGGAGAGTGGGGAGGAGACTGAGCAGGTGCCTGTGTTGTAGTTAGTTGCTGGCTAAGATGAGACAATGACACTGTCCTAATGTGAGAAAAGGAATTTTTATCAAATCTGTTTCTGTTTCACAGACCTATAGAAGTAAAAGACATATAGTGGTTAAATTTGGAATAAATGATGGAACACATCATTAATACAATTTTGTCCTGACAAATGTCGCAATGTCTGTACTGTCAGAGCTCTGACATCTGTATTGATGTGCTCGGTATGCACACTATTGTGATTTATCTCACAGGAATAAAAATTGTACTGCTTTAATCCTGGAAAATTATTTCCAGTAAACAAGTGATTTTTAGAAGCAGAATAATAAGACATATGCAATCAGTGTACAGTAAGCATAATTTAGACACTGACTAAGGCAATAGAAAAAATCAGTCCCATAAAAACTTCACAAGGATTAAATCATGACCAGGTAAGCAAACCAGGTCATAATTATGTAATTGTTTTCTCTAAGTGGGGTTTCTAAGATGCTCTAAGGCATGAAAGGGCTCAGTGGATGTTCTTTTTCTCAATCTGATGGTAAAAACTGTTACCAAGCCACAGGCATGGAAAACTGAGCATTGTGTGTGCCTTGGTATGTTATCATTCTATCCTTCAGAATGATATCCCAAAATATGGCTCTGTTCAACTGCTTTCTGGCAGAAGACACTTGGGCAGAGAGGACACATAATCTTTATGGGTTTTAATTTACAGAAAGCAAAAAAATATTATGGTGCAATGACTATAACCATCTTACCAAAACTGTATAATTTGTGAATGGAAAGCACAACTTTTTTACTTCCTGTGAGGGCATAAAATTGAAATTATTTGTAAAAGGTGTGCTTGCTTCTCAGCAGCTTTTGCTCTCTTCTCTGCACACATGCTGTCATGCCAAAGCATGGCCAATTAATAATGTCTCTGGGAGAGAGAGAGTGGTCGTTTCCTACTTGATGAAATGGAGTTTTTCTGTAAAAAACTGGCAAGAACATCCCTCCTAAGAGAGACCCATCTGGCACCTAAAGGCTTATAATAAGTATCAAAGCAGGCTCTAGCAAATTTCTAAGGGTTATGACATTATTAAATGAGACTGAAGAAGCTGACGATCTATGTGCTTCTATGCATGACATAGTTATCAAGACCTTCCTTAGAAATGTTCTTACATACTCTGTGAAACTCCCCACGGAAGAACTGAGTGCTGTATCTGCCACAGAGATTCTACTTGTGAAAGAAAAGGAGGAAATGTAGAATTTGGGAAGCATGTTTATGCCTAAAAGGTGTTCCTTTAAAATCCAAAAGCACAAGAAAGCTAGTTTCTGCAACAGATGCACTCAAAACTTATCATAAGGAAGTAAATCTGGACTCTATAAAATGCTAACATACTCCTATGAGGAATCAATACCTCCCAGTGAAAACAAATTATTGGCAATAGATCACTGTATCAGTGCAGAAAATGGATTATTGTCCCAATATTTAATATCCACTAGCTGAGACAAGAGTTTCCCATGTCTCTGTGCACCTATACCAACAAGAGGAATATGATCTCACTGTATTCATTTATACAGTTTTGGTCCAGGTAGCAACTTCCATTTCTTGTTGTCTTGGTTGTGTCTTCTGTAAGTGCTGGCACCTGGAAATGGGGAGGCCTGAACAGGTGAATATGTTATACCTGATAAAATAAAATGGAGTAAGGGAAGGAATGGGGGTCTCTCATCCTTCACTCTCTTTCTGAGGTACAACTGACTTGTAGACAGTGTAGGGAACTAACGGAACTGCAACCTCCCTCACATGTATTTTCCAAGATAAGCTGGCATTGAAGAGTAATTTGTGACCTTTGTGGTTCATAGTGTCTCTTGTGACAGGTCCATGAAATTTCCTGGGTAATGTTGAGCAATGCTGCCTCTACAGGTCATACTGTACAGTTCTTAGAACAGCCTGTGCCAACTACTTCAGCTACATTTTGCTGTCCTTCGGCTACTCCAGGGAACTGGATTAGGATGACAGTGTACTAACATTCCATTGAAGAATGACACTTGGAAGAGAGGAATGACTTGATTTCAGTCAAGGAACTTGAAATGATCCCTTTCTCATGTAAAATGAAAATAAAGACTGTAACAGAATTTATTGGAAAAAAAGAATAGACAGTATATTACAAGATTTTTTCAGGATATGGACATCGGAAAAGCATAAAAAGACATTTTTAACCTTCTTCAAAGTTGAAGTATTCAGTGTGCCTTCTTTCTCTGTATGCAGTTGCCAAGCTATAGCTGAAATATCTAGCAGAGTCTCAGGAAATAGGTGTTAGCTGTAGAGGCATGGCAGCTCAGGAACTCCCACTCTTGCCTGATGACTGCTGGTTCAGTCCTTTAGAATCAGAAGTGATGATGACTATGGTGTGACTGACTTGCAATCTGCTTATGATTCAGCATGTGACATATTGCTTCATCAGAGACTCATGAGAAACCTTCTTCCTTTGCATGCTTCCCAGCAAGAGCTATAATCTGAACCCCTAGGAAAGCCCATCATACTTGCAAGTTGCTTATCATAGGAACATATTTTCTGAAACTTCACTGTTAAGTGCTGCTCAAGTCACTTTCTGACAAAGGACTATTCTGTACAAAGAAAGCAGCAATCTCTGATAATAAGGGGCAAGCTATTAATGCTTCTTTTGTTATTCACTATAACTTCATTAATCACCATTAAAAACCCTTAGACATCATTCAAGTTCAGCAACTAATATTTATCCCTATGGGAGAAAGCTTGGTGACACTTTGTATATTTTTTAAGGTCCCCCCACAAAATGCATCTCAGCCATGGTCTGCCTAGTTAAGGAAGGAAGAAGAGAGGATAGCACAGAAAATCTTAGGGCAAGTGCTAATCCAATAATCAAAAGCAACCACTTGTTGTAGCTTGTCCATCATAAAAACCCTCAAGTCAAATGAACTGTTCAACACGCAGAGACGTTGCAAGTTTTTCTCTAGTAATGTCACCCTCATATCTCAGTTTGCTCACCAATACAACAGACACAATAAATGGCCAGGTGTACTGCAGTCAGTAGGATTGGTGAGCTCTCTGTCTAAATGATGTTTGTTGTCCCATCACACTGTTCCATCCTGTTTGCAAGAAATGACAAGCTCTTAAGGCTAAACAAGTCACCGAGGGCATATTCTATGCCTTTACATAGTCCTTTGTATCTGCATGAACATATACTTAGCACTTAGGTGCTCTGCTGCTTTAAGAAAATGAAAGTACATGACTCTTTTTATATACAGGGCTCCCTGCAATTCCACATTAGTCAATGAAAAGGATATAACTGAATGATAAAGGAGCAGCAGTCACTGCTCGAATTATTTATAAGCCATTCATTCATCTTTATGTATAGGGCTGTCAGGTATTTTCCACTCACATAGAAGGAAAGAAAAACCAAGACTTGGTGCTTGCTCTTCCAAAGAACTGTGCAAACATTAACTAAAACCAGGTGTAAAATAATGATAGAAGGAAAAGGCTGCACAAAATTTAAGTTTTAATGCAGCTTTAAATAGAGCTTGTTAAAAAGAAAGTATAAGACTATTAGAAAGAAATTTGCACCAGGACCCTCAATATTATAATTTACTCTCCTACAAGGTGAATGTAAATGTATCTGAGAAATACTGTTTTGATCCAGTGGCATTATGCTCTCTCTTTCCATTGGTGTAAAGTAGCAAAGGATTAGACAATATTGAGTCCAGGTTATTAAAGACAACATTCTGAGAGATACGGTGAGTGGAGACACCATTTTTAAGAGAGAGAAGATTGAGCTGGATATCGTTCTAGTACCTAACACCCAGAAAACAGGATAAATCCATAGCAGGAGAGGCATTCTGTACCATGTTTCTCTGTTTTCAAACTCAAGCTGTAGCAGAAGAGCTTGTAAGCAACTTTTTTTTTTTTAAATAAGAAGTCCAAGATCCATGAAAGAACCAGTGACAATTGAGCAACACAACTGAAGTCTCCCTCTTCAAAGGCAGGGCAGAGAAGAGAAATATGCCGGTTTCTACAGTTGGCAGAGAGCCCTCTGTCATGTTTGTCTTTTTTTGTTTACTCTTTTTTTGTGAGAGCATTTCTGGCACCACCTGGTCCTGATGGAATAATTGTAATAATTCCATGTGTTCAAATTTTCTATTATTTTTTTTCTTTGGACAAAAGACAAGATGGAATCAGTCTCTGAAGCATCTGGAACATCATTTAATCAATAAAACTATTTTGATAACATGCCATAACTAATCTTCAGATTCTTGAATTTTGAAAATATGATTCTAGCTTTAAGTCCAGCTGGATGCTCAGGCCATCATTTGTTTAAAAAAATGTCTTGAGACAGAACCTTGGCTGTGAGGGCAACTTTCTCTGTTGTGTGCTTAGCTGTACTGTGAAAAATTTGCAGCTTTGCACAACTTCTAAGTACCAGATAGACTCTCAGGGTATCCCAGGGAAGCTTAGACTCTCAGGGTACCCCAGGGAAGCTGTTGAATTTGTTAATATTGCATCATTGACAAAGACAGATAAACCTCTTTCATTCTTTTCTATTTTTGGCAACTAATTTAGAACACCATCCTCCAACTCTATGAATCATGCTTCATATATATTTCAAATATACATACACCTGTCTTGAAGAGGAAAGGAAATCTCTGGCAGCAGTCTGGCCAACGTGGGGAAGGAGGCTTTAAACTGAAGGACTCAGGGTAAGGGGTCCAAAGAGACAAGGCTCATGGCATCACATCCAACTGGGGAATTAGCCAGGCCAACCAGAGCAGTGACAAACGTTCCTTATCTGCCTCCCAAGACGAGATCCCAAAGGCAAACCACCTTGAGGGTGTGTATGGCTGTGGTGGAGCCTCTTGCACCCTTCTTGGGAAAACTACACATCTCAATTACCTCTCTGAAATCCCTGTACACCAATGGATGCAGCATGGAAATAAACAGGAATAATTAAAGATCAGTGTAAGGTCTCCGGGCCATGATCTCTTTGCAGTTACAGACATGGTGGGATAGCTCACACGACTGGAATGCTCTCATGGATGGCTGCATATTTTTTAGGAAAGACAGACCAGCAGTGTGAGGTGGTAGAGCTGCACTTTATATGAGACTGACTGGGATGTACTGAGCACTGCCTAAGGGTGGACGAAGGAGTCGAGAGCTCATGGGAAAGAATTCAGGCTCAGGCAGTGTGGGTGACACTGCTGTGGGTGTTTGCTAAAGGCCACAGCATCAGGAAGAGGAAATCAGATTTCTACAGTCAGATGGAAGGATCCTCTCTCACAGGCCCTGGTGTTCATGGGGAGCTTCAGCCACCCTGTTTTCTGCTGGAAAGATGGCTGGGCACACACTGCCCAGGAGATTCCTGCAGAGCATGGATGATAAATGACTTGGATGCAGGACTTGAAGGTATTCTAAGTAAATGTGCCAACAAAAATAAATTGGGATGAGATGTTGACTCCCTCGAAAGCAGAGAGACCTTGAGAAATCAGAGAGCTGGGCAATAAAGGGCCATGTAAAGTTTAACAAGGGAAAGTGCTGGATTCTGCACCTGGGACAGACAGGGCAACCCTGGGTGTACAGACAGACTGGGGAATGAGAGGCTGGAGACTAGCCTTGTAGAAAGGGACCTGGGAGTCCTGTTTGATGGCAAATTGAGTATATATCACCAGTGCCCTGGCAGCCAGGAGGGTCAGCCCTGCCCTGGGGTGTGTCAGGCACAGCACTGCCAGCCAGGCAAGGGAGGGAGGGGATTGTCCTTCTCTACTTTGTGCTGGTGCAGCCTCATCTCAAGTCCTGTGTGCACTTTTGGACACCACAATATAAAAGGGACATAAAGCTACTGGAGAGTGTCCTAAGGAGAGCAGTAAAGGTGGTGAAGGGCCTTGAGGTGAAGCCATACAAGAAGCAGCAGAGGTCAGTTGGTCTGTTCAGCCTGGAGAAAAGGAGACTGGGGGGACACCTCACCACAGTCTACAGTTTCCTCACAGTGGGGAAGCAGAGGGATAGACACTCTTTTCTCTGGTGACCAGTGACAGGGCCTGAAGGAATGGCATGAGGCTGTGTCAGGGGAGGTTTATGTAGGATACTAGGAAAAGGTTCTTCACCCAGAGTGTGTTTGGGCACTGAAACAGGCTCCCCAGGGAAGTGGTCACAGCACCAAGCCTGACAGAGTTCAAGATGCATTTGGACAATGCTCTCAGGCACATGATGTGACTCTTGGGGTCATCCTTTGGCGGGGTCAGGAATTTGACTTCAATGATTCCCTGTGGGTCCCTTCCAGCTCAGGATATCTTATGGAGAGTATTTTTTAAAAATATTTCAAATAATTTTTTCTGAAGTCAAATAAAATAGTGCAGAGGATGCCACAAAACTGAGAAGCCAGAACTGCTGTTTTCCTTAATTTGGCTACAGGTGCAGGTTCTCTGCTCAAAAGAAAACTGTCACTGTTTAATGCAACTGTTTAAATAGCCTGTCCTAAATAGAGCAGAAGAGTCAACATACTTATGGTTGCACAAGGCTCAGTCAGGCAAACGTCTGGAGCACATCCTTTGTTTAACAAGGAAAGGTAGAACCATCCTACTATGTTCTGACCGCTCAGATACATGCTACGAGTGTTACAAGGCCCATTGCAAATTACTATTTCCACATTCATATCATCTTCTATTATCTCTGCTCAGTCACTGTGAGGCAGCCTAATCTATTCCTCACCATACAGAATTTTTTTTCTAATGACTAAATAGCATTTCCCATTTGGATTCTGATACCTAGCAATAGGCTCATTTGTTTAAAGACAGTTTCTACATACCCTACTTAAAAATGTCATTTTGCAGCCAGGCAATTTAAAAGCTTTTCCAACCTGGAAGTTTAACCCATTGGTTGCGTGTGTATGGGTTTATGTATACATACAGTTGTTATATAAGTCAATGGCATAAATGACAATTACAAAGTATTGCAGAGACTGTATGATAAGTTGTCATAACAATGCTTTTAGGATTCCTTTTACATCTAAATTGCTAGTAAAAATCCATGTATAATTCCTAAGTTGGAAAGCACTTACACAACTGCTTAACACCAATGCATTCAGTGGGAAGGATCTAGAACTAACCCAGCCAGTTTTACATTAGTGTTAGCTAGTGGCCAGGTAGTGATGGCTACCATGGTTTTCCCTCATATGAGGCCATAAGAATAATAAGAGAACACCTGGAAAGAAGGACTACTAGTTAGACTAACACAGGAACTCAGCTTAATGCTATGGGAAAAGGGTAATATATTCATATTATCAATTCAAAATACAAACCCAATTCTATGTTTCACAAGAAATTCTGGTATTTTAGCATTTCAGCTTGATTTTTGATGAAAACAAATGTGAAAAATCAAAATTTCCCAGGGGAGTGAGAAAGAATTTTAAATTGTGTTTCTTACCTGTCCTTAGCTGACTTAAACATGAAGGGAACACTTGGAAACATGATTTAGAATTAAGTTCTGTGCTGGCCACAAAGTGAGCACCTACTCTAACTCTGGTCATGATCAGCCTATAACTCATAGGTTATATGAGTTATATGATATTACAGGAGGTCAGCTGGGTCTACTTACCTGGCCCTCCACCTGCTCTTGAATGCCATTTTTCTAGAGGTGGCCTTCTGGCAAAAGACTTTATGCTAGATAAATTATTCTGATGGTGACAGGCTACTCCTGGCTGCCTTTTTCATCATGGTGAGCCGCATTGCTACACACTTTCAAGTGCTCTGATAAGTGTCTGGGAAAAAATGGTGGTGAAGAACAGGCCAGTTATCACTGTCAGAACCATGAATCCATGAATCCTTCTGCCTGACTTTCAAATTGCCTGTGGGCCAGAGAATAGCTGGAAGTGCAAACCATCCCTGCTGGGGGAAGACACGAGTGATCCTTTTTCCTAAGACAGTTTTATGGCTATTTGTGTTCCAGCTTTTAGGTATAAGAGGTTCTTAAGCCTAACCTGTAAGGAGGTTGTAACAAGGTGAGGATTGCTCTCTGCTCCCAGGTAACAAGTGACAGGAAATGGCCTCAAGTTGTGCCAGGGGATGTTTAAATTACACATTAGGAAAAATCTCTTCTCTGAAAGGGCAGTTAGGCATTGGAACAGGCTTCCCAGGGCAGTGGTTGAGTTGCCGTCTCTGGAAGTGTTCAAAAACCACCTAGATGTGGCTCTAAGGGACATAGTTTAGTGGTGGACTTGATTTACCTTAAAAAAATTACTGCATATATTGCAGGATGAGACTTTGTGCAGCTTAAACAAGTAGTAGTGTATGGTAATTTTAACGCTTCATCAATGGAGCTATACAGTATTTTTCAGGAAATAAGTCTGTTTCGAAGTAACTGAATCCTAAAAGAAAGCTATTTATGAGTTTCCAATTGTGTCTTGTACAAGGAATTAAAAGTCCAATTAATTTAATTACAAAGACAGTGTTGGTAAAATGTGTGGGTCTTGCATATGTCCCTAAATTCAGGAGTGGAAACCTTTTCACGCAAGAAGTCAGCTGATGTAGAAAAGTGATGTCTGATTCTAGATGACTTTAGGGCTGGGGACATGGCAGCTCTTCTCTCATATTACACCAGCGGTTTTCCTGGCAAAAATCTTAAAACCAGGAAGTGATGAGATATATACCTTTTCACTCTTTTGCATGATGTCTTCCTTAGATGTTATTAAATATATGGTAAGTTCACCACCAGAATCTAAATCATTAATTTCAAGCTGTTATTTGGTCTTCCCAGGTGAATCATATGTTAGAAAGGACTGTTTAGTTTGAAAGATAGGTTTTAATAACTGGTATATGCCTTCAATCACATAGTCCATAAATGATTTTGTAGTAATAATTAAGCAATCAGAAACTCCTTCTTGCCTTTATAACTAAAATTTCTATGAAGACTTTAGCAGTAAATTACCTGCCCAAGGGTGCATTGCCTTATTTTGAGTTCTTTTTGATGATTACAAGGTGAAAGTACTGACGTATTCTCCCAAATAACAAGACTTTATGAGAAAATGTTCTTCTTGTGCAGGCAAGATCACTTGCAAAACCAATGATCCACCTAAAACTCCTCCAGTTTGAAATTACTTTTAAAATATTCATCATCAAAGAAAGCACAGAATGATTTGTTTTAAACTATTTTTCAATCTGGCATTAGTTTTCCAGTTTTACATGATACTGTGTTAATAATATCTCCCACATGTTAAAATAATCTGCTTCCCCAGAAAGGAGTTTTCTTTTGATATATTTTTGTTTGTAAAGTCAAGCAAAAAGAGAATTAGAGTTGATAAAATAATCAAAATAAACAATGGCAACACTCAAAAGGACATCTATAGGACATCAGAGTTACCAGTTCTCAGAGATGAAGAGAGCAAGTACATGCTGCTGCACAGGTCAGATTGATCCAACTGAGACATGGTCAGATGAACTTTCTGAGGCTTTAGCACGCAACCCAGAGGCACACTGGCCTTGACCTTTATTAACAAATGAAAGGAAACATGGTCTACTAAAACATGGCATGGAATTATATAAAAAAAATTGCAAGGTACTGTTTCAAAAACAGGGAAAGGGAAGTCTGATGGGAGACGGATGAAATAGTGCACCAGTTCAGGGGTGAACTGCTGAACTGGTTATGTGAAGGGAAAAAGAAGATATCCTTCCTTTTTTACAAAATTATTTTCCTGTTAGAAAAATAGAATTATTTTTGAAAGCCACAAGGAGTGATAGCTCCTTTTTTGAGTGCTGTGGTGATAAGCTCATTAAAATACATGTTCTTGTGAGAACTGGGCAGGGACACAGCTGATTTGGTTTTCTCAGAGCAGAGCAAAGTCACAGTGTTAATGCAGCATTGCAACAGGCATCTCATTTTTATTTGGTATGTGCTATAATGTGAATCTCAGTATTAACATTGGATTCCTCAAAGTAGAACTTGAGAGTTTCATGCACTCATTTATGCTCTTACCTAAAAGCATTTCAATGACAATTTCATGTCAGCTTGAGTCCCTGGGCTGGAGGGCTGGAGGGTTAGCAAAAGCACGGAAGCCCCAGTGAAAAAGATGTAGAAAGAAATAGCAAAGAAATAACAAACAGTTGGAAAAAGGCAAGCAGCACTTCTGCCTTAAAAAGGGCCTAAAAAAGAGAGTCAAGGACTTTCATGCTTCTCAAAATACCTCTTTCATTCAAGTGACAAAAATCCAAGCAATCAAATGGAAAGTTAGCAGTGTAAAAATCACTCCATGACACTTTTTTTTTTTAAAAACCTGTTGCATATCCTTTGGTAAATACTATGTTCAGAAATAGTTTGAAATAGCTGGTACAAGTGGAAATGAATAATTTTTTCTAGGCCACAGTAAATGTTTGTTGCATGTGTACGAAAAGGAAAGATTAGAGACAAATTTTATTATGTCGAACAATTTATCTGCCTCATAGACTCATGACTACTTGAATTGAGCATTTGTGACTGAGGAAGCAGTCTTTAATCTCAATCTCCTGCTATTTCTTTCAGTAACTGTCGAGTTTTGATATTTACTTCTACAAGTAAGTAAATCTGTTAAGAATTTTATTGTTATATGAAATATATATATATATATTCAATGAGCAAAAGACATGAAGCAGAATTTGGATTTTATCCTGAGACAGAACTGTGAGACAAGATCTACAAATGTGTAGTGCTTTAATATCTGAAATGCCATCGGGTTTCTCTTACATGCCATGAACACTTTAAGGTGCTTACCTCTTGCCATAACCATAAAACTGAAAGGAAGAGAGACAGAAAGAGAGAAAGAGAGGAAAGGGAGGCAGGAAGGCACCTGACCCTATATATGCTCTAATGGCAATGGAAAGTGATCTAACATTTGTGGTGCTTACTTGAATGAACTGTGAGTGCTCTGAATTGAATAGTTTATTAATTCCTCTGACCAATTGAGAGTTGTAATCTGCAGCACAACGATTTATAACATATTGTAGCAATGTGATTCCTTAGGATTCCATGTACTTCCTTTGTTTCCCTGCTCTTTTTGCTATTGGCTCATTTTGAAATATGAACCCTGCTGTATTCAAAACCTATTGGTGTGTTCCCCCTGCCAATTTTCTCTTCCTCCTCCTGGGACTGTCTCTAAGGGAGACAGTCCCTCCCCTTCCTTTCCCCTTATAAGCCAGTGTCTGCATCAGAGAGAGGTCTTCCATCTCTGCGCTGCTAGCCCTACCCTGTCCCTGCTTCCTTCCTCCCCTTCTCCTCCCCTGTAACCCTCTCCCCCCATTACCCCAAATAAACCTCCCTAGCAGAACAGAGATGGAGTTCCAGTTCGTTTCTTCATCCCACTATTATTTCTTGCTGAATTTCTGTGGTTAAGAGACTCACGCCACGCCACGGGACCCCGGGGGCCGCCCGCTCCAAATCCGGTGGAATTACGTGGGCCAGGGACCCGGTCCGGGGGGGCAGCCAGCTCCTGCTGCCCTCCCGGACCCTGCCGTAACAAGATATTTGGGCTAAAATAATTAATTCTATCATATGCACAATGCAACCTATGAATTTATATATACAACTGCATCAATACTACATAGATGGGTGGATGGGTCTCTCAATGGAAAAAAATAGCTTGTAGAGCTAGAGCAACCTGATTCTGAGTTAAAAACTAATTTTCAGGGTAAGTGAGGTGCTAGGCTTGTATTTTCTTAAATGAAAATGAGAAGAGGTGAACTACAGAAATAGATAAACAAATGGCCTTATGGAGTCCATTTTTCCTACAACAGCTATTTAGAAACTGTAAAAGGAAATAAGACTAGTCTGATGTTTTCTGTTATCACTGAATTTATGAGGATTAAATTATTCCTTTAGCTGAAAAATAAGGTCCTTCTGCATTTTAACTTCATACTCTTACTTTTAATCTGCATTTTTCAAAGTTTTAACATGGAGGTAATAGCCTGTCAGCACTGAGTAGAAGAACATACAGAAAGATAAAATAGGTTCCCCTTCTGGCCAGAAAGTAACAGTATTGGGACTGGACAATTTAACAATTATTTTTTAGGCTTAGAAGTTAACACCCTGTTGCGGCATTTATATTTGTCTGTGCACTTGCACAGAAAGACATTGCTGCAGCAGGTTGTAACTGGCTTTCAAAACAAAGTTTTTCTTCTGCAGTCTGCAGCCTTGAGATTTTCGTTGTTGTAATCAAACAACCAAAAGCAACTCTGAATACTCAATTCTGCACCACAAGACAGCCTCCAAAACCAACCAGTTCCCCAGAATGCCTTTCACCAGCCTGTTTTGATGAACATAGACAAGTTTTTTAAAAAGAGAAAAAAGGATGATTTTTCACAGAATTTAAGGCAGTGGAGAAATCTAAGTGTTGAGTGTGACTCAACACAAATATTTACTGCAGCTGAAATTTTGCTAGAAATTAGCAACTTTATGAGAGGTGACAGTACTGGTATGACAATATGAGTTGCCAGATCTTGTGATTTAGATCACAAATTAATACATTAATATTGAAACATCTTTACAATAACCACATTACCTATAAAATCTGAACTGTGCACCACAGAAGGCTTCAGCAAAACTTTTGAAAATGCTGGAAATTTCAGCAAAGGGATTGTAACAGACCTTCAGTTATTCATAGCATCATGTTAATTAATAATCCTTTTAACCAGACAAATCTATGCCACACATGAACACAGCTGCTGAAATCTTTGACTGCAGAAGTCCCCATATTTTTCCTATTTCAAGTGATAATTTTCTTTCCACATTCTACAGAAGGCAAAGTCATGCACTGTTGTGCTTGAAAAGCCATTAAGGTGGTTCTTCTGAAGTGTAATTAGAAAGCGCTAATACAGATGAGGAAACTCTCAGATGTTCAGAAGGCCATTTTTTTAATATTCATATATGTGTGTGTGTATATATATATATGTATAAGTGTATATATCGTAATAAATGATTCAACGAAACAGATGAGTTTCTCTTTATTTTTCTTTTTTAACTTACACATTTTTAAATTATGCTAAAATATGAAAAGAATGAAGAAGGTGAAAATAATAATCTCTTTTTCTATCCAAAAAAACAGTGATTGGAGGTTCTAATCAAGCAATTGAAAGTGCAGACATCTACTTTATTGATTCTCATTATGAATAATTTTAGAATGGATATTTTGATAAACGACTGAGCAATGAATTAAACGGAAGACAGTACTATCTCCAAACAAAATTTTCAGGTGGGTTACCCCCAAATGTATTGATTTCAAATTGAGCTTTGAAAATCTATAACTACAAATATTTTTCACTATCTTCTTCTTCTTCTTACCCCATTTGGATGTATTTGGTCATATCTGAAATTTCAAACTACAAAGATTACAATTTTTAGTATATCACTGAAGTTTTTAGGGAAATGCTAAAAATATTCCTTTTCAATGAGCTAAAATTTGGCATGGCAGAACTAAATACACTTTTGCAGAGAAACTCTGGTTAAATCCTAACTCTTAACACCAATCCAAATCTGTCTAAATGGGTTGACAATAGTTACCTATGCCCCACTGCTGCTGCTTTCAGCAGTAGAACAGATTCTTCTAGGAATGCGTTAGAAATGGAAAGAGACCAGTCTGTCCTGAGCAGACCCCTTCTGTTCTAGTGTGTATTCAGCCATGGAAAGACAGTCAGTCCTCCCTGTTCTCTCTATTAGGCTTCCTTTCCCATGTTTTTGGAACAGCATTGTTATGTTTATGGATGTATAAGAACCCAGTAACCCAAGGAAGCACAGTAACTTCCTCTCAGTGGAAAGGGAACTTCAGCACAATCACACAACAGGCGTATCTGCACAGGCCAACTATGACAGACCACTGTCAGCCTCTTTTATAATGCCTCTTTCAAAAAATTTCAAGAAAATTCATCTCAATAGGTGATATCAATGATGAGGATATGCATAAAAATTGTTAGAGAAAAATACAGGATTTGTTGTTTAATGGTAGTTGAATAACATTTACTGATTAGTAGAGCAAATTCATCCTGGACAGCATTAAATTTGAATAGCAAAAATGACCCTTACTTTAATAGTATTGACAGCAGTTAGGTTTTGCTAATAAAGACTAGTTGTTTTCTCCCAATTTGAAATACATCTCAGAAGTTTTACCCTGGTTTCTTTTTCGTTTTAGAAGGCTCCAAACAGTGAGGCTATTTATTGGAAACTAGAAGCTTGTTCTCAAGAGAGCTGCTTGGGCTTTCTCTATTTGTACATTTCATTTACATCCATGCTGGCACATTTCAACACTACAGACAGAAAGAAATCAGCATTTTGTTTTAAAGCAGAGGTACAAGAGGAAATCATTGCCCATTATTTTACCCATAATATTTCTAGTTGGGATTTTTCTTCTTTTTTTTTTTTTAATGAGAGAGAATAAACAAAAGATATTGCCACATATTTCAAACGGTAAGCTTTTAAAAAGCATCATTATCTTTTTTTTCTCTCCAGTTACAGGAGCAGAACAGCCCACAGGTGCTGTGTTGGGTATTTTGTAGCCTCATTTATTTAGAAATTAATCTCACCTGGCAAAGTAAAAACTATTTGCTATTCCCAGCAGTCATGACCTAAAAAGTCAGCATTAAACAGTATTTGTTAGACATTTTATAATGTAATCAGGGCTCTTTATTGATGCTTGCTGCTGAGAAGGGCATAAAGGTTCTCCCAGAGAAAGTAGTGAAAACTCAGTTTCAGCAAATCACTTAAGCAGGTGCTTATTTAAATATGTGTTTCAATTTAAGCAGGTGCTTATATTCCATCAAAGTAAACTAGTCTCAAAAATGTACTTCAGTGCTCTGCTTAATCTGGGCTAGCACCTCGATTAAAGCCTAAATTTGCAAACACTTACATTTCTGGCTTTTCTCTAAAGCTCCTTGAGAATTTCAGAGCCCCAGCTTAGGTGTTATGCATCTGCAATGAACAAGAACATTTCATTCCTCCATATGAAATCTCACTGGCTGATGGAAAAATGTAGTTTAACATTAAAAAAGGTAAATCAGAAGCAAAGTCTTGCCTCTTCTGTATTAAAAAATGTGCTTTCATTCCTTTAGCAAGGTGAGCAACCATGCTTGTGAGGAAGATCGGTTGTCTAGAAATGCAGCATTCTTACCACTGTGTCACAGCTGAATCTGAAAACATGTTCCTCACTTCTTGGGATCTATAAAGGCCTCCCAGCCTTTTCATAAAAGCCTGTGTCTCAGTCACACACCCTGCCCAGATGTCACTGTCAGTAGCCACATTTGCCCTGTTAAAATAGCCCATTTTTTTCAGTCATCTCAATCTTGAAAAATAGCTTGTTTGTACAGTTTCTTAACCTCTGTGCTGGCTCAGAGTTACCATATTCCATAACATGAAGAGCATCTGTTTACTAAATTCCCATTTCTAAATGTTTCAGATAAACTGATGGGAGTTATCCATGTGTGGTAATGGTAGAATTAATATTGGCAAAAAGGTATAACAAACACGTATAGTGAGCCATGCCTCTGCTGCAAGGAGTTTTGTATATTTACATGTGAGTAACTGGGTAAAGGAAAATTACATTTATGAGAGAAATGCAAAGAGGAAGGAAAGAAAAGAAATGTCATTACAAAGTACAATGTTTTGACCGTTTTTGTGCCAATAAAGCAGTGTTTGAGGGTTTGGAGATGTGGTTTGCACACTTGGTTTAATTCCTGATGTCTCAATCATTTTTTCTGTTTGAGTAATTTAACTTCCAAAAAAATCAATGTGTGTTTCTGGATAAAGACTGTGGGGTCATCAGACACACAGATGTTAAAAAAGCAATACTCTTTCTGTCTCAGACCTCCTTCCTCAAGGATTTGCATATGCCCAGAAAGATAAAATTTCTAATTTGTAGAGTATTTGGGGATTTTTGGAGATGAAAGGCATCATTCAAATGTTAGCTATTACCATTGCAGGAGGCAATCTTTACTATCACAGTAGGGGTAAGTGCTATAATTAGTGTCAGATAGCACTTCTACTGTTTTTCATTTATATTACTGACGCTTCTGAAATTATCTTGTGGGGAAAAGCAGAAATTATTTGAGAACCTGTTTCGGATTCTGATCCCTAATTAATTGAATATATTATGCCTTAGAGACATATAATCTTTTACCTGAAATATTACAGTACTTAAAGTAGTATTAAAGTAGTTAGCATGAATGACAGTATATTGCTCTTTATGTGCCATGGGACATTGAGTATGATATCCTACAATTTTGTACTTTTGCTTTCCTTTGAACTTGCAGGTTCAAGCTGCTACTGATCCACAACTTTGGTTCTGATCTGCTGAGCAAGGTGTATTGATTTATGTAGCAGCCATTATTACTGCAACAGAATTGAGAGGCTTCAAAATATTTAAGGTCATTTCACAAACTCAGTTTACTTTTTCTTTTTTTTTTCAAAATAGTGATATATATGGCTTTTTTGACTTGTATATTAAACTTGACATTAGTGTTTTTTTACCTGCACTTCAAAATATGCAATTTATTTTAATACCAGAAATGTTCACCATGCTGAAGGAAAATTTCTCATCTTAGCTAAAGCACTGAGAAAACCTCAATATGACATAGACAACCAGTAACAGAACTGCAGTAAAATTAGCATAACTGGCAGCTTAAGGTTTTGCCATGTCTGTAGAGAACATTCAAGACATTCAGAAAGTATATTATTTACTGTGAAAAACAGCAACAGGCTCTTACAGTCAATTATTTTTGATAACTTTTATGTATTTTGATAACTTTTGATAACTTGCCACCCAGCCCTATAGCACTAACAGCAGTTAAACTGTTGTGGCAGCAGCCCAATACCAGATACTTACGACCTCTAACATCTGTTTTTCATAGAATCAAAGAATGGCCTGGATTAGGAGGGACCTTAAAGATCCTTTAGTTCCAAACTCCTTGCCATGGACAGGGACATCTTTCTGTTGACCAGGCTATGCTGAGCTCCATCCAACCTGGCATTGAACACTTCCATACTGACATTTCTGAGCAGCATGTGATTCAACGTTAGGCATACTATGCACTGTACTGTAATGACAGCACAGATCCAAGACAAAGGAGATTCTCAGGTAAATCTTTCCTATGAAATATGTGACTATTTCCTATTGAACTTCTGACAGATAATTTAAACTGCTTTGATACTTGTTATACAGTATTTTAAGATACAACTTATTTCAATTTTGTGAAAACTGAAAATACAAATTTGTGTGGCTTTTTTCAGTGAATTTTGAAAAACCCATACTTTATCATTAATATGTTTACGGTGTGCACATACTGAAGGTAGGGGTCTTATGGCACCATAGATTTTTAGATTGATATGCCTCTGCCCTGTTGTACATTACATATGTACTTGCAGCCCAAAATATGTCAGAAATCTATCCATATTGCATTGTATAATAATTTTCAACAGGCTCTTCTATCACAGGCCAGTGTTTAAAGTTCATGATTCTCAGGCTTTTCTCTCCAACTGAGGCCACATTTTTTGATGCCTTTCATGTACATGTTATAGTTATTTATGTCCCAGGAATTCATAAACTTCAGTTCATTATGCAGTGAAGATAGCAAAATTGTAGCATATACATTTCAGAGACTGATTCTAAATTAAATTTCCATTCCTATTCCTAGGCTTTTCAGGTGTCTTAATATACTTTGAGAGGGTTTGCAACCTCACAAAGTAATCAGTAGCAGCGAATTTCATTAATAATATTACCGTTTGGTTCAGGTTATTAATGGGGATGTTTAATAAGAACAGGCACAAGATCCTGTATTACCCTGTTATTAATAACATTAATATATTTAATACTTGCAAACCACTCTGCTTTTTTTTATGACATACTATATCTTCTCCATTAGACTGCTCTATTTCTGTTGTGCAGCAAGCAATTGAATTTGGTACTGCATATTTTGATTTGTGCTAACACCCCTACACACTAATCTTATTAATACGCCTTACATTTATTTATGTCATAAATCAAGCTGCCCTTGCATTCTTACTTTTTTGCAAAATATATTCATATGTCGTTGCTTCTGTATCATGAGTTGAGATTCATTTTGGGTTGAATTTTCTGCTGGCTGGGCAAAATTATATTTTTTTGCAAGGTACTGTAAATATCTTTCGTGACATATCCATTATGAAAAATTTTAAAAACACTTTGCTGTATAGTTTACCTAATTTTTAGATCAATTTTATTACATGTGCTGTTCTCTGTAATGCTGTAGCACTACAGAGAACAGCTACTCTGTAGCACTTTAAAGAATCTGGTATGTTCCCTAACAGCCAGTCTAACACCCATATAGACAGCCAAAGTTGCTTTCATTTGCATTTAATGTTGCACCTTCAGTTTAAATCAGAGCTCTGTGTAATTCTCAGAACAGTTCAATATGCCTGATGTCCATAATTAGCATGGGAGTAAACTGAAGCTCAAAGTGCTTGAGAGCAGCCCTGCAGAGAAGGACTGGGGCACAATGGATGATGAAAAACTCACCATGAACCAGCAGTGTGCACTGACAGCCAGAAAGCCAATGGAATCCTGGGCTGCATCCAAAGGAGCGTGACCAGCAGGTCAAAGGTGGTGATTGTCCTCTTCTACTCTGCTCTTGTGATATCCCACCTGGAGTGCTGCGTCCAGTTCTGGTGTCCCCAACATAAGAAGGACATGGAACTGTTGGAGCAAGTGCAGAGGAGGCCATGAAGTTGATAAGAGCACTGGAGCAGCTCCCCTACAAAGACAGGCTGAGAAAGCTGGGACTGTTCAGCCTGGAGAAGGGAAGGTTGCATGGAAACCTCGCAGCAACCTTGCAGTATCTGAAGGGAGCCTATAGGGAAACCAGAGAGAGTCTCTTTGTCAGGAATTATAGTGATGGGAGAAGGACTAATGGATACAAATTGAAAGAGGGAAAATTAGGTTAGATGTTAGGAAGAAATTCTTTACTGTGAGAATGATTAGACACTGGGACAGGTTGTCCAGGGAGGTTATGGATGCTCCAAACCTGGCAGTGTTCAAAGCCAGGTTGGATAAGGCCCTGAGAAGCCTGGTCTAGTGGGAGATGACCCTGAGCATGGTGAAGGGAAAGGAGGTGATATGGGGGACTAGAAAATCTTTATGGTGTAGCAATATGAATCCATGTGGCTTTTCCTTTGTTCCCCTGCTCTGTATGTTACTGGTTCTTTTTGAAATATGCATCCTGCTGTACCCGAAATCTATTGGTGTATTCCCTTTCCTGTCTTCCCTTCAGACCTCCCGGGACTGGCTCCGGGAGAGCCAGCCCCTCCCCCTCCCTTCCCTTATAAGCCGATGCCAACAGGAGTTCGGGGTCCCCATCTTCAAGCCTGCCAGCCCTTACTCCCTTCCCCTGCTTTCCTCCCCCTTTTCTGTCCCTGCACCCCACCCCAAATAAACTTCCCTGGCAGAAGGGAGATGGAGTCCTATTCGTTCTTTCGTCTTACTGCGTTTCCTGCTGAATTTCTCTGGTCAGAGACCCACGCCCCACTGAGCGCACCCCGGGGGCCGCCTGGCCCGGAGTTGGTGGAGATACGCGCCCCAGGGACCTCATTTTGGGAGGCTGCTGGGTCCTGTCATCCCCCAGCAGAGAAAAACATCATTATGGAGCATTCCAGCCCTTAACATTCTCTGATTCTGTAATACTGAGTGGTGTGCCAAGAATCCCCTAGAGAAATCCTCACAGCTTCACACTGTATCTTCTGATTTTAGATGCTTAAGCTGTTACAATGTTACTTCAGCTATTAACATTCATCCAACAGAACTTCTTGTCTGTATATGATGCATTTAAGCATGTTATATTAATATATTCTAATTATTCATTATGATTAGGTGGTTTTAATTTTACAAGTTTTTCTTTTGTACACTTATTTTAATCACTTTCTCAGTCACCAAAAGTTCTTAGTGTTTGCCTCTGGAGGCTGTGATTTTCCAAAAACTACAGCAATAGTCGACCTCTGTGTAGACATGTGATTCAGACTGTAGCATTGGTATGAGCAAAAATTAAGTGCAAAGGGCCAAAGGAATACATTTACTTGTGCCATTCTTTGTAGCTGATTTAAGCCACTGCTTGAAAGAAGTTATTCTCTCTCTCTAGTAATGCTGCTGAGCGCTAGCTGTGAGTGCTTACATGATGTAGCAAAGGTCACAGGATTGCTTCCACTCTTGAGCTGCTGGACTGTCAGCTCATCCAAAAAGGCTCAGAAAGAGGTAGAAAACTGCTGTTGGATAGAGAGATGTTGGAAATGTTTACAAAGTGGCTAGCAAGTCATGACTATGAGCATGCTGTGCAATGACCTCTACCTCCCTGCTGAGAGCTGTCTGTCATGGGAAGCTCTGCCAGCTCACCCAGCAGGTGGTTCAGGACCAATGGTTGTCTCCTGTTTGGGTCTGCTCTGCAATTCTCTGCCATTTTAGGTATTGGCAACTGATTTCTGTCCTACCAGAGCTAAAGAGTCCCATCCGCTATTCAGTTGAAGGATTTCATGCTGCTAGCTATTTACTTGCAGAGTGCTGAGACATTTGGAGCTGACTGTGAGAATCTCTCTCTCTCCTTTAATGCTCTGAAGAGTCGAACTGTCACACACTGCAAATTCAGATTACTTGTGCAGGGAGAGAGACCACCTTGGCATGAGTACAGGACAAGTTTACTTTCCATGCTACAGAACAGAGTTAAACGTTTTGTTGCAGTTTTGTATGTGAAAAACTGTAATGATGACAAAGTGAAAGTATGTTAAAGTAATGCCATTAAACTCATATGTACTACATTGATTAAAATCTATCCAAGAAATCTATATTTCAAATTATAAAGATTTACACTATTTAGTGTTAAAAGTTTACAAGTTCACTATTAGTTTCACTAAGGAACTGGGTGGCATTTTTCTTAATGAGTGTGAAATACCTGAAATATATCTGCTTATCAGAGATTTAAAAAGTAATAACCCTCTATATTAGTCTCTCAAAGAGTCAACACTCTGCATTTAAGAAACCTCCAGCTCACATGCAACAAAAAAGCATATGGAAGTGTTTATTAGACATAGCAATGATTGTATATTCCCTTCCACTATTATAGCTTATTAATGTTAGAAGTGATCAGTTTAATTTCTACCGAATGAATTAAGCAGTTCTAAACCCTGTGGGAAATACAAAAATCAGTCAGACAACATGGTTATCTAATGGAAACTTCATCTTCAAGCAAGTACAAAATCAGAATAGCTAAAAAGAGTTGTATTATAGAATAAAACACTGTACTTGTGTCTTATGGAAAAGAGGCCTTAGACATTCCTAATATTAGATGTTCCAGCAGCAGAGATTTCCACCCTCATTACTCCTCTTCAACCAGTACCAAACTCAGGTAGTTTCCTCATCACAAAACTGAAAATTATTAAGTGCCTTTTCTTCAAAAGCGTAAATCTTGATCTTTTGAAAATAAAAACAAGATGCTTTGCTCTGAAAGTCTTTCTGATTTCAAAATATCCTAAACCTATTTCTAAAGCAACTTAAAACAGATAAAAAAATAACACTTTAAACATTGTTAGAAAAGCCTGCCTTTCCTCCCTCTGCATAGGAACCACTAACATCAACAAAGTTTTTGTTCTTTTCAGGATCAACGCCTTGCTTTCTCTGAGATTTTCAAATATTTTTGTGACATAACTAGAGAGAGAAGTACTCTCCCAGTTTCTTTTTCTAAGGTTGTTTTGCTGGTGTGTGCTGCAGGTTCAGTTTCACGGCTGACTGGGATTAGTGAGCACCAGCCTTCTGAGAGGGGCTTTAGGAACATCCCACAAACTGAGTGGCAGATGGGAAAACAGTTTTTGGCAGCAATGGCTTTCTAATCACTGCAAGAAGAACTCAGCACCATGTCTGCCCCAAGCAGCTGTACTTTAATTTGCAATGGAAAAAATCCAATCAGATCTGTTTTTTTCCCCTCTCTTGACTTAATCCTGTCTTGTTTTATTTTTTAATGTGACCATGTTATTTATTTGGTTTAATATTTAAAACTAAATTTCTCTGGGTTTTTTTTCAAGGAGTGAATGCCAAAAATTTCCCTGTGATGGGATTACTTAGAGATTAGCCACTGACAAAACTTTCCTCTAGTATGATAGGATTATTTAGGGAGCAAACTGTTGTCATGTTTCATCATCAAGAACTGGGAATTCAGGGGCAGACCAAATTGCTCAAGCTGTAAAGTTACAAGTGTTCCAGGGAAGAGTCAAGCAAGAAACTGATATTTCAAGGGTAGTCAGAATGTAAAAGTATCTACCATCAGGCAGAAAGCATCAAACTCTCCAATTTAGCACTTCAGGTGTAAGTTAATGTACATATAAAAGGAATCAGAAGGCTTAGGTCTATGGCAAGTAGACAAGTTGATGATTCCTTTTCCCAGTTCTAGCAACCACAAGAGCTCCCATTATCTTAATTTGATAGACATATCATGCAGTCGGACAGAATTTACACTCATACTGTCCCCACATATTCCAGAATATTATTCGCAAATAAAAATGGCTCTTGCTATTTTCATATTAACTCTGTGTGCTACTACCTTCTTGTCCTGGTTGCAACCAGGACTGGGTAAATTTTTGCAGTAGCCAGGAGGGGACATGGCCAGATCACAGAGGTTACTGTGTACTGCCTCATGTTATTGCCAGTGCTGGGCTTCCCATGACTGACAGGCAATAATATATATATTTGTGGTTTTCGAAAAGAACCATGAGAGTTTCCTTCAGGTGCAGCAGCGTTTGCAGTTGTTATGTGTAACAGGACGACATGAAAAACAGGTTAAGCACTAATTTTCTTAGTTCTTACATTGCAGAATTAGAATTAACTGTGTAGATTCAATGTCTTTACCAGTTGTTATATCCACAATGAATTACAAAAGGCAAGATTCTAAGCAACCATGATGCATGTAAACAAACCCACACGTGTGATGTAAATGCTCACATTAATCTGAAGACTCATTTTCTTTTAGAATTTTAGAATTTCCTCTTAGATTTAGTGTTATGAGTTCACAATTATTATTTCACAATTTATTATTAGCACATAAGGAGGCATGTGCCCTCACAAAGTCCATTTCTACTAGAAAATTCAGCTCTAAAACAAAAAGTATGTGATGAATAAATTTTCTGAGTGCCCTACAAAGGAACACATTTTTAAAATTAACTTTTTAAATTTAACAATTTTTAAAATTCTTTTAATTAGATGAAATTTATGTATATTTTCTATTGCCTTTCCTTTTTCAAAGAATCATGAAACTACAGCACTTTTAACACAGTAGAGAAAGCAAAAAGAAGACTACTGCTATGCATTCTGGCTTCCATACTACTTTCCCAGGCCTTTCACCAAACTGATTTCTATTAAAATACAATATTTCATCAAAAGCAGTTTATCTACACTGTTTTTTGACTTAGATGGACAGCAAGAACTCTCATTGTTTAAGATATTAATATATCTAGGGCTTGAATAGCTTTGTTAGTGCAATACCCAGGTAGCTCTGAAGTACAGGTTCACCCATCCTGACCTACATATTAAACAGACCTATAAAAGCACAGATTGCAAGATAGTAAGTATTTCACATATTAATTCTCTACTAAGCAGTTTATATTAACTGAACAAAAAGCATTCTTAGGGCGTATATCTTAAATAAAAGTTGTGGGTTTTTTTTTTAATTTTAGTCTAGAGATAGAGATTTTATTTAAACTTATCGTTAGTTTTGGACCACCTCACTCAGTGTTATTGTCCTGTTTTACAAAATGGAAAATTACTTATTTAAAGACAAAGCCAGGATACAATTACCATCTACAAGAAAGCTGAAGTTTGAAGTCCAGAAATACAGACTCAAACATAGACTAAAACCAGATTGAAGCATAGGCTAAAAACAAATGTAAAGTGTCCAAAAGAATCTTGTGCCAACTCACAGCTTATGGGCTAATTTCAACTGAGTACAAATAATAAGACTGCTTAATTTTCACCACCATTCCTAAATGTCCATATATGTTCCTCTCTTCATCAGCTAAATTGGTCAATAGGCAGATTTTTATTTTTTTCAGCAGAGAAATATGTTAACTAACAGGGAGCATCATAAAAATCATAGGGAAAAACATTTTAAGTAACTGAAAGTTAAGACAGCTCATATTCTCTCACAGACAGGATTTTGCTGTATAAAAACTCATTAGGAAATAATTTTTTTATATTAATTGCATTTCATAAATTGCATTGTTGATGTCAACAACACCGTTTCTGTTGTTAAAACTAAAAGCAATGTATTTGCAAAGCACATTCTGACAAGACAGTAAAAGGAATTTACTATTTTTTTTGTACCATAATACCCTTCCAGCTATGAGAAATTAAGACCAAAACTGCATTACACTTTGTTTTAAACCTTTGCTTGATGGACTTTCAATCAGTGTCAAAATACATCCCAAGGAAATGATTGCCTATGTGAAGCAGCAATTTTTCTCTTACCTGCTCAGACTTGGCATTTTGCATTATTTGAAAGTTCTCAGCAGCAGTAAATGGGAGCAAGTCTTGGTTCATCTTATCAGTTCTCTAAAAATTTGGGATTTGTGATGACTGTTTAGTTTTATAGATAGTGAAACAAATTTAAATATTAAAGAAAATAAACATTCTGTTTTAGCTCTGGCTTTTATGATCTCTTTACGGTCTAGACATAAATATTTACAGACTGTGAATCTAAGGTTCCTGAATGATAGAATAATGTTTTCTTGAGAGCATACACAACATGCTGTTCCATTTTCATGATGCTGACCACTGATCACTAGCGAGGAAAAGGTAAAAGTGTGTTGATGTATATCTGTTAACATCTGTTATATCTGCTTTATATGGGAGAATAAAATATACAGCTTATATCAGTTCTGTCCAATCTTTTATGAGATCGCTCCATCACTCATTCAGCATATGACATGTTAGATGCAGCACAGACTGCGCCTAAGGTGTTATAGCTGTATCACAGGTGAAAAGCACATTTATGGAGACACTATCATCTCAGGAGTCTGACTAAGAGAAGAATCTTACACTGCCCTCCTAGAAAACTAAGATTAACCAGCATTATACAGGATCAGGTGCAACATGCCCCTAGGAACACACAACATAATAAATGGCAGTCTCTGTGGTACCTGAAACTCATATTTGACAGGCATTGATTTACACAGAACTGTGAACCACATAGACTTCCAGCTGGCAATTACTAACTGTTATCTCTCCCTCTGTGCCAGAAATACCTATCACAAAGCCCGATAAGACAGTAGGAAGACTAAGGAAAATAATGGTGTTGAATCCACAAATGATACTATGGACCACAGAAAACCGTACTAAAAATCCCAAAACAGAGGAATAGTCTAAACCAAGTATTACCCACACTACAGTAATTCTAAATTTGCACAGCAGTAATCATGGTTTAAACTCAATGGGAAGAATCCTTGATCTCTAAAGCAGCATGTTTGTGTGGGTGTGGTTGCACCTGCTTCAAGACCAACATGTGATCACTCTACAAAGTCACCAAGCTGAAGTGCAATTGAAATTGCCACACAGCAAGACATGTATCATATATGTGAAATGCTACATATAATTTCAAAATTGTAAGTCAGCTAACAACTTAAGAAAAACAAAAACCAGCCAAATAAAAAAGTTTAACCTGAGTACTGGTCAAAATTATTAATCATATCCACATCACTGGAAAAATATTTTCTCGTAAGAAATGCTCTTTCATGCAGGCAGTGAGCAAATTATCACACCTACAATGCAATGAAAGATCCTAAATCAGAAAAGAACTAGCTCAATAAGTTTTGAAGCTTCACCTGTAGGAAGTATCAATTAAAACATTCATCCTTCCCCCATCCCCCTTGAGTGGCATACAGGCATATGCATCTCTTGGAGTTACAATACTGGCAGATACAGAGGCCATTCTTAGAAGGTGAACATCCATGCAGAAAAGTGTGGCATCTCCAATTGAGACAAGTTTCAAAAAATTTTAAAATTCGACAGTTCGAAAGAGACTGAGGGAAAATATATCATTTGGTGATTTCTCTTTTGTCATTTTTGTTTCCAGTGTTAGTAACTTGAACATAACTCATTGCCTTCTGTAGTTCCAACTTTTTCATTAAATAAATTCTTCATTATGAGCGGTCTCAGATAAATCAGTCAGATGTAGGTTTTGCAAGTATTAATGAATCTGTCCTTTGGTGTGCAAGTCAGTCCTGTCCTCTTCTAGGAATAATGAATATTGATAGGAAGAGATGTGGAATAAGGAATTTACTATTTTTTAGGTGTGTGTGAAGGAAAAAGGAAAAGTTACAAGGAATAAGGCAAATTTCTTAACTCAAAATAAAACTATGATATAAGATGCCTGCCATTGAGGGATGCTTGAAGAGGCATGAAAATATTTTTATTCTGCAATGGTTTCCCAGTGATTTTAAGTTTCCATTGGCCTCATAATAGGCCATATTAAGTCTTAGATGGCCAAAGGTACTGAAATGGAGTCTTTCCTTAAACACTCTTACATATTTAATCTACCTCAGAAGTTACATATATTATTAACAGTTCACAGCCTGGGAAGAAAAATACATTTTTTTGTCTCTAGGCATTTTTCCATCTTTCATTACTCTGTTCCTTTTCCATTTTAAATAAGATACTAATTTGTGACCAAATACTTTGGGATCTATTTCTTGATTCAAATCTCTGCTTTGTAATATTATTCTAATTAGGAAACATTTCAGGCAAGGAAAGAGTAGCTGAGAGTAACTTTAGATTGAATATAAGCCAATGATATAAAAATAAATTACACTCAAGTCAAACTGTAGTATGTCTCTAGGAAATATAACAAGTACTTTAAAGTCATTACCTGCTGGAAGAGGGAGGTATGTAACACATTAAATGCACATGTACAAGCATCTATCATTCTAAATAATTTGAATTGCACACTATATATTCAAAGTCAGAATAAGCAAAAGGAAATACAAAATTCTAAAATCAGCCTGACAGAAATGTTATTTACTAAGCACAGTACCCAGAACTTAAGAAATAACTGAGTTACTGTTTCCTATATAATATTAAATCAATATTTGTAATGGTCTTCAGTGAATATTAGTTACAGACAAACAGGAATATAACAATCTCTTGAAAAAAGAATCCTTTATAGCTACCCAAGATTTGCAAATGATAACTTATGGCAACCTCCTAGTGGGCGCTTTGATGAAGTTTGCTTTGAGGCTGATGGAACATTAGGTTGCTTAATGAATGTAAAATTTTCCTTTCTATCAAGTGAGAAAATCTATTCCTCCATCTGTAAATTGCAGCACATCTGTGCTGCAGCTTTTTATTGCATCACAATATATATATTGAAAATCAGAGTCGAATACAATGACAGAATTAGTTTCAAATGAAATTAAAGAGATTAAATACTACTTATAATTAACTTTTTATTTTCCCAAGATGTACTTGCATGTACTATTCATGAAAATGCAGCCAAAGTACTTTTATGATGACAGGGGTCGAGCCTCAGGCTGCTTATTAGATGGTTTTGTTACTGTCTGCATGTTATTTATCTGCTAATGCCCACTGAGAAAGCAGATCACTGTATTTACCAGAATAAACTGTTCTGGAGTTTTTTGTCAGCTGTTCACTACACTATATGCTTCAGGTCTATACTATTTTTTCTAATTAGAATACATTCAAACAGCCCCATGTAAAATGCTAAGCAGACTGTTTGATGATTGATCAAAAGCTTATACTCTTTGAAAATTAGCTCACTTATAATGAAGGAGCCTGTGCAATTTGAAATGCAAGAATTTCCAAATGTATTGGGAGATGATAGAAACTCTACCAGGATCTTTACTGTGCCATCCTCTTGCTCTTTTCTTTCTCTCTGCTGAATTCCTAAAATAATACTCACTCCTACAATATTTATTTTTAGGTATAAATAAAAACCCTGTCCAAATTCAAAACAGATCTGTTTAGAATTAAACAATATTAGACTGTAGGAAAGAAAGGCTGGAGGTCCACTATTAATAAGTTTACAGTGCTTTAAGTCTTGCCTGTCTCAGCATGAATGGTTCAATAGGTCAAATTTTTCTTTTTTAATTGTCTTTAAAAACAAAATGTAATCAATATCATGACTGATATTGATCAAATTTGATGCCTGCCTGACATCTATTTCACAGGCATTTACCTGTAGGGGTGACAGTAGCAGAAAGGAGTTTTCCATTTACATTTCAATTTGTAACAATCAATAGTAAGCTGATATTGTTTCTGTTTCCTGTTTCTTGGTGCTATATCACTGCAAATAATAAACATTAAATCTGTACTCTTTTCTTAGAGGGATGAATTGCTAAGCAGTCAGAAACCTTTTTCTATTTAGCTTTTAAATTATTTTGTAAATACATCAAATTTAAGAGGAAAAAGCTGTAGACATTTTGGGCACTAGCTAGGCTACAAAGATTGGCTATTAAAGCCAATGCATGGCAATGTATCGTTCTGGAGTGTGAGCATTGATTAATGGCACTGCTAGGAGAGGATTCATGGCACACTATTAATACTTGTTGATATAATTTTACAGTTAGGTATTAATTTGCAAAGGCTGATATTTATCCCTCAAACCTGTCTGAATTCTCCAACCAAAACTGAACTCTGCCTCCATTTCCCCAGCAGTCTCTGCAGGATGCTACAGTTTTTACCAAGCAAGACATGGAAGATTGCACAAGAATCAGGAAAAGTGAGAGCTATTGCTCCTCCTAATATCTGATAGTAAAATTCAAAGCAGAAATCTATGTTCACAGGTCTTCTAATTCTTTCCTTGGTGACATAATCAGTGTTCTAATATTATTCTGCCTCCATGCTTTTCTAATCTACTTCTAATAATATCTTGCAAGGAAGACTCCATGATCTCTCCAGACCATTTATTACAGGTATTGCTTTCCACAGAGCTAGAAAAAAAAACTTCTACCTTGAAATACTGGCCATGGTTTAAGGACACGTTGTGCTCTTCTCCTAGAATCATGGCCTGACCACAATATCCCACTCTCATTTTTTCTTCTAGACTATTTTAGGACTTGCACTTTAGCTATGGTGTTATTTTCTTTCATACAAAACCAATATTTAGAGGATCTTATTGGACTAAAAATATTACTAAATGGTAATTTTTCTAGAAAATGAAGATTGGGAGATAAAAGAGCTGAATAAGAGAGTAGAAAAAAGATTCACTGACACAAAACGTACACAGGAAAATAGAATTGTGTGATAACAAACCTAGAACTAATTCTATAACAGGGTTTGATAAGTGCCCTCATCTTCCTTTAAATCTTTTCTAAAAGTCAAATTAATCAAGCTCCCAAATTTGCTAAATCAATGTTATCTAATTACAACTAGATGATAAGGCTCTCAGATTTCATTTTGCCTTGATATTAATTTTTGCTAGGTTCCTAGTAGAGATAAAAAAACCCAAGACGCAGCCAACGTACCAAAAAGTCCCACAAAAAATCCAGACCAAAACAAAAACCAACAAAAAAAAACCCAAGCAAACAATAAGAACAACAAAAAAACCCCAAATGAAAACAAAGCAAACAAACAAAACCAACAACAAAAAAAAATTTCCTCTCAAAACACCAAACAAACAAACAAATCAAAAACATAATAAAAATACAAAACCCTGGGAATGGATTTTGGGACAGAATGCTGACTGACATTTTGGTTCTGTAAGCCCAGTGAACTTTTTCATTCCTCTTTTGCTAAATAGCACTTGAATCCAAGTGCCCAGCTGTGAATTATTCTCTAAAATGGAAAGGTCAAGAACATCCCATCATCACTATCTCAGTCTAAGATTAGTTAAAGACCACGTCAAAAATTAATTTCACTGGATTTTGTTATAAGTACACATTAAAGAATGCAGAGCAATTCTGTCATGCAGAGTATGATGAGAAGAAACTTATAGAGGAAAACACACGAGGTGAAGGATTACTCCTAGAAACTAGAAGCATACGAGAAATAAAATGGCAGGAAAGGCTCAGTGTTAGGAGTACTTTGCCAGTGAGACAGCAGGCAATCTGCTGAGGTCAGACAAACATGTTGGCCTGGACTGACAGTAGAGACAAGAATGGCCTAAGTTTGGAATGACAGATGAAGATGATCTAATGCAGCTTAAGAAATCCTTCTGTCCAAGGTTGAGTCTTTCGTCAATGTCTATCTTCATTTACTGAATTGAGACACCACTGACGAGGCATTACTGGATGAAATTTAACACAGCTGTACAGCTCACCATTGATCTTAAATAGGAGGAAACTCCAAGTTATATGAACTTTTTTTTATATCAAAGGTAACATGTATAATCAAGACTGGTTTTCTTCTGTGATCAAGTTGATTACATTTAAATACAGATACACAGCTGTTTTGCAAAATTGTCTCAGATGCTGTTCAATTTACTTGCTACAACACACATGTCAAATACTTAATGTTCACTATCAATAATTATAAGTAAATTGCAGCTGAAAAAAGATTTTGCAGCAGACTCACTCCTGAAATTAATTAGTGAAATGATTTCCAGTGAAAAGAAAAAAGTTTGTTTGAAATATCAGCTTGGCATTTACTTTATTCTGCTGAAACACACATATTTAACATTACGTGAACACAGTCAGCAGAATCATATCTGGCAGGCCACACTGGGTCTACAGACAACTCAGTATGAAATAAGTTGATGGGTTACAGTGTATTTGGCAGCAATGGTGGCATTAAAAAATCCATTGGCACTGTCTCTGTGAAATGGCCTTTCAGTATGTTTTCATCAGAGACCACATTCTCAATGCTTAGTATTGTGATGCTGATAGCTGCTTTCCCTTCTATTCCTCTCTGACACAAACAACTGCTATGTCACAGATGCTTGAAATTAGATGTAGGGATGAAGACTAAGATGTTCATCATTATTAGATGAAGAGGAAAATCAGAGTAATATTAATATACTTTAATACTATGCACTAATAACTTGGCTACTAGGTGACAGAAGATATTGTTGCCCAAGACCTTATTGAAGAATAGATCAAATCTCAGCACACTTCTTACATATCACTGTTGTATCACTAATGCCCATGGCATGTGTGAAGTAATGCCACTGATGTTGTTTTTATACTTTGTTATGTTTCATCTGAAAGACTTAGTAATGAACATTTTCAATTGCAACACTTATGAAAAGCAAAGGTTTCTATATGGATATTAAAATATACACTCAAAGAAACAGCAAACAAAATGCTAGCAAATGCAAAAAGGTTAACTGAAGCAGGATGCCTGTGTGACCTATCAAAAATAAATCACACAATTTCTTAGAGATTTTAAATGGAATATAAAACATTCGAGTAGGTGCCTTATAAATTCTTATGCTTACAATGGAACTTGGGGAATGAAAAGTATTGATTTGTGTACCATCTTTTTTCATATTACCGATGCATGTCAGTATTTCTGCTAAAATGATGTATTGTGAGTAGTATAACAATTTTACTTACGCTGTCATTATGCTTCAGACTTAACAGCTCAATTATATCACAGCAGCCATTCACTAAGTCACAATGTCCATAAGCTATTTGTCCAAACTCAGGAGGGCAATGAAATAAAATAAAGGATAAATTTTTGCAGTGGTCAGTCTTTGCTTTTTAAATTCCCATATGGCTAGCAAAGTGACTAGTTCTAAAATAAGTGACCAAATGTAACATCACTTTATATGTTGCTTTTATTCTGAATAAAATACTAGCTCTGATTTTTCAAGTCGTCGCATTTTTAGGAAAGAAGTTCTAACAAAGCAGAACATTTGACTAGATACGTTTTTATAAGATTTTTCCATATATTGACTATTCATTCAGTTCTGGTATGTCATCTTAAAAACTACTGTAAAATCAAAGATGACAGAGATGAGGAAAATAAGGATAACTCTGATAAGAAAGAGCTACCATACAAGGAATGACTAAATAAAACTTTTCCACTTGGGAAAGAGACAGCTAGAATGGGCTATGACCTAGATGTCTACAAATCATAGAAGAAAAGCAGTAAATGAAGACAGCAGCACCTGAACTAGAGGGCTGTGTGGGAAATTGTCAGGAAACTGTTCTACTGAAAAGGCATAAAAGTACTTTCTTGTGTGATACATAGTAATCTGTGGAACTCACAGCCCCAGGTTTCTAGGTTCCAGAAACCTCTGTGAGCTGAAGACAGGATTAGAGAAATTTACTGAAGATAGTTCTCTCAGCAACTCTTAAACATAGTGCACATTCAACTTCTGCTGACACTTCTCATAGTAATTTTATAAAAATTAACCCCTGGAAACTGTCAAGATATAGAAGGGTAATGGTCTTTCCATGTAGGCCCTTATCTAATGCACCTTTCAAAATATTTCCATAGCTAACGAGTAGCCTGACCACTATGGCATTTCTTTGGTTCCATGGCACATGAAGTGAGAGGCTTGCTCACTTTGTCATTTAAAGCTGGTTGCTTGGTAGTAGTACCAATTTACTCCACAGAGTATCTGGAAATTAAGCAACTTCATCATCTCTTCATGTTTTTCAAACAGTAAGTTCATACTTTTTTTTCTTTCTTCTAATAGTCGTATAAATAGAACTTTAATGACTCCAGCTATTCTTCAGTTTTCTGGAGTATTTTTAGATGGAAATAAAATAATATCTATAAATAAATCTCTTCTTGTTAACCAGTGTAAATATTATTGAAAATATACTTCAGATGCAGAAGAAAATAAGTCAGATTAAATACAGGGTATAGACATGTTTGCTGGAGAAAGGCACATTCACATAATGAATCTTCTGACCAGAAGGTAATTTTAAAATGCCCGTTTGCAATGTGTCTGTATTTAAAACTAACCCAGCACCATCATCATCTTGAAATATTAGTGTGCACACTGGCTTTATTTAACACATACTTTTTGATGTGACACTTCAGGTAGGATAGCATCATATAGGTCTTCTGGCTTCACCATAATAAAATCCTTAATTAATTCAGAGGATGTCTCTGTTGGTTTAACTGTCACTTTAGTGCCTTTTTTTTTTTGGGTCATACTTACATCTTCTGTAGCATATTTTTCCCAAATGTATCCATATTCTTGCAGTCCCACTGCAGTGCTTCCACTTGCATTGTGTAGAAGCAGAAGTATTCCATGTCAGCTTGTTAACAGCTTTCATATCTGGAGGCCGTTGTCATATACATGTTCCTAAAATACTTACAAGTTTGCAGCTTAGCTAAGGATAGAAAAATAACTGGTATAATGTTTTTATCTTCTTCAAATAAAACTGACTTAATTAACTAAGGGAACAGCAGTGTTGAAGGCAAAATATGATTTAAATGTGCGGATTCTATCCTTTCCTCATTTCTTGTTAGGACTGTAAAACATACAAGGCTCCTTGGGGCAGTTTATTCTGTAAAATGCTTAGTATAGGAGGAACCTCAAAAAAAGTTGCAGCTTACAATCCCTCTCAAGCATTTCCTTCATTGTGTTAATACTGACATTTTAAGAATATTTAATTCTCTCAGTCTTGGAGGTATTCAGTGATTGACTTAGGAAAGAAGCAGATGCACACAAATGCACTGAGTTCCTGGGAGAGGCCCTTGAACCTAGGCAAAAAAAAAGTGCCTCGAATTTTCAGAAGCTTGACTTTTCCAAGTATGGTTAGACAACCACACAACATTAATGCAGAAACAACTTTAGATATTAAGCAAATGAAAACACATGCTTATCATGGCAAATAACAAGACTGTAAAACTGTGTCCTATGGGATGCTGACAGGGAGCTGCTGTGTTACAGGAGCCCAAAAGCCACACGCAGCAGACCCTGGGTAAAATCTGCAAAAGTCCATCTCTGCCGGAGTCCTTATGTTGGGATGTTCTGTTCTCAATTTGCATTAAAAAAAATGATGTTATAGACCTGCATATTCATAGTTTCCCTTAACAGCAATCTTGCATAAACTCATTGTCAAGGTTTGACTCTGACTAAACGCCAGGCACTTCGACTCTCTCTTGCTACAGAAAGAAAAACCACTTAAAAACAAAATACACCAATCTCATGAGTCACATGAGATAGGACACTGGTTGGTAGGAGGACGCAGAGAAAAAGAAAAAGGGCAAACAGGCTCTAAGTTTAAAGTTGCAAAAAAAGTGATTTAATTACCTAACAGAATTGGAGGATAAATGCAAGGCGAAAATACACTTTTCATACATCATTTTGTTCACTCCCCCCCTCCCTCCTACAAACCTATAGTATTCACCCCCTTTCTTCATTTATAACCAACAAACCCAGGTAGGGGCAGAGTGTGGGGTTTTTTTTCAGTCCACAGAGCAGGTTCTTAAATCTGTTCATCACTACAATTCATCCACTACAAATACTCTATGTCTCTACTTATCTCTCTCTCAAGACAGTTCTCCTGCTCTCACCCCCACCCTTTTAAGAAGCAATCTCTGCACTCACCCCCCCC